>JANAVB010020999.1:7237927-7517927 GCA_029216955.1 Iris pallida
AACATTAGTTGCGCATCATAATAGGGTACGCAAACCAATCGATTGCGCTGACATTCAGCGCAAATCAATCGATTGCGCTGACTTTCTGTCAGCACAATTCGATAGATTGCGCAGGATTACAGTCTTCATAAAAATGAAGACTGACTGTTTATGCAACCAAAAACCCTAAAAAGGGTGGCGCAAGTTGAACTCATCTCTAAAAAGAAATGAGTTTCGAAGATCGAAGGAAGTCAAAACACCCTAAAAAGGGGTTTCGATCGGTTTTACTACCTATCAGAGCAGGGTGCGCAGACTCATGTCGAGATGCTCGCCGAGCAACTCTGTCAGGGATTCGGCCGGAGCTTTTCCCTTCGCAGCGGCGGTGGCGGCAACATTAGATCGTCGGGGCGCCATGGAAGTCGTCGGAGAAAGAAGACAAAAAGGGTTCGGGAATTTTTCTCTCAAAAGCACGAAAGAGGCAAAGTAAAAAAATGAAATGAAGAAGTGGGCTATTTATAGCCTTTGAAATACGAAATGGCTGCCTTGGATTGCGCCTAAGATCGGGGAATACTTCGCTTTGCGCAGACAGCCCATCATCATGCGCAACTTGATTCAAAAATTCAAAAATTCAAAGTATTTCGAAACTTTGAATCAAATCAACTTTCAAAAACTTTGAAGGGGGTCTTGTAGGTCCTAAAAAATCAAGTTGCATCAATCAACAAAATCAAGAAATCAAAATATACATCATCTTGTTGAATTGCGCAGACAACAGATTGCGCAGCCAACCGATTGCGCATTCTAATTTGCGCACACAACCGATTGCGCAAGCTGACGTGGCAGAAGTCATCATTACTAAATCAAATCAAATCTTTTCTGACAACTGACAGCGCGGATAACAAGGAGTCTGTTCGTTTCCTGCGCCGCACAGTGCTCGAGGGCGGCTGACAGCTGGCAGCGCAAACCAATCCTGCGCAGTTTGAGTTTGCGCAAACCATGTATGCGCAATTCAACTCTGCGCACTCTATCAAACGTAACTGTCAAGTTACACGTGGCATTCATGCCATCGATTGTTCATTACGTGGCAACTGTTTATGCACGATCATGCGCATTTCTATCAAATCATGCCATGTGTCTATGATAGTCGGCCCACGATCCAGTAACTATTTGCGCAAATCAATGTTGCGCAAACCAATGCTGCGCAAATCATCATGCGCAGTCCAAAATAACTGAAAGTTAGTTATTTCCAGAACTCTATAAATAGAGTTTCAAGTCTTCATTCAAGAGGCAGAGATCAAGATCAGAAATCAAGATCAGAAATCAGAGAGTCCAGGAGTTCTTGCCAAAGTGCTGCTGCATTCTTCCGAGACTTTTTGTCTTCAACTTCAGAGGCTTTTGCCTTCAGTTTCCAGAGTTGTTTTCAACTTCAAAGGCTTCGTCTTTACAGTTCACATCGTCCAAGGGATAAAGCAATCGTCATCGAGATTGGATTCCTACAGTTGTAATTTTCCCAGAATTCTTGTAATCTTTATTACAGTTTGTATCAATAAAGTTCTATACTTTTGTTTTTGCAAACAGTGATCATGAGAAGAATTACCCAATCCATGACTTAGAGCTGGCAGCAGTAGTGTTTGCACTTAAGTTGTGGAGGCACTACTTGTACGGAGACAGGGTGGAGATTTTCACCGACCACAAGAGCCTGAAGTATGTTTTCACCCAGAAGGATCTTAACATGCGTCAGAGAAGGTGGCTGGAGCTTCTTGTGGATTATGATGTCAACTTGCAGTATCATCCTGGGAAGGCCAACGTTGTTGCAGATACATTGAGCAGGAGAGCCAGAGTTTATTTCCTGACAGCGCAACCAGAGCTGTTAGCCGATCTTCAGAAGATGGGTATAGAAGTTGTCCTCCCTTCCAGTGTGGCATTGATGGCCAGTATGCAAGTTCAGTCCACTATAGTCGAGAGGATCCGGATGGCACAGTCGACAGATTCCAAGCTTCAGCGACTCAGAATAGAGTGTGAGACAGGATGAAGACCAGAGTTATGCATTCATGAGGATGGTACACTTCGACATAGTAAGCGTCTTTGTGTACCTAGTAGAGATATCAGACAGGAGATCATGTCAGAGGCTCACAGTTCTCAGTATTCTATCCATCCTGGCAGTACGAAGATGTACCGCGATATCCGTCAGCATTTCTGGTGGAATGGCATGAAGCGGAAGATAGCTCGGTTTGTCTCTCGGTGTTTGGTTTGCCAACAAGTTAAAGCCGAACATCAGAGACCGGCTGGACTTCTTCAGCCCTTGCCGATTCCAGAGTGGAAGTGGGAGCATGTGACCATGGATTTTGTGACCGGATTACCTAGATCCCCAGTTGGTAGAGATGCTATCTGGGTTATAGTTGATCGGCTCACGAAAGTAGCTCACTTTCTTCCATTCAGAGTTGGTCAGTCGACGGCTCAGCTAGCAGAGATGTACCTCAGGCAGATTGTCAGGTTGTACGGAGTGCCAGTTAGTATCACCTCGGATCGAGATTCAAGATTTACGTCATACTTTTGGCGTAGCCTGCATGAGAGTTTGGGAACTCGTCTCCAGTTCAGCTCAGCATATCATCCGCAGACAGATGGCCAGTCGGAGCGCACGATCCAGACTCTTGAAGACATGTTGCGGTCCTGTACACTTGACTTCGGCGGTTCGTGAGAAGATCACCTGCACCTGGTAGAATTCTCGTACAACAACAGTTTCCAGGCCAGCATCCAGATGGCACCGTTCGAGGCACTGTATGGTAGAAAGTGCAGATCACCGCTAGCATGGGATGATGTGGGAGAGAGGCAGATGCTTGTGTTTGCAAAAACAAAAGTATAGAACTTTATTGATACAAACTGTAATAAAGATTACAAGAATTCTGGAAAAATTACAACTATAGGAATCCAATCTTGATGACGATTGCTTTATCCCTTGGACGATGTGAACTGTGAAGACGAAGCCTTTGAAGTTGAAAACAACTCTGGAAACTGAAGGCAAAAGCCTCTGAAGTTGAAGATAAAAGTCTCGGAAGAATACAGCAGCACTTTGGCAAGAACTCCTGAACTCTCTGATTTCTGATCTCTGATCTTGATCCCCTTAAAATGAAGACTTGAAACTCTATTTATAGAGTTCTGAAAATAACTAACTTTCAGTTATTTTGGGACTGCGCAGGATGATTTGCGCAGCATTGGTTTGCGCAGCATTGATTTGCGCAGACAGTTACTGGATCGTGGGCCAACTATCATGGACACATGGCATCATTTGATAGAAATGCGCATGATCGTGCATAAACAGTTGCCACGTAATGAGCAATTGATGGCATGAATGCCACATGTAACTTAACAATTATATTGATGGAGTGCGCAGAGTTGAATTGCGCATACATGGTTTGCGCAGACTCAAACTGCGCAGGATTGGTTTGCGCTGGCAGCTGTCAGCCGCCCTCGAGCACTGTGCGGCGCAGGAAACGAACAGATTCCTTGTTATTCGTGCTGTCAGTTGTCAGAAAAGATTTGATTTGATTTGGTAATGATGACTTCTGCCACGTCAGTCTGCGCAGTTGGAAGTGTGCGCAAAGCAGTATGCGTAATCGGATTGCTGCGCAATCTACTGTCTGCGCAATTCATCCAAATGATGGATTTCTTGATTTCTTGACTTTGTTGATTGATGCAACTTGATTTTTTAGGACCTACAAGACCCCCTTCAAAGTTTTCGAAAGTTGATTTAATTCAAAGTTTCGAAATACTTTGAATTTTTGAATTTTGAATCAAGTTGCGCATGATGATGAGCTGTCTGCGCAAAGTGAAGTGCCCCCAAATTTTAGGCACAATCCAAGGCAGCCGTTTCGTATTTCAGAGGCTATAAATAGTCGTCTTTTTATTTTATTTTTTTACTTTGCCTCCTTCGTGCTTTTGAGAGAAAAATCCCCAAACCCTTCCTGTCTTCTTTCTCCGACGACTTCCATGGCGCCCCGACGATCTAATGTTGCCGCCGCCGCCGCTGCGAAGGGAAAAGCTCCGGCCGAATCCTCTGACAGAGTTGCTCGGCGAGCATCTCGACATGAGTCTGCGCACCCTGCTCTGATAGGTAGTAAAACCGATCGACAACCCCTTTTTAGGGTGTTTTGACTTCCTTCGATCTTCGAAACTCATCTCTTTTTAGAGATGAGTTCAAATTGCGCCACCCCATTTTAGGGTTTTTTGTTGCATAAACAGTCAGTCTTTATTTTTATGAAGACTGTAATCCTGCGCAATCTATCGAATTGTGCTGACAGAAAGTCAGCGCAATCGATTGATTTGTGCTGAACGTCAGCGCAATCGATTGGTTTGCGCACCCTATTATGATGCGCAAACTAATGTTGCGCAATCCATGTTAGCGCAATCTGAGGATTGTGTACTCTTCTGTTTTGCTTGTCTGAAAAATAGAGTTTTTGGCTTGTACTGATCTTCATCTGTTTTTGATGCAGTTGAAACCAATGAAGATCCAAAATATGAACATTTTGTGGGAACTTTGTCTGAATCTGAATATAAAGAAGATTTGTCTCACGTCCATTATCCTCAGTACGATCTGCCGGCTTCTCGTCAGGCAATATTGATTTCTCAGGACAACGAAACTTTAATGTGTCTGATGAATGGACAGCCTCTGGAATCAGCAGATGCTGTTATCCACAAGAAACCCTTATTCTTGTTTGGTGACGCCTTTGAAAAAGTCTCCCAGCCTAGGCCAAGGATGGAGGAGATGGTAGTCCACCGGGAAGACAGATCATTCTTCATTCCTGACATTGCTCGATGCCTTCCTTTGTCACGGTACGCTCATGCGAGCTACCCAAGGAAGATGGAATGGAATATCACTCTTCTCCAGGATGCTCGTGCAGGGAAGATCTTTGTAAAGAAGGTTAACGGGAAAGATATGTTTTACAGCTCTTCTGACAGATACAGTGTTATGTTGAGAGGTTTGAGACCCAGCTGCATTCCATCGGAGAACTCCTCGATGCTGATGCCCAACAGAACCCCTATATTCGCAAATGAATTTGCGAAGGAAGAAGGAAAATACCCTGAACAGGATATCAGAATGACTGGATTAGTGAATCCAGATTACAAACGATGGAATTGTATTACAAATTGGGTTCTGACAGCCTTCCAAG
Organism: Iris pallida; assembly: GCA_029216955.1. NCBI lineage: Eukaryota > Viridiplantae > Streptophyta > Magnoliopsida > Asparagales > Iridaceae > Iris > Iris pallida. Next base: position 7,243,072 of record JANAVB010020999.1, read on the forward strand.
ACAAACTCCAACAAATTAACCTGTTTCAAGCAGTGCATGCCACTGTATACGGGTTTGCTCCTAACCCTCATATGTTTTTGGCCTTGGCTGAGCGATACAATTACAGAACAGGAACCTTCATGACCCCGGGTGGAGAGATGGGGTTTGTACTCCACGAGATGAAGTACATCTCATACTTGCCCATGGCGGATGCTCCGTATGAGGAGTTTGTTCCCACAAATGATGAGTTAGAGAAACTCAGAAAAGAAAATGCTGAAATGGTAGCAGTGTTTGAGGAACTGCTATGCCATTACAAGATTTGCTCTTTGTACTATAAAAGTGCTGCGGCCAACACTTGCTATTCTTCGAAGTGGCTTCCATACTTGTTTCTCAACCATTTAGAGGAAAAGAAAACTAAGGAGAACGACAAGTGTTACCCTAATTTTTTCAAACCCTTAAATAGCACAGAAGTCATGAAGATGATGGAAGAAAGTAAACATTATGATAAGGAAATGAAGGATGATCATCAATGTCCACCTTTAAAGAAAGGTGACATTTTGGAGAGTTTTTTGAGAATGGGTTACAGACCCATGTCCAAAGAAGCCCAGTTAGCAGGGTTTCTGACACACTGGCTCAGACAATTCGTGGTCCCGGGATCTAGTGTAGTGGACCGTTTTCATCGCGGTGTACTTTTTGCTGCCGTCAAGCTAGTCTTCGGTTATAAGATTGACTTGTTATCGGCAATGACCTGCAGATTGAATGCGAGTCTTCGCTTGTATGTTGACTCGATGCTGAAGGCAAAGGGAGAGAAAGAATTCCCCCGTCTCGAACTGCCGTACACTTATCTCTTTGGATGGTTACTCCTCCACTATCCAACTTTAATGGACCCTGGTATGGGACCAGTAGATGGCAGCTTCTTGCGCAGATATTCTCAGGGTAAATGGAAGTACACCTCTCTGAGTGAGTGCAGATTTGTTTTAAATTTAACAGAGGATGGAACTTCTGTTGCGCCCCTCTCCCGGCCGGTCATGACCAGATGCCACCCAACATGGTAGATTCAAAGCTGCAGCCATTAAACCGTGTGGCCTTTGAATGGTTGAAGACAATTCGACCATCTCATTTAGTATACCGCTTTGAAGAAGAATGCTTTTTGGAACCATACCTCCCTAGCCGTTTTGCTAGACAATTTGGGTATGATCAGTTCCACGTAGGGAACGCAATCACCTGCCTTCAGGGCAAGGGTTTCTTGATTGACGGGGCCCGAGCTTGGGCCTACTACAATGCCCGTGACACAAAGGCTACCTTCTCGATGCCACCAAAGAGCACTCCTCAAGGGCCTCGGATGCTCTTTACAAACTCGGTATTTTACACATCTGCAAATACTTTTGCCGAGAACTTTAATCTCGCCGATAGTTTTGCTTCTGCGATAAGATTGAGGAAAGGGAGGATAGCTTTATCAATCCCTGCCAATGATGAGGCAAACGAGCCGGCGGATGAGCCCCTAGAAACTTCAAGAGAAATGATGTTCCAACAAGAAGTAAACGCAGCAATGCGTATCTCTCTGAGAGTGGGAAAGTCTCCTGCCAAGAAAAGAAGAAGAGAGGAGCCTCCTGCTCCTGCAGCAAAGAAGAAATTGGTCTTGGAGCATTCTTCTGATAAAATGACTACAAGATCCCAATCTCGGCAGCTAGCCGAGACAAATCAGGAAGTTGCTACTACACCAACTTCTGTACAGAAGCAAACAGCACCAATAAATGTAGAGAGTCCCGACAGACCTCTACACAGAAAGAAGAAGAAGTTGGTCACCAGAAGAAATTTAGAAGCCTCTTCTTCCAAACAAATCCTGACTTCAGTAGATGCTGCAGCAGGATTTATAATGCCATCTCCCACCCCTGTTTCTGAATCAGGGAGTAAAATCCTTGAAGAGACTGAACAAAGGGGAGATCTTGATCCCAGAACTGAAGTTGAAATACTCAGAGAAAACATCATTGAAGAGGAGCTAAATATTACACGACCCCTTTCACCTGTCGCGGAGACGACTCAGCTTCCTCCTACTGCAAAGACTCTTCGTGAAGAAGAAGAGCGTGAAATGATCGAAGCTTTAGAAGATTGTTATAGCCTGCAAGAGGATCTAACCGCAACTGACAGTGGAAATGCAGCCCAAGAAGAAAAAGAAGATAAGGATGAAGAAAGCTCTTCATCTGGAAATGTTGATAAGTATATACAGAATCCTGAAGGGGACAACGAAGAACACATATCTCTTGATACCGCCGACGATGCTTCGGATCCTAAAAAGGATATTGAAATAGAGGCGTCCGTAGAAAAGGTTGTTAACCCTGATGAAGACGTCGAGATAAAAATATCTCCTGAAGAAGTGGCTGGTGAAGATGTTCAGCAAGAGAATCCCACCACCGAACCCCAAGGTATAAAATGATATTTAACAATCTTCTTTCTTTAAAATAGATTGATATCTAATATCTTCATTTGTAGTTCTTGCAGGTCTTGATACTCTACCAACACCTCCGATGGACCTGGCTATGGTGCCTATTCCAACGGTAGTTGTTAGTAGTAGCCATCACTTATCTTATGGCTCTGAAGCGGGCAGCAGCCAAGCTGTCGCCATTGAAGCTACTTCCGTTCAACGGGAGTCTATTCCAGCAGGAAATGCAGTTGTTGTTAGATCCAATCAAGGTAAGACTGTTTTTTAATTTGATCTTTTTGTTTATTGGCAAATTAGTAAAATAATAATTTTACTTTTTGCAGAAGAACAAACAGGAGGAGCAGCTAGTTCCACTCTGGCTCCTTTGTTTAAAGAGCCTATCATTCAGCAGCAAAGGATTGAGCAACCGACTACCCCATCCTCAACAGGAGTAGCTTCGACTCCTGGAACTATAGCCATCAATCAGCAAGTTGTACAATCATTTACCAAGTGCTTTTTTGAATCGTTGGGATCTCTTGCCCATAAGATGATAGAGAAGGAAGGAGCTGACTTTATTATGGTTAGGAAGCCAACTTCTTTTTTAATAAGAGCCATAAGGGATCAAGGAGATGAGGCTCAAGCCATTCTTCTTGAACATATATTAGATGAGTTGGAAGTATCCATCAAGAAATATAAAGAGCTCAAGAAGAAGAATATAGATTCTCTGGTGCAAGCCGAATATGAGCGACTAGCCCAAGAAGCTGATATTGAAAGGATAAACCTTCAGAACCTTTTAGAAGCTCATTCTGCAAAGTTCGCTGAATTCAACTCAAAGATAGAATCAGTTACTTTGGCAGCTGAGAACAAAGGATAGAGGCTTACTGGATTGAAAGCGGAAATCATTCGCCTTCAGAAGGAATTTGAAGAAGAAACTGCCAATCAACGACTTATGATTGAACAACTCAATGCCCTAATTCAAGAGAAAAATGAGTATGAAGAGACTCATAGTGCTGAAATTACCCGCAGGACAATAGATATGCCTGTTTTTGATGAAGAAAAAGGGATGGAAGAAGCAAGAATGAGAGTAACAACTAGTCACGAAGAAGAGTTGCAGACCTTGAAGCAACAGATCAACAATTTGATTGTTCCTCCCTCTTGATTAAAACTCTTTTGTATCTTTGTTTTTGTTGCTGTGGAAGCATTTTTGTACTGTCTTATATTCTGATTAAATAAAAGACATTTTGTTGTGGCTCCATTATTTATTGTATATCTTATTCAGATATAAATAATAGATAGATATTTATTGACAACTTAATCGAAAACGATAAGTTGCTGATGTAGAAGATGAACGATGATGAATCGTCAATGTATATGAAAAATGAGTGAACAGGCATACCGTCAAGTAACAATGAAAGAACGAGTAAATCGTCAAATGATATTGAAATGAACGAATTAACCGTCAAATGATAATAAATGAACAGGTTAACCGTCACAATAGAAGAACGGATGAACCGTCAGAGATTAACGAACGGACGAATCGTCGGATGAGTGTAAATAAATGAACGGATGAACCGTCGAATGAATGTGATAAATGAACGGATGAACCGTCGGATGAATGTGATAAATGAACGGATGAACCGTCGGAAGTTAATGAACGGATGAACCGTCGGATGAATGTAATAAATGAACGGATGAACCGTCGGAAGTTAATGAACGGATGAACCGTCGGAAGTTAATGAACGGATGAACCGTCATTTCATTATTTGAGGAACTTCTGTCTATATAAATATAGCATAAATCTGACAGGAATAAACACTTCTGCTCTTCAATCATAAAAATGTCGTCCGGAGAAGCATCTAAGAAGGCCGAAATCGCCTCGAAGGTTGAGAAGGGCACTGAAGAACGCCCTGCTGATCCAATCTAATCGAAGGAGGCAAAAGCGGGCGAAGGTTCGTCTACACCTCAGCCACCATGAGACATTCTGGACTTCCTGCTTAAACCTGGAAGGACTAAAGAAGAAGAAGCCATGAGGAGGGCTGCCTGCAAGTTTCTTGTGGGATCCAGCAAGGAAGTTCTCGACTCTTTTGCTGACCGTATTTTTGAGAAGGACGGCAGTGGCCCTCGTCCAAATGTAGAGAAAGATGATAGTGACCTTTAATATTATATACTATCATATGATGAAATAAAATTTGCATTTTATTTATGAACTTGATCTTGTCTGATAATTTACAAATATTTATATTTATACATAATACTTCTTTAAGAATTTGCCATTGATAGGCATCATAGCAACTCGACCATCAAGTTCTGAAAGTTGATAAGCACCATTTGAGAAGACTTTGCTCACAACATAGGGACCTTCCCATTTTGCATCGAATTTTCCTTTGCTCATATGAGTCATAGTCATAGGACGTCTGACCGTTAGAACAAGTTCTCCTTGCTGAAAGGCTCTGACCTTCACTTTACGATTAAATGTCTTTGAGATGCGGGCTTGGTATAACTCAATATGCTGTTGAGCCATTAACCGCTTTTCATCCAATGCTTCCAACTCTTGGAGTCGAAGAAGGTCATTATTTTCTGTGGTAAGCTCATTGGCAATAGCGATCCTTAAAGAAGGAATTTGTAACTCCAAAGGAAGGACAGCTTCACAGCCATACACCAAAGAAAAAGGTGTAAAGCCGGTGGGATTGCGGACTGTAGTTCGATAGGCCCAAAGACATTCGCCAAGTTTCTCGCTCCAATTCCGTTTGTTAGTGGATACAAACTTCTTAAGGAGCTTAATAATGGTTTTGTTAAAGGCTTCAGCTAAACCATTAGCGGCAGAATTGTACGCCGTCGAAGCAACATTGTTAATCCGATGATCATCGCAGAATCTAGTGAACTTCTGACTAATGAATTGAGGTCCATTGTCATGAATGATTCTGCGAGGTACACCGAATCTATATATGACATGGTGTTTAACGAAATTGATGACACTGCTAGTCTTGACTTCAGCCAGAGGTATAGCTTCGGCCCACTTGGAGAAGTAATCGGTTATCGCCAATATGAACCGATGTCCTCTAGAAGAAGGAGGATTAATAGGACCTATGATGTCCATACCCCAAGCTTCAAAAGGCCATGAAGCAGCAGTCGGGTGTAAGAACTCCGAGGGTTGATGAATGAAGTCTGCATGGATTTGACAAGCACGACATTTTCTTGCATATTCAATGGCATCTGATACCATAGAGGGCCAATAATAACCCATACGTCTAATACGATCCTGTAATTTAGGACCAGGTTGATGTGCTCCACAAACGCCATCATGAGCTTCATGCAACACTTGTTTGGCTTCATCACCAGCTAAACAGCGTAGAAGAAGACCATCATAAGTTTGCCGATAGAGGGTCTTGGTAGTTTGATTGTAATAGAATCGGAGAGATCGACGTCGAACGCTTGTAGCCTCCTTAGGATCTTCAGGGAGTATGTCATGAACCACAAAGTCAATGAAAGGAGTTCTCCAATCTTCATCAATAACATTAACTTCAGCAAAATTACTGAATTCAATATTACGATTGTTTTCGATGCAGAACAGTTCTCGATTGGAGATAACCACGACCTGCTGTCTTTTGATAGGGATGGCCAAGACAGCTGCAAGATTGGCCAAAGCATCTGCTTCGGTATTGCAAGCTCGCCGAACATATTCTATGAAAAAAGCTTTAAATGATATAGCTATGTTGATCACTGCTTCGTGATAAGGCATTAGGTCTTGATGACGAACTTCATAAATTCCTCTAACCTGATTAACAACCAGCTTAGAATCACCATAGACTTCGAGATATTCAACATTCAGTTGTTTGGCTAACTGAAGACCGATGAGTAGAGCATTGTACTCCGCCACATTGTTGGAACAAGGTTCATCTAAAGAGTAGGCTCTTTGGATAGTTAATCCGTCTGGAGAAACAAGGACAACTCCAACACCTGCCACTATAGCACCATTTGGTCCAATTCTTGATGCACCATCAAAGAATAAATGCCAGGTTGGAAACTCTTCGGAGATCATGTTGACTTTTAACGTCTCGTCAGGAATTTCGTCATAGAGTTTAGATGTTTCAGGCACAGGATGAGCCGCTAAGAAGTCCGCCAGCGCTTGACCTTTGACAGACTTTTGGGGAACATACACCATGTCATATTGAGCTAGCAGGATTGCCCATGTAGCCAACCGAGAATTAAGTGTACTTGGTTTCTTCATGAGTACCCTGAGAGGGTTAACTCGAGATATAACGTGAATAGTTTGACCAATGATATAATGCCTCGTCTTTTGCACAGCAAACATGAGAGCCAAGCATTCTTTCTCGACAGGACTATAACGGTGTTCAGCACCAATCATAGTTCGGCTAAGATAGTATATAGCTTGTTCATGGCCTTCTTTGTTCCTTTGAGCAAGTAAGGCACCCAATGAATGGTCCATAGCACGGACATACATCAAAAATGGAATGCCAGAGATAGGTGGCACCAAGACCGGTGGGTTCATAAGATATTATTTGATATCGTCGAATGCTCGTTGACATTCTTCAGTCCAAACAAAAGATACACCCTTCTTCATTAATTGAGTGAATGGTCTGCAGCGTCCAGACAAGTTCGAAATGAATCGCCTGATGTACGCAAGTCGGCCTTGGAATCCTCGTAGCTCTTTTAGGTTGCGTGGAGGACGCATCTCTTGGATGGCTTTGATCTTCTCAGGATCCACATGTATACCCTTAGAGGTAATGACGAAGCCGAGAAACTTGCCACTAGAGACACCCAAGAATGACTTGGTGGGATTCATCTTGAGCTGATGTTGACGCATGAGATTAAATATTGTTCTCAAATCTTGGAGGTGATCTTCTTTTAGACGACTTTTAACAGCAATATCGTCCACGTAACATTCGACTGTTTTGCGAAGATGATCTTTGAAAATAGTACTCATAGTACGTTGGTAAGTTGCACCAGCGTTTTTAAGACCAAATGGCATCACTGTATAACAATAAACACCACGAGGAGTGCGAAAAGATGTATGCTTTTCATCTTCAGGATGTATTTTGATCTGATTATACCCGGAAAATCCATCCATAAAAGATATCCTTTCGAACCCACAAGTATTGTCAATCATGACGTCTGTGATAGGAAGAGGAAATTCATCTTTTGGACATGCTTCATTGAGATCTCGGAAGTCGATGCAGACTCGAACTTTTCCAGTTTTCTTCAGAACTGGGACGACATTGGCTACCCAATCAGGATACTGCTCTTCTCGAATAAAGCCACAAGCGATGAGCTTCTTGACTTCATCATCAATTGCGTCCATCATTTCAGGCTTAAATCGCCTTTGTTGCTGTTTGACTGGTTTAGCATTAGGAAGAATGTTCAGTTTGTGAGTAGCAATCTTAGGATCTAAACCTGGCATGTCTTCATAACTCCAGGCAAAGACGTCGATATATTCTTTAATAAGAAGAATCAACTCTTGTTTGTCTGCTTCTGGAAGATTCTTGCTAATAAAAATTGGCCGAGGTGAATCTATTTCTCCTACATCAATTTGAAGTAGTTGATCTTCAGTAGGAGGTTCACGTTGTTCAAATCGAAGTACCCATTGGTTATCCATATGTTGAGCCCAAGGATCTGTTTTCGGACTTTCTTTAACATCTTCATCACAGTCTTCTGGTAGTTCAACAGAGACCATGTTAGAAGATACAATTATACGATGGACTTCACCGATGCTGGTATCGGAATCCCATGATCTGGAATCAGAAGAGTTAGAACGTTCTTCACTATCTGATTCAGAAGCTGCTGGGGATAACAGTGGAGGAGAAGTATATCCGAGACCTTTCTTGGTCCTGTCATAGTACATTTGTGATTTTCCGTTTGGAACTGTTGTACGAATGGGAGTTCGTCTACCTTTACCGTAGTTAAGGCCGCTCTTAAAGTCGTAACCCATCTTTCGGAGGATGTCTTTTGATTGTTGACTATAACGATGGAACTGGAGATGTCCCGTATCGTTAACTTTGCTATCATTCGTATAGTTAATCTTTGTTTCTGGTCTTTTATATAAAAATGCTGAACTTTCACCTTTCTTTAAAGAAGGATGAATACGGTAAGAATCATCTGGATATTCAAGCGAGACTTCTGTCTGAAGAGATTGTACGACTCCCAGTGTAATTGATTGGAAACTATCTAACATATCCAAATAACTTTTAGTATAATAAATAACATCAATATACTGGAAAGTAGATGCTTTTTCATTGATTTGTACATCAGTATTTACAACAGGACCTTTAACCTTAGCAGATTTGGTCAAATTGATTACAAGAGGGGAAGAAGAAGAACGTGGAGGAGGCTTGTTACGACGGAGGTCAATAACAAGTGGCTCAGAAGAGGTGAGCTCCCTTTTGTCTTTGTTGCGACGTAAGTCGATAACAAGTGGCTCAGAAGAGGTGAGCTCCCTTTGATTTTCATCAGCATCAACTGATTTCTTTTGAACTGGTAAGTGAATAACCAGTGGCTTGGAAGATTGAGGATGAGAGACTCGCCCCTTAACAGGTATGATAAGAGTGTCTTGAGGTACTGCTTTTTGATCTTCTTCAGTATCCATAGCCAATACTACCTTCATAAATTCATCCTTGTACATACGAGCATCGTTGCAATAAGCTTCAATACCCTTGAAAGGATAAAGGTCCGCAACTTCCTTATGAACTTGTCCTTTGTCATCAACGTATTTAAAACATTGATGAAGAGTTGATGGAATGACATTGTGTTCATGGAGGAATGGCCTTCCCAGGAGAGCATTATAAGAACAACCATGATTGTCAATGATATAAAAGGTCACCTTTGTACGAAGATTGCCTATTTGGAGTTTTAGACGAATCTTGCCCAAAGGTTCACTCTTTCCTTGATTAAATCCCAGAATAGTAGTGATCGTGGTTGAAAGACTATGCACTGGTATCTTCAATGCATCTAGCATTGTCTTTGGCATAATACTAAGTGCAGACCCTGGATCTATCAGGATACGATCAACCTTCATTGAATCTACATATCCCGTATAATAAAGAGGGCGATCATGTCTATTATCTTCCATTAACATATCGTCCTGAGTGAAGGTAATATTTGGGATCAGTTCCAAGACGCTATGATTGTGATGACAAGAGACTGATTCTGATTCTGGCTTCTTGAGAAGAGTTAAGCAAGTTTCAGCCTGCATCAAAGCTTCACTTAGAGTTTCTCGCGTCTCTTTGGAAAGACGCAAGAGTTCAAAGATTGACAACCTGGCTGGTGTATTGGCTAATTGAGCCAATATATCAAAATTGTAAGGTTTCTCAAGTCTAGTAGGTGATGACTTCTTTAGAGGTTTGTCAAATCGAACTTGTTGCTTGCCTTTGTCAGCCGTTATTGGCTTAGGAGGAATTGATACTACAACTGGTGAAGATGTAGAAGGGACCTCTTCAACAGATACAGGTTGTACCAGAACAGGTTCGGAAGAAGAAACAGGATCCTTTTGCCCCTCAGAATGATCTTTCAAATAAGCTTTTCCTGATCTTGTGCCTAACAGAATCTCTTCGTCAACAATGGGATCAAAAGATACCATGTTGCAGATTTTGGTCTTGCCTTTAGAACGAATTTTCTTCTTGGAAGATATCTCAAATTCTGGAGCAAGATCAGGATGGATCCACATAATTTCACCGTTGTCAAGAGACAAGGGAATAAGACCTTCATTGGATGGAAGCGGAAGATTCTCAATCTCAAGGGTTGCTTTAGGAATTGGAATGACACCATGCTGTATCATCTGCGGAGGAAAATCTCCAAATTGGACTGAAATCATATTTGCAGTAACAGTCTTCTCATCTTGTTGTAAAGTGACTACACCTGCATTAACAAGCTCTTGAATCTTACCTTTGAGCACATAGCATGCTCGAGTAGGATGTCCAATGAATCGGTGATAGACACAATACTTGGGATGATCAGTCTTATTGACTTCATCAGGTTTCTTTGGATCAGGGAGTTGAATTTTGTTGCTTTTGAGTAAACACTCAAAGATACTTGCCGTGTCGTTTTCGTCAAAGGAATATTCTACCTTCGGACGAGGTTCCCTCGGTGGAGGTGCAGAAGGAGTAGGAGTAGATGTAGGTGGGGCCATATTGACAGCCAAAGATTCTTTATTTTTGTTCAAGTTAATGTTTAAAGTCTCTTTCGCTTTGCGATTGTTCTGGCGATTGCCACCACCTGAATTCTGATGCTCATTGCGATCAGGGTTAGACATTTGTACCCCCAATTGTTTAAACTTGTCGGCACTTACTTCAGCGGCTTTGGCGTTGACGATGAATGAGGGCCAATCTTGGAATTGGGTAGATCCCGTCCACATACTGATAATAGGTAAAAGATTTGCCTTACAAGTATCAATAGTGACAGCAGCTGGAGTCCCTGGAGGCATTTTCAAAGCTTCACGGCGGAATCGTTCAATAAAGCTCTCAGCAGTTTCATTATGTTTTTGTTTGATTTTGTTGAGAGCTGACATCGTCATATCATTAAATTCTTCATAGAACCGTTCCAGAAAGATTTATTTAAGACCTGAAAAAGAAGTAATGCAACCATCGGGCAAACTTCTGTACCAGTCGTATGCTACACCGGCTAAACAACCGACGAACACTCTGGTAAGAAGAGCGTCATTTGGCTGAAGTTGAACAGTCATTACCTCAAAATGATTGATGAATTGACTCGGGAAAGTACTGCCATCGAACAGAGAGATTGTAGGGATTTTGTACTTTGGAGGAAACGGGACGTCCTTCCATTCAACTGGATGAGGCTGTTTAATCCCTAACCTTTGTAGATTGTCTTTCTCTTTAAATGCTTCAAACTGAGTTCGTAAGAGTTTGACAGCTTTATTGGCGTCTTCTGATGAAGAAGAAGGAGCAGGTTGAATTATAGTGGTAGGAGGAGGAACAGCGTTGTAAGCACTACCCCCAGCTCCTGAATGGCTAGGCGTAGTTTGTACTTGCACTTGTACAGGAGGCATTTGGGGAGGCACTACCCTCAGCCCAGTATTGGCAGGTATTGAAGACGCTATGATCTCTGGACTAGTAATAGGTGCTGTTGGTGGTGTAACATGCTGTGCTACAATGATGGAATGCATACTAGCGACCATTTCAGCCATGGTCTTTAGCTTATCTTCAAGTGCAGCAATTCGCTGTTCTTGATTTGCGGAAGTTGAAGCATCTGGATCATCGGTGACAACATAAGCCGTCACTTCTCTTGGCACAGTGGAAGATACTGTTTGTTCCGAACTTTCACTGTATGCATCATAATCAGAAAATGAATCATCTCCTGACTGAGAAACAGGAAGATAACTTGAAGGATTTTGAGGAAGATTCCTTTGACCGATTGTATCTCGGCTTCGGGAACGGGTATGTTGAAATACTCCTTCTGAAGATTCTTGAAGTAATTCCAAATACCGTTGGCTTGGCTTGCGGAGTCTACCATGCTTAGAGCATCTTTTACCCCCAGTGTCTCGAGAAGTCATGTTAACAGAAGCATACAAAACTTCATCTTCTTCTGACATAGGTTCAGATTTAGCAAAGGTTAAACGATCGAAGACAGATCGTTTTGTCGTTTGACAACAGCATTGGATGATGACTTTATGATTACAGTGATGATCAGATGATTGAACTGGAAGAGTTGAGGCATTATCCGATTTCTGTCTGAGATGTTCTCGGAGATCAGAAACCATGTCAGGACGAGGAAAGGTTCGAGGAATATGTTCTTTAACAATATTCGGAACATGGTTCCGATTCTTCAAATGTTTAGTCCCTTGAGTATACAGGGAAGTACTCACTTCATTGGCATAGGTATCAGGATTTTTGTTCCTGGAGGTTCGTCTTTGAGGCTTGACCTTCGGCATAGGTTGCTTACGTTTTGCCGAAGTTGGCCTGTTAAGATATGTTCTTAGATCTGCAAATTCACCCCCAGGAGTTTCTGTTTGAGACACTAACAGTTTTCCCTGTCTGGAACGACAAATTTGGAGAGTCGGAAGGTCCTGGAATTCTGCTATCGGAGTAGGCAGAATACCTCTTTGATTAGTACAAGTATTCTTGTTATAAAGGAAAGAAGAATCCTTGTTTGCCAGAGTTCTTGAATTGATTGGAGCCGAGACACATTGAGATGGATCTTCTTCAGTAAAGACTGAAGAAGACTGAGAAAAGAATAAAGGGCTTTTTCTTTTGTTTTGAGATGAAGGGTTAGCTAAAGAACGTTTCCCTCTGTTATTTTCCAAGTCATGAGACAAGGAAGTTTGAGAAAAGACCAATGGACCTTTTTCTTTGCTTTGAAGAGAAGGAGGAATAGTCAAAGGACTACCTTCAATGGATTGCGCAGGGGCAATAGGGTGTTTGGGAAGAGGAGTAGAATCTCTTCTTTTATTGTGAGAAGCCGGAAATTTAGCCAAAAGGCTATTTTTCTTAGATTGCGCAGACTTGGTTTGCGCATGGGTGGAAGGTGCACTAGTCATTTGTGCATTAGAAGCTTTGGTAGGAAGTGCATCAGGAGTTCTTGTCTTAGAGTGCTTGGGAAGCACTTTAGTTACTGGAGTGCTATTTTGTGCAGGAAAAGCTACTGCCAATTGCGCCAGAGTCATAGGAGTCTTCTGTTTTGACAAGGCAGCATATGAAGTAGCTTACGCAACAGTTGCAACAGATTGCGCAGTCTTGACTGCAATAGATTGTGCAGCAGTTGCTGAGACAGACTGTGCAACAGTTGGCACAGCAGTTTGTGCAGCAGTCTGACTAGCAGATTGTGCAACAGTTGGTACAGCATTTTGTGTAGCAGTCTGACTAGCAGATTGTGCAACAGTTGGTACAGCATCCTTGGTGGCAAAAATGCCAGATTGTGCAGACTTGGAGACCCAAACTGAGCGCACTTTGCTCTTAGCAGGAGAGGCTACAGTACGGGGAGTGGTCTTGGAGTTGAGCATCGCCTCGTAAGCTGTCTGATTGACCTTAACAACCAGCGTCTTCTGCGTCTTCCCGATAGACGCTACGTCACATTGAGTTGCTACTTCCTCGTCAGAGGAGAAAGTTGTCCCCAGCAGAGTCGCCATTTTATTTGCAAAAACAAAAGTATAGAACTTTATTGATACAAACTGTAATAAAGATTACAAGAATTCTGGGAAAATTACAACTATAGGAATCCAATCTTGATGACGATTGCTTTATCCCTTGGACGATGTGAACTGTGAAGACGAAGCCTTTGAAGTTGAAAATAACTCTGGAAACTGAAGGCAAAAGCCTCTGAAGTTGAAGACAAAAGTCTCGGAAGAATGCAGCAGCACTTTGGCAAGAACTCCTGAACTCTCTGATTTCTGATCTCTGATCTTGATCCCCTTAAAATGAAGACTTGAAACTCTATTTATAGAGTTCTGAAAATAACTAACTTTCAGTTATTTTGGGACTGCGCAGGATGATTTGTGCAGCATTGGTTTGCGCATCATTGATTTGCGCAGACAGTTACTGGATCGTGGGCCAACTATCATGGACACATGGCATCATTTGATAGAAATGCGCATGATCGTGCATAAACAGTTGCCACGTAATGAGCAATCGATGGCATGAATGCCACGTGTAACTTAACAATTATATTGATGGAGTGCACAGAGTTGAATTGCACATACATGGTTTGTGCAGACTCAAACTGCGCAGGATTGGTTTACGCTGGCAGCTGTCAGCCGCCCTCGAGCACTGTACGGCGCAGGAAACGAACAGATTCCTTGTTATTCGTGCTGTCAGTTGTCAGAAAAGATTTGATTTGATTTGGTAATGATGACTTCTGCCACGTCAGTCTGCGCAGTTGGAAGTGTGCGCAAAGCAGTATGCGCAATCGGATTGCTGCGCAATCTACTGTCTGCACAATTCATCCAAATGATAGGTTTCTTGATTTCTTGACTTTGTTGATTGATGCAACTTGATTTTTTAGGACCTACAGCTTGGTCCAGAGATGATTGCCCAGACAGTTGAAGTGGTCAGGCGAGTCAGAGATCATCTTCGAGTTGCCCAAGATCGCCAGCGTCATTGGGCCGATTCTCATCGGCATCCTCTCGAGTTTTCTGTCGGTGACCATGTATTTCTGAGGATTTCGTCTAACCGTGGCGTCATTCATTTCGGCGTACGGGGAAAGCTTAGTCCTAGGTATATAGGACCGTTTGACATTCTGGAGCGAGTAGGAGATGTATCCTATCGTCTCGCTCTTCCGCCGTCGCTAAGCGAGGTGCATGACGTGTTCTATGTATCCCAATTACGACGGTATATTCTGGACCCGAGCCACATCCTGGATAATTCGGAATTGGTTGTTGGTACCAACCTTTCGTATGAGGAGAGGCCCGTGTCTATATTGGACCGAAGAGAGAAGATACTCAAGAACAAGACTATCAAGTTAGTCCGAGTTGCTTGGGGTCATCACTCTTTGGGTGAGTCAACGTGGGAGCGTGAGGACGATATCCGATCGTAATATCCCGACTTGTTTGACTCGTGAGGTATAATGTCTTCCTTATGCCTCATGCCTTCGATTCCTTGCTTGAATGAGTGATTGTCTGCCTAGTTATAGCTTGCATGTGATTAAATGTAGCTTGTCATTGCTCCTCTAGCCTCTTGATTAAATTCTGAGGACAGAATTCTTTTAAGGTGGGTAGAGTTGTAAAGCCTGTGGTTCGTATTACGTATTTCTGGAATACGTGTACGTATTTATTCTTGTATTGCATGAATTCCTGGCTTAGCATTTTCTCCCTGGGCTTGGTTTATTCTTGGTTTGGGTTGGCTTGGTTCGGTTTGGGATTGCTCTTGGTTCATCATGAACCAAGGGGTGAACCCCCTACCTACCACCACCACTACCATTTATTAACCCTTCTCCTTTCTCTCTCTTTATTTACTCACCTTCTTCTTCCCCATTACTTCTTACCTACCAGAGAGAGGAGAGAGAGGTCTAGGCAAGTGCATCTTGCTTCATGGAGGAACTCAAATTTTATTATTCCATTCTCTTCTTCGCAGCATTCTAAAACACTTTAGAACTTGGCATTTTTAATTTCTATGGCTAGATTCTTGTAGATCTATAATTGTATTATTTTTGGATTTCTTGGGTTTTGATCTACTTAATCTTGTTATTTCTGAGTTTTGATGGTTCTATGTTGTAGAGTAGCTCGTTCTACCCTATTTTGACCTAAGGAAGTTCGAATTTGGGCTCCGGATGATGGAGTTGTGGAGCTTGAGAACTTGGCTCTCATGGTGTTCTTCCTCTCAAAAATTTGGAGAAGATGAACTGTGCTTAGACTTGACTTGACCGCATGACAATTCATGCGACAAGTGATTCGGCCGCATGAGACTCTCAGCCGCATAGGCTGGATCTCACTTCCTGAGCCGCATGAGCTCATTCTCCATCGGCCGCATATGTGCCCATCTCCTTGAGCCGCATGAACTCTAGCACTTGCGGACCGCATAGGCCCTGATCTTCGAGCCGCATGAGAAACCCCAGACCCAGCCGCATGGACTTCTTAATCCGGGCCGCATGACCCTGATTAATCCCAGCCGCATATGCATCCTTTATTTCCTGAGCCGCATGGGCTTCTACTGAATCGCATGCGCCCTCGTTCCCCTGAACCGCATGCGCCCTCGTTCCCCTGAGCCGCATGCGCCCTCGTCCCCCTGAGCCGCATGCGTCCCTCTTGTCTTGGCCGCATGGGTTCCAGTGACCCGGGCCGCATGCGCTCACCTAATTGAGCCGCATGTGTCTTGCCCTTCTCTTGGCCGCATGAGGTTGAGTCCCTTATCAGCCGCATATGCACCCTTCACTCCCTGTCGCAGGAGTAGCCATGTTGACCCACCCGCATGGGCTTCTATAAGCCGCATGCGCCTCCTTCTACACCCAGCCGCATGATACTTCACTTCCCAGCCGCATGAGATCCATCCTGGCCGCATGTGCCTTAGTGACCCGTAGTGGTCCACTCTTGACAAGTAACCTGACATGACATGATAGTGGCCCGTCGTGGCGCACTCCTGACAAGTACACTTGACATGATATATCTTGAGCAGTTATTGCGACGGCTACCTGACATGACATGACCTGTATAATTAATCCGGACACCGTAGGTGATTGTGCTTGTACAACTAATCCAGTCCTGTTTTGTATCATGTCTAGGAGGGGACTCCTGAGTACCACGGTCAGGAGTACCTACTAAAATGGACTAAGGCTAATAACTAGATTAATACATTAGTCATGAAGAGATCTCCCAGCTACAGGCAATCCCGTTACCTGGGCACGCCTTGGGATCTGTAGCCTGCCGTCGAGTAGGGCACTTTTCCAGCACACTGTCATGTGTTGCACCCTTCAAGCTACCTAAGGGTACATTCGTTTCCTGGACGATGTACCCACCTGAATTCAACTCTAAATCTCTTAACCCGGGTAACCTGGATGGTCTGCAGGGCTTGTGGCTGTGGAGTAATCTCACTGCATCTTGTTAATAATTAGGCTTGTGACAACCCTAGTTAGTTAAAGTATCAAGCCGTAGTTCTTGCTTGGCCGTGAAATGATTGGATGGAGTCTAACCAGTCTAGTCTTGTCCTGATTCTGTTCCAGATTACTACATGACTTGAATGCCTGTATTTATTTTACCGATAAATGGTGAGAATTCCAAGTTCTGTTCAGACGAAGGGTTACAACCCCGGTCCTTGTTTGGTTTACGGGTTGTAACCTGGTTATCTGAATAGTTCCATGGTTATCTCGTCGTACATCATCCTGATGTATTTTCTTTATTTCCAGTTCTTTCTTTTATTTATACCTTGTGCTGATTGCTGGTTTTAGTTCCTAAGTGAAGCTTCCTTTGTGGCACTTGCTCTTTCTGGGATCTGACCCAGCTGGTTTTGTTTGGCCAGATTTCAGAGCAGCTCCAGAGGATCTACCGCTTTTTCAGCCCGATGGTGAACACCAGGCGTAACCAGGGCAACGAATGGGTTATTTTTGACTCTCCCACTCTATTGTAAAAATATTCTTTTGAGACGTTTAGCCGACGAGCACCTGTTTAGCTCGATTGTACTTACTTACTGTCTGCCTACGGCCTGTAACATGATTGACAGATCCTAGGGTTGATCATGTATGACTAAACTCTTGCTAGTCCTGACATTTTGTAACGACTAGTTTCATGATTAGCTGAATATGTAATGTTTGGGACGCCTTACTATTGTATATTTAATGATCATACATCTTGTAACTTTTACTTACTTGCTTGTGATTGAGACAATAGGCTTGTTCATGACCTTAAGAGACTGCTGGCTTGTAGATAAACCCTCATGTATCTAGACAGCCGTGACCGTATAGCGAGATGGAATCCATTTCAATATACGTAGCTGTCTATGTCTGCCCCCGCTCTCCAGTATTCTGGTTCTGGGGCGTATCAATTCCAGCGGCATGATCAAAAGGAGGATCGTGGCCGGCCTAGGCGGAATCAAAATGGCTTACTGTCCTGGCCTGGGTGCGGGCTTGGCCACCCAGGAGACGTAAGGCCGGGTATTTCAAGAGACTAACTAGGTGTACCAGCCAGCACCCTATGATAGGTAAGAAATACTAAGGGAGAATGATGTCAAAAATGGCTTGTGGTGCCAACGATCGGTGCATATAGATTAAGTGGGCTTTGCTGGTGGCAATCTACGTGCAAGTCCTTGTATTGAAACAAAGTAGTCTAAGTTAACTGAATGAAGCGCCTTCTGAACAGGCTTGAATGTAACACACCAAATGATAAAGAGTACTTCATACAAATGAGTTAGAAAACACGTCTACGACGTGCTAGAATCTGAGGCAAGGACACGCCCTCGACACTGAATGTTTAGGAGAATCACGTTAAGTTATTACATATGAATTGTTGACTAACTTGGTTTACTTTGGACAGGGAAGGCCAGACGGTAAGTATGGGTAAGTCATGCATGTATTTCCATGCAACACATTGAAATCGATAACACGAGATAGGTCATGAAATATGACATGAAACTGATCCTAAGGCAAGATTAGAAAGACAATGAATGATAGACGGTGCACAAAAGTAAATAGAACGTGCTTGGTAATGATAGCATTGTGGGCGAGCTAGCCTTCCACCAGTGCAGAACAATGTACTGATAACCCTACAGTTTGCTTGCAGGCTGCAGGAGACGTCTTCGGGTGCGGAGCTTCCCTCGAATGTGCTAAGGCGCGGAGCTAACTCTAGAGCCTTGGAGCGTTGCAAGGATCTGAAGCACCCTATACAGGACATAATGTATCGAAACATCGCCATGAATCATTCCATGTTGTAAGCCACTTGGCACGCCTTTTATGTTTCAGAGAGAAATGGCTTGAGAGACTTGTAAACTCGGCCTAGCGCCGCTTGTAAACTTCTTGAAAATCAATAAAGAGTTTTAATTCGCTTCAATTTGTGTTTATTTACTTTTCGCTGCAAATGGGGACACTCTGTGTGACTATGCGGCCTAGCTCAAATCGGCCGTATCTGGACTTAGCCTTGCACGGGCGCAACCTAGGTCCGTGCGGCATCACGCCTTAGCGATGACGATCGCTCCTACGGGAGCAGGGCGTGATAATTTGGACCCACGATGTAGTGCCCCGCTTTCGATAGGCGACGAACTTCATAATATGCTTGTGTCGAGTCAGATCGGTCGGAAACTGTAATGCCCAGCTCCGTGCGAGACATTTGGTTGGCTTGTTGGATGGGATCAGAATGTTAGACCGTGACTTATGTTGGAGATCAGGAGAATTGAGAATGATGCAGTCTTTCTTAGCTAGCTAGACAGAATGGGTATTGGAATGTGGCTCGCTGGTGGAGCTACGCTTAGTGGGATTAGAGCAGGAAGACCGTTATGCAAGGCAAGTGGAACTGTCCTCCTTCCTCCTTATTCGTGCATGCTTAATAAATGGAATAACGTGATGCTATGAATTATCCCTAAATGTTCCATGTTTTAGTTGATGAATAACAGAGATGCCTATGCTGAGAATTATTGAAATGAGTAAGACATAAA
Source organism: Iris pallida (assembly GCA_029216955.1). NCBI lineage: Eukaryota > Viridiplantae > Streptophyta > Magnoliopsida > Asparagales > Iridaceae > Iris > Iris pallida. Next base: position 7,262,503 of record JANAVB010020999.1, read on the forward strand.
TATTGAACTGCTGATTGAATCACACTCGAACTGCTAATGTAACTTGATGCCTGAGAATGAATTAATAATGTCCCTTATGCTTAATCTTGATGAAATGAATAAATCACTGGAGTAATCGAGATGTTGCGTGAATGAGACATTAGAAAAGAACTGGCTATGCTATTAACACAATGAATTGAATGAGACTCTTGAATCATGTACTCTCTGTATAACTGTTGTAAAGAAATGAGATGATGCCTATTTTTGTATAAGCAATGAAATGAATAATAATTGTCCCAATAAAACGAAGGAAAAAAGCTGCTTGTCCCTTTGAAATGAATAAAATGTTATTGGTTCCTCATTGAGAGGAATGTTATGAGAAATGTGCAAAGAATCAATGAATGGAGAATGATGAGGCTTGGGATCATGGAGATCACCAAGTAGAATAATGGTAATGATTAGTCGTTGAATACGGCTCAAATTTGAGATGAGATGTTGAACTATTGGCTCTGCTTACTTTCAGTTGCTTTACCATGCATTTGTGTTATCGAGTCGACACGCATTCGCATGGTCATGGACGTACTTGTACAAGTCTGAGTAAGTTTTCTCGAACGGTACCTGGGGCACTGGGACCGATTCGACTCGGAAGGAAATATTGGTCGTGCTATGGTGGCACGAGGTATTACGGGACATTCGGCTAGGCTTGCAACCTACCCTGGAATGGTACGTCGTAATACCCGTTGGAAAGTCCTTTATGGTACAGTTTCACCAACGACCATGTAGTCAGGATGTATGCTAACGAATGTTTTGTACAGACAGAGTAAGTATATCATATTATCCTGTATTTTTATGCAGGTAAGAGAAAGTTGGCTGTCGGTAAGAAATCACTTAAATGTTATATACTCAATATATGTGTTGATTTAACTTGCGTGTTTAACGTGCCAAATAAATGATACTATGTGTAGTCTTTCAATATGAGAACCTGCTTAACATGTTAAATTCAGTATGCTAGAAAGATGTCTTGCTATAAATATTGCTCAAACATAACATACATGCTAAGTGATGCTTGAAGTGAGAATTGTCGTAACATGTTTAAGATGTTAATGTTAACGATGCCTCAATGATGCATTTTCATGATAACACCTAGTATGCCTAAATGATGCCTTCACATGAATGCTACTAAGAATATGTTTACATGCTTCATTCTGATTATTGTCCATAAACTGTAAACTGATGCTAGGCCCAAGTAGAAAGATTATTCTATTAAATGCTTGCTAAAATTGACCAGTTAGTGTTGGTTTAGGCGAGTGGGTTGGATTCTGCTCGCCAGTACATAGATGATGTGTTGACCCACGTTTTTGTGGGCAGGTGCTCAGGCTCGGGATGTTCTACACACGAAGATTGGCTTGATGGGTCCCGCGACATCAAAGATTTGTTGGGCATACAGAAACTCTCCTTGTACAAGATGATGTCTTCTGTTTATAAAGGGCATAATATATGGAACATTGTAATCAGTTGTACCAGTAAGTTGTAAGCCAAGTCGTTATATCGAGTTGTAATCCAATGTATCCAAGTATCAATGTAAGCTTTGTAGCATTGTTCAGTTGGCTTTCAATGTAAAGTGAGATGTATTGTAAGCATTGTATTTCAATACAAGTCTTGTACTCTTCTTCAATTATCAATAAAGAGAATAAAGTTCTATATATCTCTGTGTGACTTCAAGTTATCCTTTTATCTCCGCTGCCATAAAGAAGTGATATACTTCTATTCAATAAGAAAGATTGTCCTCATTAACTTCAATTTGTCTGCTTCTACCGCTGCGATGTGTTCCTATTTGAAGATTATCACTTATGTACCATCTTTGCCTTGTACAAGTGCAATACCAGACTTGTACGGCATCACGCCCAAGCGAGGACGATCGATTCCAAGAGATAAAATATGTGAATAAATGACTCTACGAATCGGGGCGTGACAGAAACTTAGATGGCCATATGACTCGATCGCTGAGCTTGGTAAACGATAATACCTTGCGGCATCGATCAAATCGATTTGGACGGATGTTACGAGAATCGATCCAACTAATGGAACGACTTCTATTGGAATAAGTCCTAGATGCAGCGGGTTGCGTCTCGGCGAGTGAGCTCTATATAAGAGTCCCTTCGACGGGACCGGACCGATGTATGATTTTCTTGGAGCTTTTGTCGCTTGGTTTTGATGAAGTGCTTTCGCGTCGTTTTTTGAATACAATCTACGAATTTCAAAGTGAAAGAATAAAGAAGGAATCCTAACTAAGTGTTGGTGCCAATGTATGAGCTCACGTAACTAAAGTTTGAACGTTGTGAAGTGCTTCGACGGTCGGCACGATCAAAGAACTTGGTGGGTGATTCGGCCCCTTCTTTTCTACTATGTCCCGCAAAAGAATTTTTTTTGCCTCGAATTCATTCAAATCGACGATGCCGAGTTAAATGCATGACAATCCACTAAGGTCAAGAACTCAGAAAAATGTATCGATTTAGAGTAATCTACTCTGAAAAATACAAGTTTCTCACATAAAACAAGAAAGTTTAAGGTTCTAGTAAAAAGATAGACTATTTCACGTGCTTCAAAATAATATGAAACGTCAATCGTGGGTTATGATGCCTCGGGCAATTTGATGCCTATAAGACGCTAAATCGGGAGTACGGCTTTGGGAAAAATAAATCGTTGTATGAGTTGGGAGAAATGATAATGTCGTTCAATACTGTCTGCGCTATACAAATCTGTTTGCATATATTAAACTGTTCACACATTGGCATGGTCATGGACAGCTTATACACAAGTTTGATTTTTCTCGAATCGGTATCCGGGACATCGAAATCGAATCGACCTAGGGAGAATGAATAATCGTGCTTCGGCACTGATATATTGTGGGACCGTCAGTCAGGCTTACAACCTAGACTGAACGGACCGAAATACCGTTGAGATAGTCCCAAGTGGTGTGTAACACCAGTGACCATGCATATAAGATAGTAGCATGCTCACCTATTGTGAAACCCAGTTTTCTTTAGCTAGTTATTTAATTAGAATTTTCGTATTCGTAAATAAAACGTTTTCAAATTATTATTATTAATATTATTATTGATTATTCTTGGGTGAAAAGAATTTTGAAAATTATAATCAACTTGGATTTTTGGATTTTGAGCCCAGACCCAGGCCTGAGCCCAATCCCATTCCTCTCTTTCTTAATTCTAATTTTGACCTGGTTTAATAATTAAAAAAAAATTTGCTTGGTCCTTGCTGATCCCGTAGGACCAGCACTTGCTGTCCACGAGCAAGTAATTTTTCCCCGTTCTTCCTCTCTTCCTATTTCTCCCTATCACCCACGTGAACCACCCAACCCCCACTACTCCCTTAATTACTCCATTCCTCATCCCCACCTCACTCACGAACAGAAGGAAAAGAAAACTCTTTTGTAACTCCCAACCCATCAACTCCCCAACTCTCCATCTCCCTCTATTTACTCAAACCCACACCCCCACTCTCTTAATAACCTCTCCCCACGTCCTTTCTTTCACAGAACCCACGTTTCCTCTCTCACTCAAAAACTCTAACTCTTCTCTCTCTCTCTCACGTTTCCATATTCCTGTGGAGAAGAGTTCCTCACAGAACCCATTCCAAACTCTCTTCCTCTCTCTCTGTGGGTTTTCCCCCAAACCCGAGCTCCTCACCCGTGCGCGCGACCCTAGGCCGGGCTCCCTTGCTCCGGCGAGCCGCTGCCCCGCCTTTACCGTCGTTCTCCGCCGCCCGACCACCGTCCAGCGGTTCCCGCTACGCGTCCGGCACGGCCCCTCCGGCCGACAGCACTCCGCCGACCACCGGGGACCCGCGCCCCCTCCGCCGCACGTCCGGCGACCCGAGCCCTTGCTCCGGCGAGAGCATCCCGAGGCTGCCGCCCCGTCCGCCGTCCGACCGACGCCCTGCGCCCCGGCGTGCTCCGCGCCAGCGCCACCCCGTGGCCAGCAGCTCCCCGTCGCGTCAGCGTGTCCTGCTGTCGTCGTCGCTGTCCGGAAACCCTCCATGTGGATTTCCAGCACCAGAGCCGCTATTTTCCACGGTTCCTTGCTGTTTTCGTGGATTTCCCGCTGTCTGTGGACTTTTCCGCTGTTCGGGACTTCTACCTGCTGCCGACTTAGTTCGGATTCCTTTCCCGAGTTTTTCCTGCGGCTCCCCGCCAACGGAAATAGGTAATTTCTGATAATCAGAGTAGTTCGTCCCTCCCGTGAGTCGATGATGATAGATCGGTCCCCCGGTTCCCTCTCGAGAATCCGGATAGCTGCGTTATAATTTTCGTTTAGCTGCGTTAGCTTGATTTCCTGTGTTTTACTTGCTGGGTTGGCGTGAATTGGTTGGTATTGGATTCCCGGATATTTCGAGAATTATTCGGTGGTGTTGGAATTATTTCTGTGGTGTTGGAATTATTTTGGTGGATATTTCTGTGGACTATTTTGGTTGGAAATGGGTTTTCCCTGGTTTGGGACATTTTGCAGGTATTTTGTTGGCGCGCTTCCCAGTTTTGGGTTTGTCCCGGAATAGAGGAAGTGCTGCCCAAATTTTTACAAAAATTATATTTTTAATTAATTTCAAAACTGGCTTTCGAAAATGATTTTCTAAACCGATTTTCGGGCGACGACCGTACCGGTCTGTGGGCCCCCGGCGAAATACAAACGCACCGGTTCGACCGGACGTTGAGGCATAAACCGAATTTGAGGAATGGACCGAGTCTGAGACTCTCAGATTCTTTTATTTATTATTTTATTTCTAGGCTAAATATTATAGTCATTTAAATTCTGCATTTTATTTAATAATTCAGTCATTTTCTTATTTAATGTAAAAGAAAGATGTATCGGGCATAAGCCCACCCTAGGACCAGTAGTTGTGCCCATGTATTTGTGTAGTGTAGTTATTTTCTTTTCTTTTTCTGGTGGATGTGATTTGGGTGGATTTTGGATTGATTTCATATTTGTAGATAGGACGTAATTTACGGCTTAATTACGAGTTTAGCTAAAATGAATAAAATATTATTAATTCACGGTTTATCGCTAAAAAAAATTGTATTTTTATAAATATATTACAAAACACAAAGTTTTCCAAATTGTAATTGATTCTCGTATATTTCCAAATAATTCAATTAACCGGCTTAATCAACGCACATAGTTGCGACGTAATCGTTAGCTGTAGATTAATACAACTTAAAACTTGATTAGGACATTACTACTAGAGATTGTAACTAGCACATCTAGATATGGGTTGAATATTGTTTCTAAGTCTGGAATCTCAAATGTAGGATTTCGGGGAAGTGTTTGACCTAGTTCCTCGGTACAGACTCTCGATCCAGTCACAATAACAAAGGCAAGTACATTTATGTTGATTACAATTATTTAATAATTACTTCACTGCAATTTTAAACCACTGTTTATACACAAACTCCTTCGGGAGTATTGACTGTACTGTTGGGGATTGGGGGAGTAGAGTAATGTTTATGACCACATCCAAATTACTGTAACTGACTACTGTAACTGACTGTATTAGCTTTCCCCTCTTCACACGGGGACAAGCCATACCGTATCGCTAGATACTACTGTAACCCAAGCCGGTCATATACATTGCCTATTCACATCACTATACTGTTTTATTTCAAAAAAACTGTTCATCTTCAAACTGTTTAAAAGTGCATGATTTTATTGTTAAATTAATTGTCAAGATTAGCATGAATTGTACTTTGCTCCCTCCTGACTGGAGACCCAACATTTTAGGTATCACTGATGAGGCTTTGTTCCGTGATCCCAACTAGAGGATGATGATCTCAAGACTGATGAGCTGGTTGCCTAGATTTTTTTTCTTCTTTATAATTCATGATGTTTGTGGAAAGCAATGTACTTCAGATGTATGTTTCATTTCATTGTAAAAAGTTTTAAACTATTCAAATTATTAAAGTTGTGGCAATTAGACTGTGTTGTTTTATTTACCTGCATGAGTGATACAGCTTACTGCCGCCGTCTCAACAACGGTGCAGGCTGGGCATGATCCGATTCGACCCAAGAAATTGGGACCGGGTCGTGACATGTTTTTAGTGGTGGCCCATGCAGGTCTGAACAACAACTTAGGAAAACATACCTAGAAACAATTAGAACACTAGAACATCAATTTGTCACAACATAGGACCGAAATATATTATAAATAAATATTTTTGCTTGATTATAGACCGGTAGGCTACCTTGCTTATGTGTGCGTCCTAAACTTTCCAGAGAATGACCGTTGACCAAATCCTGCTGGCGATGAGGTGTTATCTCTGGATCATACCCCATCTCCTCAACCAAAGCCCAGGGTCTTTCCCCTCGCGGCTGTTTGACCGTCCTCATAATGCACCCAGTGAAGTTTTTCCTACACTGGCAATTTCTACCTCATCTCAAACTGAGATGCATTTCCTTGGTAGAGTATTCATTTTTGTTGCTCCACCAGTACCAGCAAACATCTTCCAAATGGTTGTCCTATTCCAAGAAATCCTGGAGATCCAGAAAGTTCAAGATGAAGCCCAACAGGAACAGATGAATATCACGAGAGAAGACATGAAGAACATCATGATGTAGCCTTAGATATCCCCAACCAAGTTAGAGCAGAACTTTGTCCTAGGAAGGATACCCCTGAAGATATTTGGGTCCCATCAAGTACTCTACTTCCGGCAGCCTTGTCGTAAGAAGCTATGGGCTTGTAACTACTGCAAGAGGCCTGGTCATCAGACCGTTAGTTGCCGCAAGAGATTGGGACAATGTTTGGCATGTGGATCTGCTGAACATCGGGTAAAGGACTGCCCTTATCTGTTTATCAAGCCAGAGCTCATAGGCCAGCAACACCTGTTAGGCCACAACCTAGGGACTCTCTTTCTATCTAGCAGACCTTGCCTCCTACAAAGGCATGATGCAGACTCGAAGTTCATAGAAGATGAAGGACCAGATCAATGAAGGCTCTAGGATTTATGCAGAATGGAACTCTACCTTAGGGAGTACCTATCTTGTTTATGTCCAGAAGGATGGAACAACGGATGTGCATCGATTACCAGACACTAAAGAAACAAGTACTTTCTGTCCGGGTCGAGGATCTGTTTGATCTGGTTATGTGGAGATAGGATGTTTCGAAGTTTGACTTAAGATTTGACTACCATCAAATCAAAGTCAGGAAAGAGGACATTTCCAAGACGGCGTTCAAACATCAAGTATGTGTAGTTTTCTGTGGTCAGGACGTTAGACTGACAAATGCTCCTGCTGTGTTTATGAATTTCATGAACAGAGATTTTTATGAGTATTTGAATCAGTTTATCTTCTCCATAGATAACATCCTGATATATTTGAAGACTGAAGAAGAGCATGAAGAACACCTGAGGACGTTTTGGAAACTTTGAGGAAAAAAAAAAGTTTTTGGTAAGTTATCTGAACGTGGGTTGTTGACAAGGTAGACTTTTGGGCATGTTGTTAAGAGAAGAAATTTCGATGGAAGATAGCTGTTGTTGAAGAGTGGTATACCCCAAGTTCAATTCGAAAGATCCTTGAACTTGGCCGGCTACTATCAGAAGTTCGTGAAGGATTTCGCCAAGATTGCTGAGCCGATGACGAAGCTCACTTGGAAGAATGAAGAGTTCATCTGAACGAAAGTTTGCCAGACGGCATTGAGGAGCTGAAGAAGAGACTTACCACTACACCAATCCTTGCGCTACCCGCAGGAACCGGTGGTTTCTCAATTTACAGTAATGTCTCTGGAAAAGGACTGGGCTGCGTTCTTCAACAACATGGGAAAGTAATTGCTTACACATGTAGGCAACTACAGACTCATGAGAAGAATCATCCCACACCTAATTTGAATTGCTGCAATTATTTTTACTTTGAAGCTATGGAAGCATGATTTTTATGGAAAGGGAGTGAAAATTTATACGGACTACAAAAGTCTGAAATATGTCTTCACTCAGGAAGGGCTGAATGTTAGACTAAGAAGATGGTTGAAGCAGATGAAGGATTTCGACATCAACCTGCAGTACTATTCAGGTAAGGCTAATGTGGTCACTGATGCACGTGGTCGATACTGATGGCGAAGTTCTTAGCCAAGGAGTGGCACCTGCTAGAAGACATCGAGAAGTTTGGACTGGAGGTTATACTACCTGGAGAAAGAAGGACGGAGCTGGATGCTGATTCAGTATTGATGAAGTTCGAGGCTGATGGACAAAAATCAAGAGGACGTAGTTTCAAAACGAGGCACTTTGCAGGCTTAGAGATCAAGTGTTGGCTGGAACACTTGAGGGTTTCTAAATTGATCAGCAGTGGAACTCTGAAGAATGGTACGAGACTTTGCGTATCGGCTGACAAACGGAGGAACAAGTTGATGAAAGAAATGCACCAGTCTCAGTATTCCATATATTCAGGAGATAATAAGATGTATTGGAATATGCCTCCATTGATTGGTGTTATGGAATAAAGAAGGACAATTCCAGGTATGGAAATTAGATGTGAATTTGTCAATATGAGGAATTTAGCAAGAGAACAACCAGTTTATTGCAGCCGCTGGACAATTCGGAGTGGAAGTAGAAGCATATAACAATGAACTTTGAGTAAGGATTTCCTTGTTCCCAAGGAGGGAAGGGCACCAATTGGATTATTATAAACCGACTGACTAAGTCAGCACACTTTAATTTCCTTCAAGTTGGTTTATCCACTAAGAAGTGGGCAGCATTGTACGGAAAGCACATCTACCGGATTCATGGAGTACCGCGGGACGAGCAATCAGAGAGGTCAATCCAGACGCTTGAAGATGTTTGAGATGTTGCATCTTGGAATTTGGTAGGTCTTGGGAAGACCAAATTACATTTGGTGAAGTTTTTCCTACCAGAGGAACAATCAGTTTTGACGGAGCCAGAAATCGAGGCCAGATACATCAGGCCATTTGAAGTTTAAGACGTGTTGGAAGTAGCGTACCAGATAGCTCTACCAGCTAATCTTGAGAGTGTGCAACGTCTTCTACGTCACAGCTCAGATGCTACATTTCGGATCCGAGTCACAATTTGGATAATTCAGAGCTCAAGTTTGGACTTAACCTTTCAGTGCCAGAGAAACCAGTTGCAAGCCTAGTCAGAGGTAAGAAGAAGATCAGAATTCGAGCCATCACTTATTTTCTTATCTTTTCGTTCTAAACTTGACTGATACTGACGAAGTTAGCCTAGTTTTGCAAGCTATCTCTTTATCAAGCTTGATCATGACGATATTTATTGGGTGCACCCACTAATATATTGTCTAATCAGGACCGGTGCATGATGGTCTGATCAACCTCGTGTACTTTGGTTCGCTTTTGTATTCTTTCTGCATGGATGATATCATAAATAATTTTTTTTTTCTCTCAACCGTCTCATCCATGACTGCCTTGGAAATCCTTATAGTTGGACCTGGGTTACGGGTGCAATACCTGTACCTATTTGTTTCTCCTACCCTGCCTTTTAAATTTCGAGGACGAAATCTTCTAAGGAGGGAAGATTGTGAAACCCAGTTTTCTTTAGCTAGTTATTTAATTAGAATTTTCGTATTCGTAAATAAAACGTTTTCAAATTATTATTATTATTAATATTATTATTGATTATTCTTGGGTGAAAAGAATTTTGAAAATTATAATCAACTTGGATTTTTGGATTTTGAGCCCAGACCCAGGCCTGAGCCCAATCCCATTCCTCTCTTTCTTAATTCTAATTTTGACCTGGTTTAATAATTAAAAAAAAATTTGCTTGGTCCTTGCTGATCCCGTAGGACCAGCACTTGCTGTCCACGAGCAAGTAATTTTTCCCCGTTCTTCCTCTCTTCCTATTTCTCCCTATCACCCACGTGAACCACCCAACCCCCACTACTCCCTTAATTACTCCATTCCTCATCCCCACCTCACTCACGAACAGAAGGAAAAGAAAACTCTTTTGTAACTCCCAACCCATCAACTCCCCAACTCTCCATCTCCCTCTATTTACTCAAACCCACACCCCCACTCTCTTAATAACCTCTCCCCACGTCCTTTCTTTCACAGAACCCACGTTTCCTCTCTCACTCAAAAACTCTAACTCTTCTCTCTCTCTCTCACGTTTCCATATTCCTGTGGAGAAGAGTTCCTCACAGAACCCATTCCAAACTCTCTTCCTCTCTCTCTGTGGGTTTTCCCCCAAACCCGAGCTCCTCACCCGTGCGCGCGACCCTAGGCCGGGCTCCCTTGCTCCGGCGAGCCGCTGCCCCGCCTTTGCCGCCGTTCTCCGCCGCCCGACCACCGTCCAGCGGTTTCCGCTGCGCGTCCGGCGCGCCCCCTCCGGCCGACAGCACTCCGCCGACCACCGGGGACCCGCGCCCCCTCCGCCGCACGTCCGGCGACCCGAGCCCTTGCTCCGGCGAGAGCATCCCGAGGCCGCCGCCCCGTCCGCCGTCCGACCGACGCCCCGCGCCCCGGCGTGCTCCGCGCCAGCGCCACCCCGTGGCCAGCAGCTCCCCGTCGCGTCAGCGTGTCCCGCTGTCGTCGTCGCTGTCCGGAAACCCTCCCTGTGGATTTCCAGCACCAGAGCCGCTGTTTTCCACGGTTCCTTGCTGTTCCTGTGGATTTCCCGCTGTCTGTGGACTTTCCCGCTGTTTGGGACTTCTACCTGCTGCCGACTTAGTTCGGATTCCTTTCCCGAGTTTTTCCTGCGGCTCCCCGCCAACGAAAATAGGTAATTTCTGATAATCAGAGTAGTTCGTCCCTCCCGTGAGTCGATGATGATAGATCGGTCCCCCGGTTCCCTCTCGGGAATCCGGATAGCTGCGTTATAATTTTCGTTTAGCTGCGTTAGCTTGATTTCCTGTGTTTTACTTGCTGGGTTGGCGTGAATTGGTTGGTATTGGATTCCCGGATATTTCGGGAATTATTCGGTGGTGTTGGAATTATTTCTGTGGTGTTGGAATTATTTTGGTGGATATTTCTGTGGACTATTTTGGTTGGAAATGGGTTTTCCCTGGTTTGGGACATTTTGCAGGTGTTTTGTTGGCGCGCTTCCCAGTTTTGGGTTTGTCCCGGAATAGAGGAAGTGCTGCCCAAATTTTTACAAAAATTATATTTTTAATTGATTTCAAAACTGGCTTTCGAAAATGATTTTCTAAACCGATTTTCGGGCGACGACCGTACCGGTCTGTGGGCCCCCGGCGAAATGCAAACGCACCGGTTCGACCGGACGTTGAGGCATAAACCGAATTTGAGGAATGGACCGAGTCTGAGACTCTCAGATTCTTTTATTTATTATTTTATTTCTAGGCTAAATATTATAGTCATTTAAATTCTGCATTTTATTTAATAATTCAGTCATTTTCTTATTTAATGTAAAAGAAAGATGTATCGGGCATAAGCCCACCCTAGGACCAGTAGTTGTGCCCATGTATTTGTGTAGTGTAGTTATTTTCTTTTCTTTTTCTGGTGGATGTGATTTGGGTGGATTTTGGATTGATTTCATATTCGTAGATAGGACGTAATTTACGGCTTAATTACGAGTTTAGCTAAAATGAATAAAATATTATTAATTCACGGTTTATCGCTAAAAGAAATTGTATTTTTATAAATATATTACAAAACACAAAGTTTTCCAAATTGTAATTGATTCTCGTATATTTCCAAATAATTCAATTAACCGGCTTAATCAACGCACATAGTTGCGACGTAATCGTTAGCTGTAGATTAATACAACTTAAAACTTGATTAGGACATTACTACTAGAGATTGTAACTAGCACATCTAGATATGGGTTGAATATTGTTTCTAAGTCTGGAATCTCAAATGTAGGATTTCGGGGAAGTGTTTGACATAGTTCCTCGGTACAGACTCTCGATCCAGTCACAATAACAAAGGCAAGTACATTTATGTTGATTACAATTATTTAATTATCACTTCATTGCAATTTTAAACCACTGTTTATACACGAACTCCTTCGGGAGTATTGACTGTACTGTTGGGGATTGGGGGAGTAGAGTAATGTTTATGACCACATCCAAATTACTGTAACTGACTACTGTAACTGACTGTATTAGCTTTCCCCTCTTCACACGGGGACAAGCCATACCGTATCGCTAGATACTACTGTAACCCAAGCCGGTCATATACATTGCCTATTCACATCACTATACTGTTTTATTTCAAAAAAACTGTTCATCTTCAAACTGTTTAAAAGTGCATGATTTTATTGTTAAATTAATTGTCAAGATTAGCATGAATTGTACTTTGCTCCCTCCTGACTGGAGACCCAACATTTTAGGTATCACTGATGAGGCTTTGTTCCGTGATCCCAACTAGAGGATGATGATCTCAAGACTGATGAGCTGGTTGCCTAGATTTTTCTTCTTCTTTATAATTCATGATGTTTGTGGAAAGCAATGTACTTCAGATGTATGTTTCATTTCATTGTAAAAAGTTTTAAACTATTCAAATTATTAAAGTTGTGGCAATTAGACTGTGTTGTTTTATTTACCTGCATGAGTGATACAGCTTACTGCCGCCGTCTCAACAACGGTGCAGGCTGGGCATGATCCGATTCGACCCAAGAAATTGGGACCGGGTCGTGACACCTATTGTCTTATGCAGGTAGTAAGTATTATCTCTATTTTTATGCAGGGACAAGCACGACCGTGGTAAGAACTGTGATAAATCGCTATATTTTATTGTATGTTTTATTACTTCAAAGATGGATATCGATATGAACTGAATTCATTTAGTTCTAAATAGAAAGAAGACTCTAAAGTATGCCTACCCTAACAATCAGAGTCGGTTTAGGCGAGTGGGTTCGTCTCGTCCACTTCGCAAGTGTGCCAATCCCCTCTCCCAACTCCCCAGGTGCGACGGGAGCTCTAAACTAAAACTGAAGTACGGAGAGGCATTTTAAAGCACTTTCTATCCTGAAGTATTTTAAAGTCAATTCAATCGAAGGCTTATGTATAAAGGGGTGAATGTATGTAACGGCAAGTGTTAGTTCAGGCAGCTTATCGAGTATGTTTCTTTTGTTTTCAATCAATGTAGCCGCAACGGCATCCAATATAATTATGACTTGTACTTCGTTGCAAGCTATGAATGAAAAATTATATTTCTATCTTTCTATATTGCGTCTTATATTCTGATGTGATTTGTGAAGTTTCAACTTGGTGTTTCAATATAAAAATCAACGTAACGTTCTTGCCTTGTACAAGTGCAATTCCAGACTCGTACGGCATCACGCCTTAGCGAGAACGATCGATTCGACATATTAACACCGGGGACGAACGGTTCGTCGACTCGGGGCATGACAAATTGGTATCAGAGCACAGTTATGTTTCCTCGGATTTTCGAAAGAAGTTTCATTGTTGAAATATTCGTTGCGATCGCTCGATTGAATGCTTGTCGACATGCTGCGTGAAATAAAAGTTCCATACAGGTAAGCCCGTAGATATTTTTGAAACATACTAACGGGTTTACTCTGTTTTGTAGGAATGACTAAGAAAAATAAGAACAATCCCGACACAACAACCCAAACCGTGGATAGTACGTCGAGCTCAAAGAGTACTGGCCCTTGTGAGACGACCATAGAGAAAATGCTACAGTTGATGGAGCTGCAGCAACAACAGCTTCAGATGCAAATCAAAGCCCAATTTGATGCGCTGCAGAAGCAGATGGACGTCCTGACTCAGATAGTGAACAAGGTGGTGGACAATATATACCAAGGCAACGGTCGTGGCATCCGAAGAGAGATAAGATATTCAAGATAAAGTCGAGGAAGAAGCTGAACCGCAAATGATAAACTCTTCTGCTTGTTCAAAGCAAAGGAGTTTCGCAAGATGAACCCACCTAAATTCAATGGCCGAGCAAAGCCTGATGTGATAGTGGGGTGGCTCACAGAGATTGAGGACTTATTCAATCTGCTTAGCATTGAAGGGTCCCAGAGGATAACATGTACGGCGTTACAGCTACAACTGAGGGCTTACGACTGGTGGACAGCTAAGAAGCAGGAAATCTACGAAGCCGATACCGACACCACAATCTCCTGGAAAATGTTCAAGGAAGCATTTCTTGAGCATTACGTTCCTCACGCCGTCCGTCGTCAAAAAGAAGACGAGTTTATGATGTTGCGACAAAAAAATATGTCAGTCGACGATTATGACTCGAGCTTCTCGAAACTGGCAAAGTTTGCCGGCGCCTTCCTGCCCAACAAGGAAGCATGGTATGAACGCTTCCAATACGGCCTAAATGACGAACTGCGAAGGGACGTCATGAATCAAAGGTGTCGAACCTACCGCGAATCCTACGATGTCGCTCTCGATAGTAAGCGTGTCTTTGGCCGTATGTCACAAAGAGTCGTACCTGTCATCCGTAACCACTTCAACAAGCGTCCTAACGACGCCGGAGGATCGGGAGTATCAAAATGTCCGAACACATTTGATAACCGAGGCCATGGCGGACAATACTGTAACAGGTGCGGTAGGTGTGGACACCGAACAACCGATTGCGTCACGAGATCTTGCTACAAGTGTGGAGAGGTAGGCTATATAGTTACATATTGTACGAAAAATGTTTTGAATCAACACAACCCACCAAGAAACGTTTCGAATCAATATAAAGCGCTTACACTACAAGACGCAAATGCGGTACCCGTGAACCCGTAGAATCAACGCCATGGAGCTCAAGGTCGAGTCTATGCATTAACTCGAGACGAGGCGTTCGCGTTCGATACTATTGTAATAGGTATATTACTCTAAAAAAATATACATGCTCGGGTTCTATTCGATTCGGAGGCAACGTATAGTTTTATATCTGCTGATTTTGCGAAAGAAAATAAAAAACCATACAATCACTAGATATGGACATTAGCGTTAGCACTCCATCGGGAGTCAATATGCCTGTAAACTTTATTTGTAGGGATGGACACATTTGTATTGGGAAAAAAAAATCTATCCTTGGATGTCGTCGTACTAGACATCAAAGAGTACGACATAATCCTAGGCATGGATCGGTTGGGCGCTTGTCATGTAACGATCGAGTGCGCGGAGAAGAGAGTGGTATTTCGTCTTTCTGGCGAGACAGAGTTCTCATATTCGTGCGGTACGGTCTCGAAGACGGCAACGATGGTATCGGCAATCTCGACGAGATGTATGTTGCGTTCCGGCTGTGCGGGATACTTGGCATTAGTTTTAGACACGCGGAAGGATAATACAAACACAATACAGACTGATGTTCTGGCAGATTTTTCCGACGTTTTTCTTAACGAGATGCCTGGGATACCGTCGGATCGAGAAATAAAATTCAGCATTGACACCTTTCCGGATACACGACCGATATCAAAGGCGTCTTACCGAATGGCTCCAGCAGAACTGAAGAAACTGAAGGTACAATTACAAGAGTTGCTAGACCGCAGATTTATTAGCCCTAGCGTCTCCCCGTGGGGAGTGTAGCACCCAATTTCTAAAATAAGGGTAATTTTGAAATTTTGTAATTATAATCATTTAATAATGATATTTAAACCATGTTATGATTTTTGATGATTTTTAATCAATTTAAAACTATTTAAAACCACGACTTGTGATTTTGATGGTTGACTAGTGTAACCCTAGAAATTTCTAAGCCTAGAGACTAACCATGACCATAGGAGCCTAGTCATGTGATTAGGATGACTAATTGTAACTTTTAGCCTGGGAGTATTTTGGTCATTTTGACAATTTTATGAAATTGTGAATTATATTAATTAAATATGTGCTAGTTAATTATTTGAGACTTACCCTAGAGTTTAGCCTAATCTAGATTTGTCTTGAGCTTAGAGTCTTGATTAGGATAACCTAGTAATGACAATGTTAACAATATCTAGATATTTCCAAGTAGGATATTTATCCCTTAGGATATTTGTAAAAAAGAAAGCCTTAGGACTATTGGACCAATAGGAAGGCTTGGAATTTGTTGGAAAAATCTTAGTCACACATCTAAAACCCTAACCCTAGCCTTTATCAACAGCCATCTAGAGGCTACAACCCTATTTTAATCACATCATAAAAGTTCTTGTCTCTTTTTAATACCTACTAAAATCCCTACTTGTGTTCTTCCCCAAACCTTCATCAAATCTTTATTTCTCCACCAAATTGGACCAAACGAATTGCGTTGGACTCCCCTACAGTAGTAGAGGCTAGTGGGGGCTTGCTTGCGAGAAGTGGAGCGCATTTGGACATCGCTCGAGGAAGACAACTTCTCATTTTGGGAGCCTATTCATTAAGGTTTCACCCTCAATAGGTAAAACCTATCAAACACCTTTAAATTCTCAATTTCTTTCCATAGATGCATCCATTTAGGGTTCCCCTAGGTGTAGCCCAAGTTTGGTAGAAAATCATGTCCATTTCGTGTCGATATCGGACACGTATCGGTATTTTTATTTGGGTGTTCGATGAAATGCCACTAGGAAATTATTTTAGTAAAATTTGAAACTAAATACATGATTATGTAGCCCTATATGTGTACTTTAAATCCCTTACTGACTGAGCACGATTTGGACTCGTGTCCGTGTCCAAAATAGACACGAACATGCTGCACGACACCCCCGTGCTGTGTCCTGCTGCTCGGGTCCTCTATCTCACTGTACACGACACTTCAACACACCAAATTTGGTGTACACGTGGGGGCCATAACTGTCAGGCCACCCACAAAATTTTAGGTGAAATGATTGAGTATCGAGGGAGTTCTTGATTTCACTCGGGTCCGGCACTGTCACGCACACACTGTACACGCGCAGAAATCCCCCGCTGATATGCGCTTCGCGTGTGGACACACGACTACACCCCACCTAGCTACTGGCATGTGCACGAGACCCAAAGTTGCGTGTGTCGTGTCCTAGCCCGACTTGCCCATGTGCACGAGTCCCCTCTTTCACTGCACTGTACCCTCACTGATACACGGTTCAGACACGTGTTTGGACACGTTTTGTGTCACTAATTGACACTATGGGACACGACTAGACCCTCCCCTATGTTGGTATATATTTCCCCCTTTGTTTCGAATGTTTGATTGGGATTTCGAATTGGTTTTGGTTTCAAAAGAGATCTTACTGATACATGTTGATATATGTTGTTCATTGTTTTCAAACATTTTTCAAATGATCCATTCGATTTTAAAAGGGGTTTACATTCATACCTGACATTTAGTTTTGTATTCCAAATTGATTTCATGATTTGTATTGGGTTTCGAATGTGTATATATTCATATATATTGTAAAATCTGAGTGTATATAAATAGGTAAGCAGTGAGGTTTTGGAGAGTTGGGTTCCCTGTTATTACCTGAGTTTTTAATGTATGTAAATTAGTATGGTTGTAGGTAAATCAATCTGAGTTATAGTTATCTATATATATGTTTTATCTTTAGGTAGGTGACCTCAGATTTCAGGTTTAGGTTTGGTTGATTGTTGGTTTTCTAATTTGGTTAAAGGGTTCATTATAATTCCTGAGTTTAAGTTAGAGGGGGTGAAGAGATAAAGAAATGGGATGGATGGATAGATGGTTTGAATGAATAAGTGAAGGGGTTAGAAGAAGAACAAGAAGAAGGACAGGGCTGCAGTAGCAGCAGGGGGCTGCTGTCCCCTTGGACAGCAGGGGCAGCCCCTTTGGCAGCCCATTTTCCTCCAATCTCCCATTGTGTGTGTGTGTGTCTAGTGTGTGTGTTTAGAGAGTTAGAGTGAGATTTTGTGGTTAGTTTAGAGAGTTAGAATTTGTTATGTTAGAGAGTTAGAGAGGTATAGTATAGGAAATAATTCTATGTGAAGCCTAAGGTTGTGGGTTAAGTATAGGGTCTACCATATATATATAAGTGTAATATATATGCTTGAGAGACTTGCATATATTTAGGGTAGTATATATATAGTGATATTATATAGGTATTTAGATATATGTGTGGTAGAGTATATGTGGTATCTATATGTAAGGTGAAGGTTAGGCTTAGCCATAGGCTATGGGGGTTTGAGTTTCCCTTTCATATATATTATAAGGATATATAGGAATAGTGTATTATAAGTATTGAGATGTATGTATATACATTATGAGGTAGATATATAGATGTGGTATAGGGTAATACCTAGATAGACTAGAAAGTTGACAAATATTGGACTTTTGACCAAGTTTGACCAAATGGTTCATGTTGACTAGAGTTGACCAAAAGTCAACATTAAGCCTAAATGTGAAATTGACCCTTGCAAGCCTAAGTTTGACCAGTTGACCAAGATAGCCTTGTTGTTGACCTAGTTTGACTAGTTGTTGACTTGGTTTGACCCAGAGTTGACCAAGAGTTGACTTTGACCTAGGTTGACTTAGAATCATGTAGTTTGTATTGCAGATTTCCATTATTTTAAATTGAGTACTTAAATAACCTGTTTTACTCTAAATAGGACTTTGTGACACCTGTAACTCCACCTCCCTATTTTGAGAAATATAAATTTAATTTTAAAAGCATTTTTTTAATAATAATAAGTTTGAGTTTAAAAAATTATTTCAAATAAGAATAGTGTTGATGAAGTTTTTTTTTATAAATATTTCATAATTATTTTGGAGGGAGATTCGAATTTTGGCAATTAACAAATTTTCAAATCTATTTGGAGTGGTCCCCACTCCCTAACAACTTGTAACCAATCTTCTAATTAATTTTTTTATTTCTGTATAATATATGAAAAGGGGGAGGACGAATTTGGAAGTTTGCTTAATCAGGAAGGACCTATAGGAAATGAGTTTAGAGCGGAGGGGGGGCTTAGTGCAAAGTTACCATTTTTTTCTCTTAAAACCGATTAGTGAGAGAGAGAGAGAGAGAGAGAGAGCTCTCAGCTCATTATTTTCACCCAAATTCTTTCTTTCTCCCGAGAGTTTTTCCCCAGCACCGGTTAACCCCTATTCCTAAGTTCGACGACGGTGGAGTGAGGAGATTCCGGCGATGGCGGTGAAGATCGGCGACAACTAGCTCCCCGATGTCAGGATCGGCAGCGGCTGCGTTCTTTTTCCTTCCACCGACGACTGAAGGGCGGACCGATGCAGCGAGGAGGTGGCGACGGCGAGATTGGTAGAGGTAGCGGCATGTGCGCGTTTGTCTTCGGCGACTCTCCGGCTTCACCATGGTGGCTTCCCGTCTCCGTGAACCTCTCCGACTTAGCTCAGTGATCTCCGTAGTAATTTCCTTATTTGATCATCATTTTTCGATTTCGTTTGAAATAACGAAGTTGATCTGTCAATTCTCCAGATCGGCCAGTCTTGATCCAAATTGAGGGATCAATTGGAAGAGTCTTTAATTCTTTTGAGTTTTCGTTTCAGATCTGGTGAGTTTTTTTTTTAGCTCGAATTTTTTTTGAACGCATGGAGCAGAACACTTTCTAAATCTCTGTTTTAACAGTCGCCGAATTGGTTCGAAGACCTTGTTCGTGATTCGATTTGGTTGATTTCCTTCCCAGGTATATATGCTATCATTTTGATTGCTTCTATATTTTCTTTTCTGCGTTTAAGTGCGGGTTTGGCCAGGACTGTAATGTTGTGGTATGGATCATGTCGGCTAGCCGTGTTCGTGTCCAGGAAGGAGGGTTGTGTCCCGGGGCAGTGTTGTACCTGGGTGAGTTGGGTGGACTTACCAGCTGACTCTGAACTGACCACGCTTTGTGTCCAAGCTATTGTCAGAGTCGTGTCCAAGTGCGTGGGTTCGTATCTTGCCGCACCTACTCTTGTTCGGGTGCGTGTATTCGAAGAATTGGGTGCATTCGAGATTTTTCGAGATGAAGATCAGTTGCTTCAGTTTTGGTTGCTTAACAACATTGATGTTCTGCCATTTTTCTTTGATCTCTAATTTCGGTTTGTATATTGATTTTCAATTTGTATATTCTGATTTGGTTGGAGGGATTCATTCAATTTAAATTTATGTAATTTTGTATGGTTTTCTTGTGATAGCTTAATAAGGATTTTGCTGAGTTCTGCCTCTTGATTTAGGATTGAATAAATGGTTTAGCAGTGCATTGAAGATAGGTTTTGTTCCATTTCTTACTACTTGTGAGCTGTGTATTCTTCAGTGGCTGGGTTGCTTGCAGGCTTGGGACTTTAGTGTTTGACTAATGAATGTGATAAGTAGATGGTTCAAGTTGTGTGGCTAGACTCTACAGTTTGAAATGAGGAGTTCCATCTATTGAAATTGTTATGGGTAGTGAGCTTCATGCATTCACATCTTTATAAGCCGAGAAGCAATGTCAGTGTTTACTTTTACAATAGAATCTAGGAGTGGTTGTGGTTAAGGTATTGCTATAGTTGGGTCTGGTTATTGGCTTTCTAAATTGCTAGCTTTATTCTTACAAATCCTTATTAGTACAAGATTGTACATTCCTTAGGCTCAAAGTACTACCTTATTTAAATATTTTCTTACTAAACTAATTGGTTAACCTATAATTAGTATCTTTCCATAGCCATCACCTAGTAAAGTTTTGAGCCTAAATATTATTTAGCATATAATATTACTTTAGATTATCACCTATAACCTGTATATTTAAATTAGAATAAACTAAGTGGCTAATTTTGTTAGTAAATATTTTTCTATCTAGACTCTAATATTTATCTTAAACTATGGCACATTATTTTCTCACTAATCATATATATATAAGATTTGGCTATAGATGTATAACTAGCTAGGGTTGATGACTAGCAAGTTATGGTTAGAAAAATAGTTAGTTAACTAAAATGTCTTATTTAGATAATAACCAACTTGTACACATTATTAAATATAGGAGGACATCCAGTTCCACTGACTACCCGTACTTTTCTGGAGCAAGGCAAGTACATTCTATGGTCTTGTATATTTCATTATATCATGTGCTTCCTTGATTGACACACTGCGATACGATATGTTTTTCTGGTGCTCATGTTCCTTGTTCTTATTACTTGTACCTGGGGAGGAAAAATATACTATTTATGTGACCAAACCCAAGAAACAACTCAGGTGTGTTTAGCTTAGACCCCGCATCGTGCACGCGGGTCCTAAGTCGTACCATTCATGTGCTTTCATGTGCTTCATGTGCTTACCCCTAGCCGGTCACATACTTAGTTATATTTTAAATATTGTACACACATGTTCAGGAGATGTATCATGTACTTAGTTCCTGTGATTCCTGAGATACCATGTTCGTTCATGTTCTTACATACCATGTTCTTTCATGTGCTTATACACCATGTTCTTTCTTGTACTTTATATACCATGTTCCCTTGTACTTTCATATCATGATGTCTTGTTCATTACCTAGAACTGTGCTTTGCTCCGCTCCTGACTGGATATGTTACAGGTATACTTGCAGGATATCATTCTATCTTATGGGCCAGAGCCCAAAATTTTAGCTAAGCAGGATGGAGACATGATTTAGCTAGAGGCTTCAGGTTTAGACTATTTTAGCTTTACTTTTAGATACTGTTTTTAGAATTCATAGTACATTTCATTTCTGATGACTAGTACATTTATGATATTTAGATTTGTGGATTATGGTGATCTTTCAGGGATCATTTTTAGATGTTGTGATTATATACATTTATGATTATCTGGTTAGATTTCCCTAGTTTGGTACAGCTTACTTCGTCGTGTCTAACGACGAAGGCTGGGCGTGTCTGACTCGTGTCTGATTATTCGGGAGCGGGTCGTGACAACACCAGTTCGGACATCTATTCATATCAGTCATATAGGGTGACAGGCGAGTACATTCTCTGATCGTTTCATACTTGTCAGGACTTATATTCTTGCTCTAGATTACTTTACTTGATACCGGCACGATTGTTATCACGGATTGGTACTATATGGATCTTTTCTTGCGATGTTATCTCCATTGTGTTCAACAGATACATATTGTGATGTGCGTTTCACGAACATATTGTATTTATTGTACACCCCTATTCATGTATACTCATTGTGCATCTTGTACTCTCATGATCACATGAGCTTCATGGAGAAACTATTGTACAAGGTAGCGTAACTGGATTGGATCCTTGTGTATTAATTGGGGAGGGTGAGTAGGAAATGGTTATATGATCAAAATCCCATCTTGTACAACTATTGTATATGTCCATTGTACACTCACGTATGATGGAGTTACCTATTGTTATTGTATAACCTAACCCGTTTACATAACCATATTGTGCTCTAAATCACTAGTACTTGCAGTTTTACTTATCCTATATATATTTTTAGTTATAAATTCTTTCTCGTTTTCATGTACATCTTCTTATAGTTCATGTATCTTACTCTTTTGCATGCTTTGTATTTCCTAACATGTTATGAACTGCGTGAGATATATTGTGCTCGCTCCTGTCCTGACTGGACATGTTAAAAATATTACAGGTAACCTAAAGATTCACAGCTAGCCTAGAGGACCACTAGAGCTTGGAGTAGATTACTAGTTTATGATTTAGTTTCACTTTTAGAACTTCTTTATAATAAGTGAAAATTGAGTTGTATTTGAGATTGTTTGAGATGTTGTTTAGAAGTTTATTTAAGTTGCTTGAGTTTCATATAGTTGTTAGACTCATGTGTTATCTTATCGTACTTAGATTGTGATTGAGTATTATCGTATCTTATACTTGTCCTCCATTCGGAGTTGAGATTATGACAGGTATATTATATAATTGCGTGAGTTGTTGATTAGATAGTGACCTAGAACAACGTTCTACCGCCGACACTGCGACGTAGGCTGGACATACCCACTTCTCGTGCCCTTCCTCAGGGTACGGGTTGTGACACATTTTTGTGGTGGCCCATACAGGTCAGAGTCGTAACTAGTACGATTTTATAGTGGTGCTCGGCTTAGAGTACTGCTACGAGCCTACTATTAGGATATAGGATTAGGCAGTATAGAGAGTTACTCAATCACTGTTAGGACTACTTGAGAGATTCTTTGGATGACCCTTGAGAATCTCATTATGAATATCTCAAAATTCGATTCCAACCGCTTCTGTTTATCTTCCTTGTTTGTTGATGAATTTGATTCTTGGTAATCAAGGTTAATTTGAAATATTCTACCAAGATGAATCGTATGGGCTAGGTCGACTTAGTTATGGAATCTAGAATCTTCTACAGTCACATTAGCAAGCATGGTGAGGACATACAGTCTGATTTAGGTTATATTTCTCGGGTGTAGGAATTTAAGGTTTTCGTGGCCAAGCATGCGACAATGCAAAAATTTTAAATACCATGATTCTAGAGGTATGTACCTTAGTCGAGGACTCTGTGAATATCGTAGCCTTACTTACTAGTATGACGAAGATTCTGATTATCATGATTTTGGACAGATGCATATGATTATCAGATTTTATCTCAAGAAGGTTTATAAAATATCATTCTACCTTTTTAATTCAGTCTTTTTCAAAAAAATTGTTGTTTGTTCTTCTTCAATTAACTTAGGAGTAGGAGTAGTTTTAGTTGTTAGTATAATCCCTTGTGTAACTTCCTTTGATATAAATTTCTTCTAAAATATAATAAATTGATGATTTGTGTTAGGACTTTTTGACTTAGAATTGATAGTGTACTTTTGACCTTAGAATGGTGACCATTGTAGCTAGTTTCCAGTTTCATATAAGATAATACTGCCTAATAGCCCTGATTGATTCATTATTTTCCTTATCTTCCCAGTCTGGCACTCATGACCAGAGTCTGTCCCACTCAATTTGTTCCCTTGTACTACTTTTGCATCAAAACTTCCGGTCCAATTTAGGCCATTCGACCATTCCCACTTAAATTATGATTATCATATGCACATTACCGTGACTTTTAATTTAGGAGCACAAGACTAGTTGTTTTCTCAAAACCGATTTCACACGCATGACCTAAACATGACACCCTACACCTATGACCTTCGTGTCCCACTCGGACACACCATCTTGTGCTTCATTTGCTTCACACGACTTTTCTGACACAAGATCCCATATTGATTTACCCCACGGAGTCGCTTTTATTTCCAACTCGAATTGGGGACACCTTTTCAACCTAAATCTGTCGAGCCAAATTGTGGACATGACCCATTTTAAGCCTACTACCCATATTTAATTTGTTGATCTTGTGTACTGCTAGAAAGAGGCTTCGACCTTATGGTTGGGGGTTTGACCTAGAAGGAGTACGACCATCTTAATTTCGAGGACGAAATTTTTCTAAGGATGGTAGACTTGTAGCACCCAGTTTCTAAAATAAGGGTAATTTTGAAATTTTGTAATTATAATTATTTAATAATGATATTTAAACCATGTTATGATTTTTGATGATTTTTAATCAATTTAAAACTACGACTTGTGATTTTGATGGTTGACTAGTGTAACCCTAGAAATTGCTAAGCCTAGAGACTAACCATGACCATAGGAGCCTAGTCATGTGATTAGGATGACTAATTGCAACTTTTAGCCTGGAGGTATTTTGGTTATTTTGACAATTTTGTGAAATTGTGAATTATATTAATTAAATATGTGGTAGTCAATTATTTGAGACTTACCCTAGAGTTTAGCCTAATCTAGATTAGCCTTGAGCTTAGAGTCTTGATTAGGATAACCTAGTAATGACAAGGTTAACAATATCTAGATATTTCTAATTAGGATATTTATCCCTTAGGATATTTGTGAAAAAGAAAGCCTTAGGACTATTGGACCAATAGGAAGGCTTGGAATTTGTTAGACAAATCTTAGCCACACATCTAAAACCCTAATCCTAGCCTTTATCAACAGCCATCTAGAGGCTACAACCCTATTTTAATAACATCATCAAAGTTTTTGCCTCTTTTTAATACCTACTAAAATCCCTACTTGTGTTTTTCCCCAAACCTTCACCAAATTCTCATTTCTCCACCAAATTGGACCAAACGAATTGCGTTGGACTCCCCTACAGTAGTAGAGGCTAGTAGGGCCTTACTTACGAGAAGTGGAGCGTGTTTGGACATCGTTCGAGGAAGACAACTTCTCATTTCGGGAGCCTATTCATTGAGGTTTCACCCTCAATAGGTAAAACCTATCAAACACCTTTAAATTCCCAATTTCTTTCCATAGATGCATCCATTTAGGGTTCCCCTAGGTGTAGCCCAAGTTTGGTAGGAAATCGTGTCTATTTCGTGTCCGTATCGGACACGTATCGGTGTTTTTATTTGGGTGTTCGATGAAATGCCATATAGGAAATTATTTTAGTAAAACTCAAAACTAAATACATAATTGTGTAGCCCTATATGTGTACTTTAAATCCCCCCTGACTGAGCACGATTTGGACTCGTGTCCGTGTCCAAAATGGACACGAACACGCTGCACGACACCCCCGTGCTGTGTCCTGCTGCTCGGGTCCCCTATCTCACTGTATACGACACTTCGATACACCAAATTTGGTGTACACGTAGGGGCCATGACTGTCAGGCCACCCACAAAATTTTAGATGAAATGATTGAGTATCGAGGGAGTTCTCGATCTCGCACGGGTTCGGCATTGTCACGCACACACTGTACACGCGCGAAAATCCCCCACTGATACGCGCTTCGTGCGTGGACACGCAACTTCGTGGACACGACTCAGGCACCTAGACACATACCCTGACACCCCACCTAGCTACTGACATGTGCACGAGACCCAAGGTTGCGTGTGTCGTGTCCTAGCCCGACTTATACACGTACACGAGTTCCCTCTTTCACTGTACTGTACCCTCACTGATACACGGTTCAGACATGTGTTTGGACACATTTTGTGTCATTAATTGACACTGTGGGACACGACTAGACCCCCCTATGTTGG
Organism: Iris pallida; assembly: GCA_029216955.1. Classification (NCBI taxonomy): domain Eukaryota; kingdom Viridiplantae; phylum Streptophyta; class Magnoliopsida; order Asparagales; family Iridaceae; genus Iris; species Iris pallida. The sequence continues at coordinate 7,288,288 of JANAVB010020999.1, forward strand.
TATATATTTCCCCCTTTGTTTCGAATGTTTGATTGGGATTTTGAATTGGTTTTGGTTTCAAAAGAGATCTTACTGATACATGTTGATATATGTTGTTCACTGTTTTCAAACGTTTTTCAAATGATCGATTCAATTTTAAAAGGGGTTTACATTCATACCTGACATTTAGTTTTGTATTCCAAATTGATTTTGTCACCCTCATTTTTCCAAGATAGGGGTAAAATAGTAATTTTCTATTTTAGAATATTTTAGGAATTTTATTTCATAAATATTAATATTTAATGATTATTTGAGTCGGGTTCGAATTTTATCGCATTCCGACTTAATTCGGGACTTCGAAGAATTTCGACTTGAGTTGTGATTAACACATTAATTAGCCATGGTCCACCAAACTTAATATTTAGGTTTATGAGTTTGGACTAATCCCACATGAGTGTTTAGGCTTAAGTATGATTTTTATTTGGTCTAAACTAACTCCCAAAACCAAATTAGCAACCCCAAAACACCCCTTGACAGTCCCTTTGGCTGTCCCTAAACATGTCATTGAAGTAGCCTACATAGCAGTCCCTACCACCCTTAAACTCAGTCCATTAGTTGTCCCATTGCTGTCCTTAAACTAGCCTATTCCAGTCCCCTATACCAGCCTCAAACACAGCCCATAGCTGCCCTTTGTTCAGTCCAAATAACCCCATAGCAGTCCTAATATTAGCCACAAAACCAGCCTCTTTTAGTCCCCTTACATGGCTGTCCTAAACTAGCCTAAAACCTGTCCAAAACCACCCTCTATCAGCCCCTACAAAGCCCCCATTTCAGCCTACAATTTGTCCCATATTCCAGCCTTGACAGCCCATTGAAACCCCTACATTTCAGTCCTATCCTAGCCCCCAACCTGTCCTATATTTCAGCCTAGTAGCAGTTCAAAATCAGTCCCTTAAGCCTCCATTAGCCCCCTAAAACCTGTCCTAAATAGGCCATTAAAACAGCCCCTTACATGTTCTAAATGGACAGCCATATACACCTGTGTGTTAGTGTTGGTGAGCTATGTGTGTGTGTGTATGTGAGTCTATGTGTGTGTGTGTGTGTGTGAGCCTATAGAAGTTAGCTAGTAGCCTATAGGTATTAGCCTATTATGAACCTATAGGTAGAGCCTATATGTGACCATGTGTGAGTGAGAGGGTGAGTGAGTTGGTGTGTATGTAAGTGTTTGGGTAAATGTGAGTTTGGTACAAGGGTAAGGGTAAGGTAATAAGGGTAAACCACATGTGTTTCAAAGTAGATTAGATACCTAGGAAACCTCTGTATCTTGGTAGGTAACCCTTAGATAGGATAGTATCTAACTACCCTAGAAAGCCTAGGCTAGTATCTTGGGTATTAACGGGATTTCCTTTGTATTGGACAAGGTATCGGGATTACCTTGGTAAGGGTAATATAGGTTTTACCTAGAAATAAGGTATTTTGAGTTTAGAGTCTAAGATATGATTAGAAATTGGTTCCCTTGGTTGGTAATGATCAAATATAGTGCTCCTAGACTAGTTTTGACTTCGGTTGCCATTTTGACCAAAAGTCAACAAAAGTCAACCGAGAGTCAAACTTAGACTTTAAGCGACTAGATTTGACTGAAACCAAACCAGAGTTGACTAGTTGACTGAAAGTCAACAGTTGGTCAACATTAGACTAGTTTGACCTAGAGTTGACCAGAGTTGACCAGGGTTGACCAGTTGACCAATAGTCAACTGTAAGTCAACCTTTGATCCCGTTTGACCTAGTTTGACTTGGATTGACTTCCAGCAACCTGGTATGACCTAGTATGAACCAGTATGACTTAGTGTGACTCAGTGAGACCTAGTTTGACCTAGATTTCATATCATTCATTATAAATCATTCGTAACTTGTTAAACCTAAATTAACATGAAATGTCTCATCTTTAGGTTTCTGATTACCACTCTAAGCATTGATATACCCTACAGCTCAGGACAGCAGGCGAGTATATTCACTGATAGTTTTTATTGTCTTGATATCTGCTATATCCGATTCAGTTGTAGTGTCTTACTTGATTCCTAACACGATGGTTCACGGACTAGTATATGTCGGATCCTGTCATGAGATGTTGTTCCCGGGTTACTTGGTATATTGGTACATGACTCGACTTGTTACTTATACTTGTATAGACATGGACTTGGGAGTGGGCTGATCACCTGCTTTTGAATCCCGTGTCATAACGTGTTATGTCCGGATCCTTTATACTATTCGGGGATGGAGAGTTATTAGTGGTTGTGTGATCAAATTCCTACATTATTCTACTGTATACATTGTTCATAGCTATACCCTCGCCTCACGACGGGTAAAGCCTTACCCTACATCGTTCATAGCTTTCCATGGTGACCGGCCTTACCGCTCTATTGTATACATTGTTCATAGCCGGTCGGATGGAAAGCCTGATCATGTTTTCCAAGCCGATCACATAACGCTCTAATAATTCTGTCACGTCCCGTTTCCCAGAATTACGGCGAGCCGGGTTCGTAACATCATCCCCAGGCTACGCGACATACGAATACGCCAGTACCCATATTCGCGATTGTCGCCCGTAAGGTTCGTACATAGGTAAATGCAGGTCATACTTACATAAATTTAAGTCAGCAATAATCTAAAACTAAAACATTCTAACTATTTGAACATAAACATAACTATTTCTACCCAGTACAATCTTGAGCCCAACTATAAATAATACAATTATACCTTAAACAAGTAGATAAAAAGAATTCTTGAACGTCTTCAATGATATCAACACGTCCTTGATCTCTAGTTGTCCTTCAGTACCTGATAGCGGCTTCACTTGGTACACTGCTACAAAACCTAGTGAACAAAACTAGGTCGTTTAGAAACGACAAGCAAGTCCTCGGCCAAGAACGGTGAAAGTTAAGCAAAATAATAAAATATGTAGTTTTTCTTTTGAGAAAAGACAGGGATATGCCAACTGACACTACTATATATGTATATGTATATATATATATATATATATATATATATATATATATATATATATATATATATATATATATAATTGCTTTAGTAAATCAAGAATATAAACATTGTCCTACTCCATGAATAGTAAGATTTTCGAGCTTCCCTTGAGCTTTTAGTAGGATTTGCTTCCCTTGAGCAAACAGGAAAGCTGCCTACCTATAATAGGCAGAGTTATCCTAGAGTAAGATTAGAATTTAATGAAATGCAGTTTTGAGAACAATACTCTGAATAATCCTCTAAATATTTCCCGTGAACAATCCCGTTAACCTGGGATTAGGCTGTGAATTCCGAGCCTCCCTTGGGCTAAAATCATCTATTTGATGTCACTGTCAAATAGATGCATTGATTTTCGAGATTTCCAAGCCTCCCTTGGGCTAGTACACTCTAGTTGAAACTAGATGTACCGATTTACGAGATTTCTGAAATACTGATCAGCTTTTGTTATTTATGTTACGGGATATCTAGGGATATTCAGTTGTTCTCCCCTCCCAAATGCTTCCTAGACAAGAAACTTCCTAAAATTTCCGAAAGTCAGAAATTTGTCTATCTTCTAAATTTTCCAAAATTTTTGGCAGAGTCTCCTTTGTATTTAGGGACCCCGAAAATTCACAAGAGTTATATATATAATAAAAATAAATTACGGGTTCGCCGACCCCTTCGATGGAGCAACTCTCAACACCGGACCACGCAGTTATACGAAATGAACAAAAGGAAACTTGAGACTCTCACCTGAGCAAGCAATTTTCTTTTACCTTGCCTTTAGCAATTTAGTCGGGTCGCGGCTTGCGAATTATTTTCCAATTATCAGAATAGAGCAATATTTAATGTTTATCCAACGTATACTAATTATTATGCAAAGGCTTAAAATGACAATATTTATATATATATATATATATATATATATATATATATATATATATATATATATAAAATTCATGTAGATAGTATGCAAAATCAAATCAAAACAAAACCCTTCCATATCAATCCTTGAGAGTGCACGAAGCAGGAAAAATATAGAAACGAGATTTATTTCTAATTATGAACACACAAACTTGAGCACTTATTTGTAAGTAGAGAAATACAGAGTCCTTGTACTTTTTACCTTCCCGGTGTGTGGTCCAGTTGTTCAGTTCCTATGTGTATGTCAGACTTACCCTTGGAGAGTCCCATATGTCCTCATGTGTTCATTTTGTTCATGGAAATTTCAAGTCCAGATAATTTATGTCCACAAATGGGTTCCTTTTTGTATCCAATTGCATATAACTTATCCGTATTACATCACATATAATTATTCCAGTGTCTAAGTATAACAATTTTTTAATTCCTTTATCTATGTTTATCACAATTTAAAATTTTTCTAGAAATCAGAAATTTCAAAATTTTAGAGATCTCAAATTGGTTAAACAATATCAAATTTCAGAATTTGAAGTTAAACAATAATTAGAGAAATTATCATAACTTATATTCCAAATTATGTTCTTATGAAATGAAGAAATTGACATCTAATATGAAATTTCAGATTTAAAAATTAAACATATACATGTTCAAATTAATCAAAAAAATCAAAATAGAGTATTCTTAAAGAAAGGGGAAGAGGGAAGGAGGACTTGCCTTGGGAAAAATAGATTTGGATTTGGAATTGGGGCTAGGGCTTGGATCTTCTTCTTCAATTACTTCCTCCTTTTTTTTTGTTCCATCTTCATCTTCTTCCAATCTTCCTTCTTCTTCTTCTTCTTTTTTTTGAAGACTACGAGGGTTAGGGTTTGATGATGGTGGTGGTGGTGATGATGGAGATGGAGATGATGGTGGTTGGAGTTGGTGATGGAGGATGGAGATGATGGTGTTGGAGGTGGAAATGAAGGAGGAAGAAGAGGGGGATGAAGAGGTGGCCGGAGAGGGGCGGGCGGCGGCCGGCGGCCGGCGGGAAGTCCGGCGGCAGCAGCAGTAGGTGGGAGTGGGGGGAGGGAAAGGAGTTTAGGTGTGTGTGTATAGTTTGGAGAGAGAGAGAGAGGCTTTGCTTTATAAAAAAGGAAAAGGTGGGTGAGGTGTCCCCTTCTAGTTTTTTTTCTAGGACACATGGCATGACATGTGTCATGCCATGGATGGGAGGGTTTTCCCCCTTTTTTTCATAATTAATAATAAGAATAAAAATGATAATAATAATTGATATATGTATAGTTAATAATTTTAAATTCCTAATAAGCCCAAATGAATATTTTAGCAAAATAAAATTATTAATAAAATAAATAAACAAATAATTAATTAATTCAAAGGATGTATTATCTGAAATACTGTATTGTGAAACATGGCTATGACAAATTCAAGGCACATTTTATATTTATTTTATCATATCTTATATCCTGCTCAGTTCTACATTCAGTACTTTCTCACCATGCTATGATATTCAGTGACTCACATGTTCTACATGCCTTTATGTTATACCTTGATTGGAGACTAAGTTCTGTTCGGGAGAAGGGTTACAACCCCGATTCTTGTTTGGTTTAAGGGTTGTAACTCAGCTTCCAAACGGTTCCCAAGTCTTCATATATCTTTGTCTTGTAGTTCATTATACTGTCTCTTATAGAATTTGTCAATTCACATGGAACTGTTGTTAGTGTTTGTACTTGCTCATTTTCCTGACAGGATACTGTTATGATATATTACAGATGACTCTGAGGCAGACTGCTCGACCTATTATGGGCTCGAGCTAGATGGAGTAGTCCAGGACCGTGGCCTTATAGTAGAGCCACTAGACTTTGTTCTCCCGGAGTAGTGTAGCTTAGTTGGGTTGCCTGAACTGTGATCCAGCTAGTATTATGGGACTGTAGCTTTCATATTATATTCTGTGACTCTGTGGTGTTGTGTATAGCTTTGGGCTTGTGTGGATCTCGAACTTATTTCCTGCTTTCATCTATCATATTTCCTTTCATGCTATCTATCTTAGTTTGCTTTGTGATTGAGACTGTATTGCTATGTCACCTCCATTTGGAGTGTATATATTATACAGGTACCTTTATCTGTTTAGTTGTAGTATTTATAGATGATCTAGACAGCGTTCTACCGCCGATGCTGCGGCGTAGGCTGGACGTAACCACGTACTCGTGCCCCTAATCAGGGTGCGGGTCGTGATACGTTTTTGTGGTAGCCCACGCAGGTCCTGTGTCACAATTAGTGCGATTTCGTAATGGTGCTCGACTTAGAGTACTAATTACGAGCCTGCAATTTGAAAACACAAGTGTAGACAACTCTAGAGGGGGGTGAATAGAGTTTGTGTCAATAATCACCAAATAAAAAATTAACTCTATATCACCTCCACAAAACAACTATCAAGATAGTAAATAAATCATAGAGAAATGCGGAAGTAAATAAAGATCAGAAGAGCATACGCAAACACAGCAGTTTTAACATGGTTTCCCTCGTGGAGGACTAGTCCAGGCCTGAGAACTCTAGCTCAGGATTCAAATCCACTATTTGTGAAATAGTAGTTTACAACCCATGCCTTTTCTTCAGAAGAGCACGTCAACTTCTTACAGAAGATCGCAGTGGCGATTTGCTTGGAATTTTCCAAGCGACTTGGAATTGTCCAAGTGACTTTTCTTTTCAACTCTTGCACAAAAACTTCTAGCTGAATCGTACTTGAGTACCTTGGGGCTTAGGAAGTTTTGTGGCTAGTAGATTGGAAGAGTAAGGCTCTTGACTATATAGGCTATGTAAGAGAAGAAGAATAGAAGAGTGGATGGTTTCAAATGAGAGAAACCAAGGCCTATTTATAGGGTTCGGGACAAGCAGAATTCGGCCAGAATTCGGTATGGATAATTCAAATTTTTTGGCCGTTGGACAGCTGGTAGCAAGCAGGCCCTAAAAATCAGGGTGCTGGAAATCAGGGGACAGAGTTCGGCCCGAACTCTGTGTGGAGGCAGAGTTCGGCCCGAACTCTGTCTCCAGAAGACAGAATTGGTCCATTGGGCTTTTGGGCTTTGTGGAGCTTGGGCTTGGTTCAGGAATTGGTCTGTTTGTATGGTAGATCTTGGAGAGATATGTCTAGGGGTTGAGATGACTCAGTGCGACTCAACGTACACATTCTCCTAGACTCAATAAATTGAAGATTACAGACATGGAACAAACAGGAAAACCAAGAGCCCTTTGATGATGCCTTTCTTCTGATATTTGAGCAGCCATGAAGACATCTTTTTCCCTGACAGCAGTCGTCCAAAGATATACAGATCTGAAAATTTGAATACCTTTCGGGTGCTTCGCCCCCGAACCCCCGACGGGGGGCGCTGCCCCCTCGACCCCTGTCCGCTGACCGGGCAGCGGAACCCCCGATGCGAGGTCCCGGATAGGTCGTTAGGCGGTTCGGAGAAATCCCTTTATATGACGCCGTCTTTGGTCCAACATTAATTCTTCATTGCCTATGTCCTGTTTGATCATGTTAGATCATGCTTACTGCATGTCTACAAATACATGTTAGGCCAGCAAAATATGTTGCAGTACGATACAAGCATAGCAATACAATATAGGACAATTAGGACATTGCTAAGTTTAAGTAAGAACATGATAGCATGTTAGGCCAACAAAATATGTTGCAGTACGATACAAGCATAGCAGTATAATATAGGACAATTAGGACAATGCTAAGTTTAAGTAGCAACATGATAGTGAGTATATGAATATTAGTGACATCATTATGTTAAACTTAACGGATTAGCCATATTCAAAAACACAATGTAATCATTGGACCAACACAATTAGGACGTAGGACCTAGGATACGATAGGAGTTTCTCAATCACACCTAGGAAAAATTTTCAATCTTTTGATTATCATGATTACTCCCCTTGTATTAAATTAACTGTCCTTCTTTGATAATATCTTCTCATGTGCCATATTGATCTCCTTGTTTCAATTCGTCTCCAGGATGACGAAGACGCACCCGCAGGCCACTGGATCGAGTAGCTTGCCCGAGAGATCTGACCAGGCTGAGGAGGAGGTTCACGAGACTGCCCCCAGTGATTCTATTATCCCGGAGGCCCTGGCAGTTGCACAGGGTGGTCTACCACCTCCACTCCAGAGGGTTTCGGTCGTTGTTCCAGAGATACTGTCGCTACCACCTCCGATACCGACGGATACACACCAGATGTTCCTTCTCTTTCAGCAGATGATGGAGACACAGCGAGCCCAGGCAGAGGCGTCGCAGCGCCAGACGGAGGCATCACACCGTCAGATTGAAATGCTGAGGCAGAGCATGGAGAACTCGCATCAGCTTGCACTAGCAGCCACAGAGAGAGTGGCACCGGGTACGGTATAGGGCCCTACCGGCCAGTAGTCGTACCAGCAGCAGTCCAGGCCGAGGACAGTATTAGATTTTAGGAAGATGAGCTCCAGGGACTTCACGGGCACGGAGGGCATCCTTTATGCAGACGACTGGCTAGAGGACGTGCAGCGAAGTATGGAGCTGGCAGAGCTTCCTAGAGGACTTTGGGTTTCGGTCGCAGCCAGCCGATTCTTCGATATCGCGCTGACATGGTACCACACGAATCCTCGTACGTCGGTGAGAGGGCTGACATGGGAGAACTTTCGGAGGCTCTTCAAGGAGAAGTTCTTTCCGGACGTGGCTCTTACAGCATTGGAGGGCCAGTTCGTGGGTCTAGTGCAGGAGAACTTGTCGGTGGACGAGTATGCAGTAGAGTTCTTCCGCCTTAACAGGTTCGCTCCCGATATGAACCAGAATGAGGGGCAGAAGGCTCGTAAGTTCCGTAGGAGACTTATTCATGCAGTGCGCACCCGCACCTCGGGTCGTCATGATGCGACGTTCGATCAGATATTGATGGACGTGCAGATTGCAGAGAAGGACTTCGGCCTCAGGTCGAAGAGGAACGGCGATGCCATGGAGGCGAGTTCAGAGGCCATTTCAGCAGCAGCCTCTGTTGCAGATTCAGCAGGCACCAGCGTATGTCCAGTAGCACTAGGAACAGGGCCAGAGGCAGGCCATCCAGTGTGCCTTTCTGCAAGAAGATGGGGTACACCTGGGAGGTTTGTAGGATGAAGCAGGGAGTTTGTTTATTCTGTGGAGCTCCAGACCACCAGGTGAAGAACTGTGCTGCCCGTGCAGCCAGACAGACAGGCCAGGACGGAGTGCAGCAGGCTAGAGGAGGCCAGCAGGGGCGAGCTTTCGCCATGACAGTTGAGCCCACTCAGGCAGTAGCAGAGCAGATAGCATGTTCCAATCCTTCGATCTCATTTCCGCGTTTGCCTTCTTATAAACTGTTTTGAAATTTGATTCCATCTGTTCCTTGATCGTTTGATAAAATTTTGTCCTTATGACGTGATATTCTTCTGAGATAAGTCATATGGGCTAGGTCGCCTCGATTATGAGATTTTAGAATCCTCTAGGGTCATACTAGCAGGCAGAGTGAGGACATATAGTCGGATTACGGACGTATTTCTCGGGTGTGGGAATTTAAGATTTTCGCTGCCAAGCTAGCGACAATGCTAAAATTTTAAATACCATAATTCTAGAGATATGTACCTTAGTCGAGGACTCTGTAATTATCGTAGCCTTGCTCACTGGCATGACGGAGATTCTGAGTATCATGATGATTGGACAAACGCATACGATTATCGAACTGCATGAATTTTCTGTGTTTACTTTGTTTTAATTTTTGGAGGATAAATTTTTTAAGGTGGATAGACTTATAGCATCCAGTTTCTATTTGAGAGTAATTTTAAATTTTATCATTTTAGTCATTTAATTCATGCTTTAATTTTTGAGATTTTAAATCATTTTAAATTTTAAGCCATGACTTGTGATTTTGATAATTTACTATTATTTGGTTTTAATTTCGAGGACGAAATTTTTTTAAGGTGGATAGACTTGTCAACCTCACTTTTCCAAGATAGGGGTAAAATGGTAATTTTCCATTTTAGAATATTTTTGGGAATTTTATTTCATGAATATTAATATTTAATGATTATTTGAGTCGGGTTCGAATTTTATCGCATTCCGACTTAATTCGGGACTCCGGGGAATTTCGACTTGAGTTGTGATTAACACATTAATTAGACATGGCCCACCAAACTTAATATTTAGGTTTATGAGTTTGGACTAATCCCACATGAGTGTTTAGGCTTAAGTATGATTTTTATTTGGTCTAAACTAACTCCCAAAACCAAATTAGGAAGCTAACTTAGCATAGAAGTAAAGGGAGGGGCAAACTTGTAAATAACAAGTGCCCCAAACCCCCTTATTAGGGCTGGCCACTTCTTCTCTCTTTCCATTCTTTCACTTCAAATATTTCTTCTTCTTCTTCTCCAAGTTTCTTTCAAAAGGAAAGAAGTGTTTTCCTTAGAAATCATCTCCAAAATAATCTCTTCTTCCCATTTTTCTTCCATCCAACCCTTCCTCTATCCCAAGTGAAGTTTCTCCAAGCTTTTGGGAGCAAGAAGTGCAAGGGTGTGTCCTAAACAATTCGTTTTGTGTCGGAGCCGTGTCGGAGGATTTTGCTTTGGATCCATCTCCCGATAGGTACAACCTATCCTCTAATCTATTCTTTTTATCATGTAAACTAGATTGGACCCCGTAGGATTGATCCCCATGGTTGTGTCTCCCTTTGTGCCCATTTCGTGTCCATTTGGAGATTTATAGATGTGTCCTATATGTAGGATCGTGTCCTAGTAGGAAAATCCCTATTTGGACACATGTAGATTTTATATATATTGATTAGATGTTGTTTTAATATTAAATCTCAGATTTCTAATAGTTAGAGATGTGTTTTCCTAAGTATCATATTGTATCATATTATTTAATCTATATGTATATATATATATATATATATATATATATATATATATATTGGTTATATATGTTATTCTCTATATATATATATATATATATATATATATATATATATATATATATATATATATATTAAGGCTTATATATATATGTATATATCTATGGTATGTAAATGTGGATCCATTGTGTTCGTGAATGGGGATGTAGATTCGGCCAAGGAAGAATTGGTGTGTGTATATGTGTTGTATGGAGGGTGTTTGAGAGTTGGTGTGAGAGAGAATTGAGAGGGGTTTGAGTGTAGAGTTTAGAGAGGGGAATAAGGAGTGGAGAGTGGTGTTAGAAGGGGAACCACCCATATTGCTGCTGCAAACAGCAGCAACAACAGGGCATGGACAGCCCCATTTTTCCTTTGACAGCCCCTCCCTAAACACAACTACATGGTTGTCATTTACCTACCCCTTAACCCCCATTTTTCCAGTTCAAAACCTGTCCAATTGCCCCCCTAAAACCATCCCTAAACAGTTCTTAAACTGTCCTTGTTTCAGTCAAAATTAGCAACCCCAAAACACCCCTTGACAGTCCCTTTGGCTGTCCCTAAACCTGTCATTGAAGCAGCCTACATAGCAGTCCCTACCACCCTTAAACTCAGTCCATTAGTTGTCCCATTGCTGTCCTTAAACTAGCCTATTCCAGTCCCCTATACCAGCCTCAAACACAGCCAATAGCTGCCTTTTGTTCAGTCCAAATAACCCCATAGCAGTCCTAATATTAGCCACAAAACCAGCCTCTTTTAGTCCCCTTAAACCATCTACATGGCTGTCCTAAACTAGCCTAAAACCTGTCCAAAACCACCCTCTATCAGCCCCTACAAAGCCCCCATTTCAGCCTACAATTTGTCCCATATTCCAGCCTTGACAGCCCATTGAAACCCCTACATTTCAGTCCTATCCTAGCCCCCAACATGTCCTATATTTCAGCCTAGTAGCAGTTCAAAATCAGTCCCTTAAGCCCCCATTAGCCCCCTAAAACATGTCCTAAATAGGCCATTAAAACAGCCCCTTACATGTTCTAAATGGACAGCCCTATACACCTGTGTGTGAGTGTTGGTGAGCTATGTGTGTGTGTGTGTGTATGTGAGTCTATGTGTGTGTGTGTGTGTGAGCCTATAGAAGTTAGCTAGTAGCCTATAGGTATTAGTCTATTATGAACCTATAGGCTAGTATAGCTGGGGCTAGTATCTTGGGTATTAGCGGGGTTTCCTTTGTATTGGTGTGACGCCCCAGAACCCGAATACTGGAGAGCGGGGGCGTACATAGCCAGCTACGTATATTGAAATAGAATCCACCTCGCTATACGGTCACGGCTGTCTAGATATGAGGGTTTACTACAAGCCAACGGTCTCTTAAGGTCAAGCCTATTGTCTCAATCTCAAGCAAGTAATATAGTTACAAGATGTTAGACCACCAAATATACAATAAAAGGCGTCCCAAATATTACATATTCAGCTGATCATGAAGCTAGTCGTACAAAATACGAGGACTAGTAAGAGTTAAGTCATACATGATCAACCCTAGGATTTGTTAATCATGTTTACAGCCCGTAGGCAGATAGTAAGTAAATATGCATCGAGCTAACAGGTGCTCGTCGGCTAAACGCCTCAAAAGAAATAATTTTACAAGGTAGTGAGCGAAACAAAATGGAAAACCCACTCGTAGCCCGGGTTTCTTCTAGTCGCCACCATCGGGCTGGAAGTTCGGTAGATCCTCGGGTGCTGCTCCGAAATCTGGCCACACAAAACCAGCTGGGTCAAACCCCAGAAAGAGTAAGTGCCACAAAGGAGGCAATGAAATAAGAACAAAAGCCAGCATATCAGAACATAAAAAAATAGAAGAAAAGTACAAGTAATGAGAGTACAACAGGACATAAACGACTAGGGACGTGGAACCATTCCGGGAGCCAGGTTACAACCCGTAAACCAAATAAGGACCGGAGTTGTAACCCTTCGCCTGAATAACACTACGTCTCTACCCATTTATTGTTAAGGACAAGTAAAACAATCATGTACAGGAGTACCAGGTACAGGGACTGGACGAGACTTAGACAAGGCTGGACACCATCCATTCATAAGCGGCCAAGCAATACTACGACTTACTACCTAATTAACTAGGGTTATCACAAGCCTAATTACTAGCAAGATGCAAGTGAGAAATTCCCAGTCCCAAGCCCTGTAGACTATCTAGTTATCCTTCCGCGGGTTGAGAGTATGGTTGGGTACATCGTCCAGGAGACGATATACCCTTAGGTGACTTAAAGGGTGCAACACATGACAGTGTGCTGGAAATGTGCCCTACTCGTCGGCAGGCTACAAGTCCTTTTAAAGCGTCCAGATAACAAGATCGCCTGTGACTGGAAATTCTCCATGATCTATAGTTTGATCTAGCCATTAGCCTAATCCATATTCAGTGTGAATCCCTGACCGTGGTAACCAGGGAGTCACGTCCTAGACATGATGCGAGACAAGACAAGTGGATTGCACAAGGCAGCAAGAATAAACACCCACAGCGTCAGAGTTGATTATACGAGTCAAGTTAGCCATCGCAACAGCATCAAGTCAAGTCAAGTTACAAGTTACAGGTTTACAAGTTACAAGTCAGGAGTGCGCCGCCACGGGCCACTATCAAGTTATCCAGTTGCAAAGGTTAATTATGAATCACAGGTTACGAGTTAAGAGCGCACCCCATCGGGTCACTATCAAGAAGATCAGAAAGCACTAGGATCATAAATCACAAAATTCACGAAAACCGTACTAGTCATAAGCAAAACATCAAAAAAAAACCGTGCCAGGTCGTGTTGGGTCAAGACAGTCGTGTTATGTGGAACAAGATCTCAAGACTCCAATCCACAAAAGAGAAGCCAAGTCCAAGGAATAAAATTAAACCATCATGGGCAAGTGGGTTGCGTTGGGGTTAGATTGCGCTAGGGTCGAACAGCGCAGGAAATGAATTGCGCATGAGTTGAACTGCGCAGGAAATGAACTGCGCGTGAGTTGAACTGCACAGGAAATAAACTGCACATGAGTTGAACTGCGCAGGAAATGAACTGCGCATGGCCTTGCGCTAAAGAGCGCTGGCCGAGGGTCATCTTCTCCATCAGGCCGAGGGAAAAACCCCAAGAACTCCAAACTTCAAATCTTCATATCTTAGCCAAAACAAAACCAAATTTGGATTTTCAAAGTTCTAACTTGTGTAAAATTGAATTCTCTTCCACATGGAAGCCTCAAAACAAGGAAAAATCTAAGTTTAATAGATCAAAACCAAGAAAAACCAAAAATGGTTAAAACTTAGATCTAAAAAAAATGGAAGCTCCAAATCACAAAATGCCAAGTTCTAATGTTGTTCACCATGGCCTAATCTAGCTAATGGATAAATAAAATTGGGTCCTTATGTGGTGGCAAGGTGCACTTGCCTATGGTGTTGGTGTTGTGTGGAGGAAGGAAGAAGAAGGTGAAGAAATTAATGGAAGTTATGAGGAGAGAGAAAGTTGGGTAGGGTTTTAATGAGGGATGATATGTTGTGTTGAGGGTGGAGGTTTAGCTAAGGGTGTTCCAATACATACTAAATCAAACCAAACCAATTTTCCTTCTCTAAAAAATAAAACCAAGCCAGGTCCAAAACCCGTTTTACGAGAAAACCAAAATCCGCAAGTTAAGCCAAAACACATTTACAGGCCAGAATCTGAGAAAATAAAATACAGGTCCGAAATACATATAAGCCTAATTAAAATACGTATTCTGAAATACGGGCATTACAACTCTACCCACCTTAAAAGAATTCCGTCCTCGGAATTTAAATCAAGATGCTTAGAGATGTAAGAGCCAGCTATACTATCCACAATAAGCTACACTAATCAAACAATCATACATGCAAGCAAGGAATGGAGGGCATAAGACATAAGGAAGACATTATACCTTACGAGTCAAACAAGTCGGGATATCGCGATCGGATGTCGTCCTCACGCTCCCACGTTGACTCACCTAGAGCGTGATGACCCCAAGCAACACGGACTAAGCTAATAGTCTTGTTCTTGAGTATCTTTTCTCTCCGGTCCAATATAGACACGGGCCTCTCTTCATACGAAAGGTTGGTACCAACAACCAGTTCTGAATGGTCCAGGATATGGCTCGGGTCCGGGATGTACCGTCGTAATTGGGACACATGGAATACATCATGCACCTCACTTAGCGACGGCGGAAGAGCGAGACGATAGGATACATCTCCTACTCGCTCCAGGATATCGAACGGCCCTATATACCTAGGACTAAGCTTTTCCCGTACGCCAAAACGAATGACGCTGCGGTTAGGCGAAATCCTAAGGAATACATGGTCGTCGATAGCAAACTCTAAGGGACGTCGATGAGCATCGGTCCAATGGCGCTGGCGATCTTGGGCCACTCGAAGACGATCTCTGATTCTTCTGACCACTTCAACTTTCTGGGCAATCATTTCTGGGCCAAGCATCTGCCTCTCTCCGATGTCGTCCCATGCTAGCGGGGATCTGCACTTCCTGCCATATAGTGCCTCGAACGGAGCCATCTGAATACTGGCCTGGAAACTATTATTGTACGAGAATTCCACCAGGTGCAGGTGATCCTCCCATGAACCACCGAAGTCAAGGGTACAAGACCTCAACATATCTTCAAGAGTATGGATTGTGCGTTCCGACTGGCCATCTGTCTGCGGATGATAAGCTGAGCTAAACTGAAGGTGAGTTCCCAAACTCTCTTGCAGGCTGCGCTAAAAGTGTGACGTAAATCTTGAATCTCGGTCCGAAGTGATACTGACGGACACACCGTGAAGCCTGACAATCTGCCTGAGATACATCTCTGCTAGCTGAGCCGTCGACTGACCAACTCTAAATGGGAGAAAATGAGCCACCTTCGTGAGCCTGTCAACTATAACCCAAATAGCATCTCGACCAGCTGGGTATCTAGGCAATCCAGTCACAAAATCCATGGTTATGTGTTCCTATTTCCATTCTGGAATCGACAAGGGCTGAAGAAGTCCAGCGGGCCTCTGATGTTCAGCCTTAACCTGCTGGCAAACCAAACACCGAGAGACAAACCGGGCTATCTTCTTCTTCATACCATTCCACCAGAAGTGCTGATGAATATTTCGGTACATCTTCGTGCCACCGGGATGAATAGAATACTGTGAACTGTGAGCTTCGACCATGACCTCCTGTCGGATATCTCCACTGGGTACACAAAGACGAGTGCCATGTCGAAGTGTACCATCTTTATGAATGTACAACTCTGGCCTTCTTCCTGTCTCATACTCTGCTCTGAGTTGCTGAATCTTAGAATCTGTAGACTGCACCATCCGAATCCTTTCAACTATGCTGGACTGAACCTGTAGACTGGCCATCAACGCCACGTTGGTAGGAAGAACCACTTTAATTCCCATATTCTGAAGATCTGCCAATAACTCTGGTTGCGCCGTCAGGAAATAAACTCCGGCTCTCCTGCTCAATGCATCTGCTACAACGTTGGCCTTCCCTGGATGATACTGCAAATCCACATCGTAGTCTACCAGTAGCTCGAGCCATCTTCTCTGCCGCATGTTAAGGTCCTTCTGGGTGAAAACATACTTCAGGCTCTTATGATCAGTAAATATCTCCACTCTATCCCCGTACAAGTAGTGCCTCCACAACTTAAGTGCAAACACTACTGCTGCCAGTTCCAAGTCGTGGGTCGGGTAATTCCTCTCATGATCACAAAGTTGACGTGATGCATAAGCTATTACCTTCCCATGCTGCATCAAGACACACCCCAATCCTCTGCCTGAAGCGTCACAATAAACTGTGAATCCCCCGGTCCTATCTGGAAGTGTGAGAATGGAAGCCATTACCAAACCTCGCTTCAACTTCTCAAATAATTCCTGACACTCTGCTGTCCAAGCAAACTGCACATCCTTGCGGGTCAACTGGGTCATCGGTGCCGAAATCTTTGCAAAATCTGAAACGAATAGCCGGTAGTAGCCGGCTAATCCAAGGAAGCTGCGAACCTCTGCCACTGAGCTAGGTACTGGCCACGTCTCGATAGCCATAATCTTCTGGGGATCTACTTCCACTCCTCCTCGGGTAATGATGTGACCCAAGTTCGAAATACGATCGAGCCAGAACTCGCATTTACTGAACTTGGCGTACAACTGGTGCTCTCTAAGCGTCTGAAGGACGATTCTGAGATGCTGCTCATGCTCTGCTTCGCTCTTGCTGTAGACCAGGATATCATCTAGGAATACGATCACGAACTGATCCAAGTAAGGCATGAAAATGCGATTTATGAGGTCCATGAATACGGCTGGCACATTGGTTGCTCCGAATGGCATAACAAGGAACTCTCAATGCCCATACCTCGATCTAAATGCTGTCTTCGGGATGTCCTGCTCTCTGACTCTGATCTGGTGGTATCCTTACCACAAGTCTATCTTCGAAAACACTGAAGCCCCCTTGACTTGATCAAACAAGTCATCTATCCTCGGGAGAGGGTATCTGTTCTTGATTGTCACTGAGTTCAAGGTACGATAATCTACACATAACCTGGACGTACCATCCTTCTTCTTCACAAGAAGCATCGGGGCTCCCCAAGGCGATCCACTTGCACGGATGAATCCCTTGGTCCTGAGTTCTTCAATCATCTTGTACAAAATTTCCAACTCTGAAGGCGCCATCCTGTAGACTCGCTCTGATACTGGTGCCGTCCCGGGGATCAAGTCTATAGTGAACTCAATCTCTCGCTCTGGCGGCATCCCTGGAAGTTTCTCTGGGAAGACATCTGGAAACTCTTCAACTATCCGGGGTAACTGTACTGCTACTGCCATCCGCAATACTGGGGGAGATGGCTCTACTGCGCCTCTGGAAAATAAAAACTCTGGCTCGCCTGGAATACTAAAGACAACCCTGCCAACATGGCAGTATATCCTAGCATACTGGTTCCTCAACCAATCCATGCCTAAGACTACATCATAGTCTGTCATAGGGAACTCTATGAATCTAGCGGGGAACTCTCTACCGCTAACTACGATTCGACACGAGAAAAATACTCGATCTACTCCCACAAGACCATTACCAGTAAGTATATTGAGCCTTACTGATAATGACTCTGGCTCCAATCCTATCCGTGTCGCGAATCGTGCAGACATGAATGAATGCGATGCACCAGAATCAAATAATACCAATGTTGGAGAGGAGTTGACGAGAATAGTACCTGCCACTACCTCACCTGGTGCAACTTCTTCTTCCATAGCCATCATCATTGCCTGACCTTGTCCTCTGGCCACGGGTCCTCTCTGCTGGAAATCTCTCTGCCTGCTCTGTACTTGGGTCTGGACGTACTGCTGCTGGTTCTGCTGATAAAACGCCTGGGCCTGAGGCAACAATGGCCTCGGGTACTGCTGCTACTGCATAAGTGCTGGTCCCCTAATCGATGGACTGTTAGGTTGGAAGAGGACGAACTACCCCTATTCGGGTAGGCTCCTATCTTGTGATCTGCAGCTCCACAAGCCAAGCACAATCCCTGTGCCCTGCGATAATCTGCCACCACGTGCCCTGGCTTCCCGCAATGAGAACATCCTATCACGGAAGTCTGCTTCTGCTTCTGCTGCTGCGGGTACGTCGGGGTCGAATATTGAACCGACGTCTCTGAGGCCGCCCGCCTCGGAGTTCCAATGGTCAAACCCCTAGCTGCCGGGACTGGAGCTGATGATTGGTGCATCTGATTGTGGGATCGCTTCCTACCTCCGGTCCTATCCACGATCCTCTGGGAGGTATACTCATGCCTCCTAGCTGCCCTCAATACTGCATCGAACGTCTGGTGCTCGAACTGCTCAACTGCCAACAAGATCTCCAAATGCAGTCCCTGCTGGAACTGCTGGGCCCTATCAAACTCGGTTGCCACCAAGGTGGGGGCAAACCTACTGAGTCTAGAAAACTCAGATGCATAACCGTCGACCGTTCTGCCTCCTTGCTTCAAGTTGGTAAATCTCGTCTGCAGGTCGTACCGAGCTACAACATCGAAATACTTCGTCTGGAATCTTTCTCTGAACACCGCCCAAGTGACCGGCGCTGCTAATCCCACGGCCTGCGCCGCCCACCAACTGCGAGCTAAATCTAGCAACTGTAGACGTACCACCGCCACCTTCTCATTCTCAGGTGTCCTAGCTGCTTCCAGAACTACCTCGGTATCCTGAAGCCAAGCGTCCGCGACAATCGCATCTTCGTTGCCGTCGAAGAATGGAGGGTTCAAGCGCTTGAAGCTGTTGGCCGCACTGTTCCCTGGATGACCGCCTCTGGTCAAAGCATCTGCCACTACCTGGTGCAAGGCGTCTCCTCTACGATCCTGGAAAGCTATCAGGGTCCTGATGAGACCTACCAAGGTGCCATCGTCAGGCTCTGCAGGCTGGACGGGCCTAACTGGGGGCTCTCCTCCAGTAGGTACAACTCTGGAGGCTACTCCAGAATGCTGGGCTTGATCTCCGGGTTGCTGCTGGTCTACGGGAAGTGCTCTACCTTGCTGATCGGCGGGGTCAGGTACAGTGCCGCTGAAGAAGGCGACACAGGAAACAATAAGGAAGGACCATGATAGATCAATGAGACAAGCATGTGATCAGGTCAAGATTCTCAGGGATTTGGAGATACGAGCAGAGATCAAGGGCGAATACTGATTGAGACATCTATTAGGTAAACCCTCACATTCTTGAATGCCAAGACCTGTATGGGCCACCACTTAAACCATGTGATGCCCCAGAACCAGAATACTGGAGAGCGGGGGCGTACATAGCCAGCTACGTATATTGAAATGGAATCCACCTCGCTATACGGTCACGGCTGTCTATATATGAGGGTTTACTACAAGCCAACGGTCTCTTAAGGTTAAGCCTATTGTCTCAATCTCAAGCAAGTAATATAGTTACAAGATGTTAGACCACCAAATATACAATAAAAGGCATCCCAAATATTATATATTCAGCAGATCATGAAGCTAGTCGTACAAAATGCGAGGACTAGCAAGAGTTAAGTCATACATGATCAACCCTAGGATTTGTTAATCATGTTTATAGCCCGTAGGCAGACAGTAAGTAAATATGCATCGAGCTAACAGGTGCTCGTCGGCTAAATGCCTCAAAAGAAATAATTTTACAAGGTAGTGAGCGAAACAAAATGGAAAACCCACTCGTAGCCCGGGTTTCTTCTAGTCGCCACCATCGGGCTGGAAGTTCGGTAGATCCTCGGGTGCTGCTCCGAAATCTGGCCACACAAAACCAGCTGGGTCAAACCCCAGAAAGAGCAAGTGCCACAAAGGAGGCCACGAAATAAGAACAAAAGCCAGCATATCAGAACATAAGAAAATAGAAAAAAAGTACAAGTAATGAGAGTACAACAGGACGTAAACGACTAGGGATATGGAACCATTCCGAGAGCCAGGTTACAACCTGTAAACCAAACAAGGACCGGGGTTGTAACCCTTCGCCTGAATAGCACTACGTCTCTACCCATTTATTGTTAAGGACAAGTAAAACAATCATGTACAGGAGTACCAGGTACAGGGACTGGACGAGACTTAGACAAGGCTGGACACCATCCATTCACAAGCGGCCAAGCAATACTACGGCTTACTACTTAACTAACTAGGGTTATCACAAGCCTAATTACTAGCAAGATGCAAGTGAGAAATTCCCAGTCCCAAGCCCTGCAGACTATCTAGTTATCCTTCCGCGGGTTGAGAGTATGGTTGGGTACATCGTCCAGGAGACGATATACCCTTAGGTGACTTAGAGGGTGCAACACATAACAGTGTGCTGGAAATGTGCCCTACTCGTCGGCAGGCTACAAGTCCTTTTAAAGCGCCCAGATAACAAGATCGCCTGTGACTGAAAATTCTCCATGATCTATAATTTGATCTAGCCATTAGCCTAATCCATATTCAGTGTGAATCCCTGACCGTGGTAACCAGGGAGTCACGTCCTAGACGTGATGCGAGACAAGACAAGTGGATTGCATAAGGCAGCAAGAATGAACACCCACGGCGTCAGAGTTGATTATACGAGTCAAGTTAGCCATCGCAACAGCATCAAGTCAAATCAAGTTACAAGTTACAGGTTTACAAGTTACAAGTCAGGAGTGCGCCGCCACGGGCCACTATCAAGTTATCCAGTTGCAAAGGTTAATTATGAATCACAAGTTACGAGTTAAGAGCGCACCCCATCGGGTCACTATCAAGAAGATCAGAAAGCACTAGGATCATAAATCACAAAATTCACGAAAACTGTACCAGTCATAAGCAAAACATCAAAAAAAATTGTGCCAGGTCGTGTTGGGTCAAGACAGTCGTGTTGTGTGGAACAAGATCTTAAGACTCCAATCCACAAAAGAGAAGCCAAGTCTAAGGAATAAAACTAAACCATCATGGGCAAGTGGGTTGTGCTGGGGTTAGATTGCGCTAGGGTCGAACTGTGCATGAGTTAAACTACATGCGCAGGAATTGAACTACGCATGAGTTAAACTGTGCAGGAAATGAACTGCACATGAGTTGAATTGCGCAGGAAATGAACTGCGCATGAGTTGAACTGTGCAGGAAATGAACTGCGCATGAGTTGAACTGCGCAGGAATTGAACTGCGCATGAGTTGAACTGCGCAGAAAATGAACTGCGCATGGCCTTGCGCTAAAGAGCGCTGGCCGAGGGTCATCTTCTCCATCAGGCCGAGGGAAAAACCCCAAGAACTCCAAACTTCAAATCTTCATATATTAGCCAAAACAAAACCAAATTTAGATTTTCAAAGTTCTAACTTGTGTAAAATTTAATTCTCTTCCACATGGAAGCCTCAAAACAAGGAAAAATCTAAGTTTAATAGATCAAAACCAAGAAAAACCAAAAATGGTTAAAACTTAGATCTAGAAAAATGGAAGCTCTAAATCACAAAATGCCAAGTTCTAATATTGTTCACCATGGCCTAATCTAGCTAATGGACAAATAAAATTGGATCCTTATGTGGTGGCAAGGTGCACTGCCTATGGTGTTGGTGTTGTGTGGAGGAAGGAAGAAGAAGGTGAAGAAATTAATGGAAGTTATGAGGAGAGAGAAAGTTAGGTGGGGTTTTAATGAGGGATGATATGTTGTGTTGAGGGTGAAGGTTTAGCTAAGGGTGTTCCAATGCATACTAAACCAAACCAAACCAATTCCTTCTACACAAAATAAAACCAAGCCAGGTCCAAAATCCGTTTTACGAGAAAACCAAAATTCGCAAGTTAAGCCAAAACACAATTACAAGCCAGAATCTGAGAAAATAAAATACAGGTCCGAAATACATATAAGCCTAATTAAAATACGTATTCTGAAATACGGGCATTACAATTGGGCAAGGTATGATTTTTATTTGGTCTAAACTAACTCCCAAAACCAAATTAGGAAGCTAACTTAGCATAGAAGTAAAGGGAGGGGCAAACTTGTAAATAGTAAGTGTCCCAAACCCCCTTATTAGGGCTGGCCACTTCTTTCCTCTTTCCATTCTTTCACTTCAAATATTTCTTCTTCTTCTTCTTCTCCATGTTTCCTTCAAGAGGAACGAAGTGATTTCCTTAGAAATCATCTCCAAAATAATCTCTTCTTCTCGTTTTTCTTCCATCCAACCCTTTCTCTATCCCAAGTGAAGTTTCTCCAAGCTTTTGGGAGCAAAAAGTGCAAGGGTGTGTCCTAAACAATTCGTTTTGTGTCGGAGCCGTGTCGGAGGATTTTGCTTTGGATCTATCTCCCGATAGGTACAACCTATCCTCTAATCTATTCTTTTCATCATGTAAACTAGATTGGACCCCGTAGGATTGATCCCCATGGTTGTGTCTCCATTTGTGTCTATTTCGTGTCTATTTGGAGATTTATAGATGTGTCCTATGTGTAGGATCGTGTCCTAATGGGAAAATCCCTATTTGGACACATGTAGATTTTATATATATTGATTAGATGTTGTTTTAATATTAAATCTCAGATTTCTAATAGTTAGAGATGTGTTTTCCTAAGTATCATATTGTATCATATTATTTAATCTATATGTACATATATATATATATATATATATATATATATATATATATATATATATATATATATATATATATATATATATATATATATATATATATATATTGGTTATATATGTTATTCTATATATACATTAAATATATATATATATATATATATATATATATATATATATATATATATATATATATATATATATATATATATATATATATATATATATAAATATATATATATATATATATATATATATATATATATATATATATATATATATATACCCCTCGTGGGCCACCACCATCCCGTTCCCGTTCCTCCCCCTCCGCGCCTTCCGGACCCCGTCGCCGTTCACTACCCGCTCCCCTCGGCGGCGCACTCCGATCGTGGTAGTCCATCCTTCCCCCCCACTTTTCCCAGCCCCGGCGCTGCGGCTTCGCCCCCGGTCGCTCTTGCGACTTCGTCACCGGCCGCTCACTCGTGGCCCAACTCTGCCTTCTCCCGGTTGGGCGAGCCCGCCCCGACCGGGCATGGACCTCCCTCCTCTACCCCCTCCCCTGTCCCCGTCCTTGGAGCGTCTCGCGTTGCTTCCTCGGCCAGCTCCCTGTTGGGTCGGGCCCCGGTCCCCAAGACGGTCGACGGCGGAGTTCCTCCCTCCCCTCTGGCGTTTGCCAGTTCGGGCTCTCCCTTGGCACAAGCCTACTTTCCCAAGGCTGTCGCTGATATAGGCGCTCAGGCAGTAGATTATTCCTCCACCCCGGCCTCCGGCGATTCTCTTCCGACCTCCCCGGATGACCCCCTCTCCCTCCGGGCTCCTACAGCAGGTGCCCCCTCCACGGGACACGGATCGCCCTCTGGCCTGGTCCCGTCGGCATCCAGAACCCTCCCTAGCTCCCGCTCATTTGCGGATGCCCTGAGACCTGATCGGGTTAGGCCTGGCCCTTTTCCGGCCGCGGACGTGGTCCTGCCTGATGTCCATCTGACACCTCCCCCAGACGGTTACCCTATCCGGGTACCATTTTCCTGCGAGGAGATCCGCTCACTCTCTTCCCCCTTCAGCAGAACTTTGGTCCTCAAGTTCGGATCCGGATGCCCCAAAATTGCTATCGTTCGGGAGGTCATCACTCGATGGGGACTGTCGGCATCTTACCGGATAGCTCCACTCGACCCCAAACACCTGTTTCTTCATCTCTCCTCTGATCAGGACTACAACCAAGTGTGGATGAAAGGCACAACCAAAATTGACACTCAGTTTGCCAAAATTGTCAAATGGTCACCGCATTTTAACCCCAAGATCGATTCGACCATCATCACCTCCTGGATCACCCTCCCCAATCTCCCCCTGGTATGCTTTCCCGCTGCTGCCCTCAAGAGGATTGCCAGCTCTTTCGGTGTCCTAGTGGCCATAGCCGAAGAAACGAGAAACCTCTCTAAATGTAACTATGCAAAGATTTGCGTAGAACTGGACCTCACAAATGAGCCACCCAAAGTGATAGAGATAGAACTCGGAGATCAATCTTTCAGCCAAACGCTGGTTTACGACAACAGCATCATTTTCTGCCAACACTGCCAAATGTCCGGCCACTCCATACAATACTGCTTCCGTGCTCACCCAGAACTAAAGAAACCTATCAGCAGGAAAGAAAGCAATGCCGGCGCAGCACCCCCCTCCCTCTCCACAACGCGGATCCCCCTCAACCCTCCATCCCCCGTCCAGAGTCCCCACATCCTCTCTACTGCTGTTTCCGCCCCACCCCCTTCTCTCGCCATTACTCTCCACAATTCCAGAGGAGCGATAGTTTCGGTTCCTGCTGATGGCGATTCGGAGCGGCCGTTCTCTGATAGCCCCCCCAACCCCTCATCCCCCTCTCGCGCCATTACGCTCCATAACTCATTTGTAGCGCTTGAATTAGATGATGATAGCGCTCCAGAGCCGCCTTCCTCCGATGGCCTCCCCAACCCCCCTACCCCTCCACCTTTCGGCAGCGATTTAGCTCTCCTCCACACCCCCCACATCTCACCTCTCTCCCTAGCAGCCCTACCCTTATCCCCTATAGTGCTTCCAGAGGTCCAGGCTACGGCTGGTCTCAGATCGCACTCCAAAGGTGCGGTAGCTAGGGCACAGTCCGCAGTCGCTTCACCGCCCCCCCTTCGATCGGCAATCGCTACTCCTCGCCCGTCCTCCCCGCTCACAGGTAGATTTTGGTAGGCCCAAGCAGCGGGCTTCCTCGATCGGGACAATCCTCTTTGCGCTCTGACGGAGTGCGAAGACCCAGACATTTCCCCTACAACTGTTGCTGCTGTTTACTCGAGTTCTGATCGGACTCTGCCTCCAATCAACAACAGCATCGATAACACCTCTCTCACGAAAAAGAAGAAATCTAAGAAACAGAGGCAGCACACGGTGATGACCACGAGATCCGCCGCGAAGTTGCAAAACACCCCTACCTCCTCCCCTAATGCCTAACATTCTTTCTTGGAATGTTCGAGGCATAGGGAATAAACAGACTATGAATCGAATCATCAGCCTTACCAAATCGAATCGGATTGATCTCCTCGTCATTATAGAACCCAAAATACCTCACATAAGAATGAAAGAAATTCAACTCAAGCTGGGATTCCCTTCCGCGATCGCCGGTTGTCACGACATTTGGATCTTCTTCGCGGCAGATTTCCGCTTTGGCATTATCAATGACTCCCCCCAAGCCCTCTCCTGTTGGGTTGAGCACCCCGTCTTCAAGTCTCGTATTCTCCTTTCGGCCATCCATGGTAGTTGCAATATCCCGGAGCGTAGAATTCTTTGGGAGCTTCTGTCGGGCCCCTCCCTTCTTTACGACGAGCTGCTATGGCTTTGCATCGGAGATTTCAATACAGTCTCTTGCAAAGAGGATAAATCTGGCGGTCGTGACCCACCTCATTCGGCCATGGAGGACTTCAACAATTTCATCCTAACCGCCCACCTTTCCGCCATCCCCTTCCACGGCAACCAGTTCACTTGGTGCAACATGCAAGAAGGTATGCGTAGGCAGTACTCCCGACTTGATCGGGCCATGGTGAATGACTGTTGGTCAGATTTAGGATTGAGTAGTAATCTGTCGCACCTGAACTCCACTGAATCGGATCATTCCCCCCTCCTTCTCGAGATAAACATCTCTCAAAATCGCATCAAAAAATCCTTCCGCTTCCTTGACTTCTGGCGCCACCACCCCCAGTTCATGCACATCGTGGAAGAGACTTGGGCTTCTGTAGATCACCAGGATCCGCTGGTCAGAATTGCTATCAAACTTAAAGCCACTAGGAAAGCGCTTACGGCCTGGAGCAAAATTGCGTACGGAGACATTTTTCAAGCCATTAAGGATGCGGAAGACGATGTCACCCGTGCGGAGATTGATTTCGCCCTCGTCAGTTCCCAGGAGAATCGTGCCTCTCTCAACCTCGCCAAGGCCATCCTCAAATCTAGAATCAGGGTGGAATCTGAATTCTGGAGACAAAAAGCTAGATTAACCTGGGACTTGGAAGGGGACAAGAATTCTGCCTTTTTTCACAAATGCGTCAAAGGACGCAGAAGCTCTCTCAAGATACATTGCATCCGCGATGATAATGGCCAACTTCTAAATGATCAGGCGAACATCCAGATGGCAGCCACGAATTATTTCTCCAACATGTTTGCTAAAGAGGCCGTGTTTAGAGATGACGGATTTCTGTCCGAGATCCCCTCCCTGATTTGTGATAGGGATAACGAAAACCTTTGTGCTCCCCCCTCGGTCGTCGAGATTAAGGATGCTGTGTGGTCCATTAACGCCAATAGCGCCCCTGGTCCGGACGGATTCAACGGGGTGTTCTTTCGTACTTGCTGGGACATCATTCGGGCCGATCTCGGGGAAGCCACTACCGTCTTTTTTCAAGGAGCCACTTATCCGAAATCCATATCCTCCGCACACATCATCCTCATTCCCAAGAAAGACAATCCGGACACCATCAAAGACTTCAGACCAATCAGTCTCTGCACTTTCACCAATAAAATTATCTCTAAAATCATCGCCACCAGAATGTCGTACATCCTACCCAGAATCATCTCCGAAGAGCAAAGCGGCTTCGTCAAAGGCCGCAATATCACCGATAATATCCTCTTGGCCCAAGAGATGATCACATGTATGAAATTCCCGTCCAGAGGGGGGAACGTTGCCATCAAACTGGACATGGAAAAAGCTTACGACCGCCTCGATTGGCAGTTCATGATCTGGGTGTTCAGAGCCTTTGGTTTTGCGGAACCTGTTATCTACATCATCTTTAGATCCATCAACAACTCCTGGTTTTCTACTGTCATCAACGGCCAGCCTCAGGGTTTCTTCAAAGCTACTCGAGGAGTCAGACAGGGGGACCCCCTCTCTTCCACCATTTTCATCATCACGGCTGAAGCACTGAGCAGAAACCTCAAAATCATGCCGATATCTCCTGGATTCCAACACTTTCACACAACGACCGGTTGCCCCCTCATAACTCATCTCGCGTACGCGGACGACATCCTCATTTTCTTCGCGGGAGCTATCGGAGCCATTGAGGTGGTTATGAGAACTCTGGCTAAATACACCCCTTGCTCTGGGCAGAAAATCAACAACAGCAAGAGCGTGATCTACACTCATCATAAAGCCGATAGAACTCACTCGGCTGTGCTGTCCTCCATGACCTCCTTCTCCACAGCTTACCCCCCTTTTCTGTACTTAGGTTGCCCGTTGGTGTACGGCAGAGCGAACTCTGGGATCTATGCTCACTTGGTTGGCAAAATTTGCCAGAAAATCGCGGGATGGCACAACGCCACCCTCTCCCTCGGGGGGAAGCTAATTCTCATTAAACACGTTCTATCCTCCATCTCCATTTACATTCTTGCGGTGTGCTCGCCCCCCACCAAAGTGCTCCATTCTATTGAAGCCATCCTCGCTAATTTCTTTTGGGGTCACCTTGAGGGTAAGAACAAGTATCACTGGGCCAGTTGGGCTACCATGGCCAAAACAACTGAAGAGGGGGGCCTGGGTTTCTCCAGGCTCGCACACATGGTCGACGCACTATCGGCAAAATTGTGGTAGAAAATTTGCTCTGAAAGTTCGATATGGACCAGGTTCATGAGAGCGAGATACTCCAGATTCTGCCACTTAACTGAGGCGTCTGCTAACAACAGATCCTCTGCGTCGTGGTGGCGCATCCTCCGAGGTCGTATCCTTGCGGAACCTCATGTCCACCTGACCTTGGGCAACGGTCAGTCCCTGGCCTGCAAGGAACGCTGGCTGGGGGACGATCTCCTCAGGCCCAACACGATTACTCCTCCGCTGTGTGAGATCCGTGATTTATGGAATGATGACGCTGCTGGGTGGAATTGGGGTAGGGTTCGAGACTGGCTGGGTCCGGCAGCCTCGGCGAGCTTGGGGGCTTCTAATCTGTCTATCAATGGCGCTCCGGACATGCTCAGATGGTCACCTAACCTGGGAGGCGTCTTCACCCTAGCTTCGGCCAGGGTCGTCATCAGGGACATTATACCCACGACAGCCCCATCCGCCAAGTTTTGGCACACGTGTATTCCGGAAAAATGGTCCATTCTTCTCTGGCGTGCCGCGCGTCGGAAACTACCCACTGATGATGCCGTTAAATCCTTCGGCTATAGTTTGGCGTCCAGATGCCACTGCTGCGTGAATCATCATCCAGAATCCGTCGATCATGTTCTGCTTTCTGGGGAGTCTGCCTCTCACATTTGGACTCTCCTCCACTGCAAGTTCAAAATGGCCCCCACAAACGGGGGCATCAACGATCTGCTGGCCAGATGGAACACGTTGCACGGCCATCAGATCGTCGTTGCCGCCGCTTTTTGGGTATTATGGAAAAACAGAAACAAATACAGATACGAGGGACGGCAGTTCCCGCCTCCGAAATTGTACAGCGAGGTTGTTCGACAAATCTTCAAAAGAAAGAGGGGCTGCTCTCACACCTCGAACAAGTTTTGGACCGCCCTGGGCTGCTGACTGTTGGAGGGACGCCGGTCCCTTGGGATATCGCTTTCACCTCCTAACCTTCTGATGCTCGGTCATATCACCGTTTTGTGGGCAACTCCTCGTATTTCTCTTGGTTGTCTTTATTTCTCTTTGTCTTGGGTCGGTCTTCGCGCGTGGCGCGCTTACTTGTATAGGCTTCGGCATTTTGCGCCTATCATTCAATAAAGGTTTTGTTTCTTAAAAAAAAAATTATATATATATATATATATATATATATATATATATATATATATATATAATTTATATATATATATATATATATATAGAGGAAAATGTACCTAAGGTCGACCTCATTTTCTTCACTTTACAACATTTTTTTCTTGAGTTTTTTTTTATGGGATTCATCTACACCTTATTGATTGGCAACATACCAAATTTCAAGAAAAAATAATATTGTTTAGCCCCCTATCAATAAGGTACAAAATCGACGGTGTAGCAGCAAAGTTTTAGACCGTCGATTTTGCAAGGGATAGATAGGGGGCTAAACAATATTATTTTTTCTTGAAATTTGGTATATTGCCAATCAATAAGGTGTAGATGAATCCCATAAAAAAAATTCAAGAAAAAAATATTGTAAAGTGAGAAAAATGAGGTCGACCTTAGGTAACTTACCTAAGGTCGACCTTAGGTACATTTTCCTCATATATATATATATATATATATATATATATATATATATATATATATATATATATATATATATATATATATATATATATTGAGGCTTATATATATATGTATATATCTATGGTATGTAAATGTGGATCCATTGTGTTCGTGAATGGGGATGTAGGTTCGGCCAAGGAAGAATTGGTGTGTGTATGTGTGTTGTATGAAGGGTGTTTGAGAGTTGGTGTGAGAGAGAATTGAGAGGGGTTTGAGTGTAGAGTCTAAGATATGGTTAGAACTTGGTTTCCTTGGTTGGTAATGATCAAATATAGTGCTCCTAGACTAGTTTTGACTTCGGTTGACCATTTTGACCAAAAGTTAACAAAAGTCAACCGAGAGTCAAACTTAGCCTTTAAGCGACTAGATTTGACCAAAACCAAACCAGAGTTGACTAGTTGACTGAAAGTCAACAGTTTGTCAACATTAGACTAGTTTGACCTAGGGTTGACCTAGAGTTGACCAGAGTTGACCAGGGTTGACCAGTTGACCAAAAGTCAACTGTAAGTCAACCTTTGACCCCGTTTGACCTAGTTTGACTTGGATTGACTTCCAGCAACCTGGTATGACCTAGTATGAACCCGTATGACTTAGTGTGACTCAGTGAAACCTAGTTTGACCTAGATTTTATATCATTCATTATAAATCATTCTTAACTTGTTAAACCTAAATTAACATAAAATATCTCATCTTTAGGTTTCTGATTACCACTCTGAGCATTGATATACCCTACAGCTCAGGACAGCAGGCGAGTACATTCACTGATAGTTTTTATTGTCTTGATATCTGCTATATCCGATTCAGTTGTAGTATCTTACTTGATTCCTAACACGATGGTTCACGGACTAGTATATGTCGGATCCTGTCATGAGATGTTGTTCCCGGGTTACTTGGTATTTTGGTACATGACTCGAATTGTTACTTGTACTTGTATAGACATGGACTTAGGAGTGGGCTGATCACCTGCTTTTAAATCCTGTGTCATGACGTGTTATATCTGGATCCTTTATACTATTCGGGGATGGGGAGTTATTAGTGGTTGTGTGATCAAATTCCCACATTGTTCTACTGTATACATTGTTCATAGCTATACCCTCGCCTCACGACGGGTAAAGCCTTACCCTACATCGTTCATAGCTTTCCATGGTGACCAGCCTTACCGCTCTATTGTATATATTGTTTATAGCCGATCGGATGGAAAGCCCGATCATGTTTCCCAAGCCGATCACATAACGCTCTAATAATTCAAGGCACATTTTATATTTATTTTATCATATCTTATATCCTTCTCAGTTCTACATTAAGTACTTTCTCACCATGCTATGATATTCAGTGACTCATATGTTCTACATGCCTTTATGTTATACCTTGATTGGAGACTAAGTTCTGCTCGGGAGAAGGGTTACAACCCCGGTCCTTGTTTGGTTTAAGGGTTGTAACTCAGCTTCCGAACGGTTCCCAAGTCTTCATATATCTTTGTCTTGTAGTTCATTATACTGTCTCTTATAGAATTTGTCAATTCACATGGAACTACTGTTAGTATTTGTACTTGCTCATTTTCCTGACAGGATACCGTTATGATATATTACAGATGACTCTGAGGAAGACTGCTCGACCTATTATGGGCTCGAGCTAGATGGAGTAGTCCAGGACCGTGGCCTTATAGTAGAGCCACTAGACTTTGTTCTCCCGGAGTAGTGTAGCTTAGTTGGGTTGCCTGGACTGCGATCCAGCTAGTATTATGGGACTGTAGCTTTCATATTATATTCTGTGACTCTGTGGTATTGTGTATAGCTTTAGGGCTTGTGTGGATCTCGAACTTATTTCCTGCTTTCATCTATCATATTTCCTTTCATGCTATCTATCCTAGTTTGCTTTGTGATTGAGACTGTATTGCTATGTTACCTCCATTCGGAGTGTATATACTGTACATGTACCTTTATCTATTTAGTTGTAGTATTTATAGATGACCTAAACAACGTTCTACCATCGATGCTGCGGCGTAGGCTGGACGTAACCACGTACTCGTGCCCCTAATCAGGGTGCGGGTCGTGACAGATTTCATGATTTATATTGGGTTTCGAATGTGTATATATTAATATATAGTGTAAAATCTGAGTGTATATAAATAGGTAAGCAGTGAGGTTTTGGAGAGTTGGGTTCCCTGTTATTACCTGAGTTTTTAATGTATTTAAATTAGTATGGTTGTAGGTAAATCAATCTGAGTTATAGCTATCTATATATATGTTTTATCTTTAGGTAGGTGACCTCAGATTTCAGGTTTAGGTTTGGTTGATTGTTGGTTTTCTAATTTGGTTAAAGGGTTCATTATAATTCCTGAGTTTAAGTTAGAGGGGGTGAAGAGATGAAGGAATGGGATGGATGGATAGATGGTTTGAATGAATGAGTGAAGGGGTTAGAAGAAGAACAAGAAGAAGGACAGGGCTGCAGTAGCAGCAGGGGACTGCTGTCCCCTTGGACAGCAGGGGCAGCCCCTTTGGCAGCCCATTTTCCCCCAATCTCCCATTGTGTGTGTGTGTGTGTCTAATGTGTGTGTTTAGAGAGTTAGAGTAAGGTTTTGTGGTTAGTTTAGAGAGTTAGAATTTGTTATGTTAGAGAGTTAGAGAGGTATAGTATAGGAAATAATTCTATGTGAAGCCTAAGGTTGTGGGTTAAGTATAGGGTCTACCATATATATATAAGTGTAATATATATGCTTGAGAGACTTGCATATATTTAGGGTAGTATATATATAGTAATATTATATAGGTATTTAGATGTAAATATATGTGTGGTAGAGTATATGTGTGGTAGAGTATATGTGGTATCTATATGTAAGGTGAAGGTTAGGCTTAGCCATAGGCTATGGGGGCTTGAGTTTCCCTTTCATATATATTATAAGGATATATAGGAATAGTGTATTATAAGTATTGAGATGTATGTATATACATTAGGAGGTAGATATATAGATGTGGTATAGGATAATACCTAGATAGACTAGAAAGTTGACCAATATTGGACTTTTGACCAAGTTTGACCAAATGGTTCATGTTGACTAGAGTTGACCAAAAGTCAACATTAAGCCTAAATATGACCAATTGACCCTTACTAGCCTAAGTTTGACCAGTTGACCAAGATAGCCTTGTTGTTGACCTAGTTGACTAGTTGTTGACTTGGTTTGACCCAGAGTTGACCAAGAGTTGACTTTGACCTTGGTTGACTTAGAATCATGTAGTTTGCATTGCAGATTTCCATTATTTCAAATTGAGTACTTAAATAACTTGTTTTACTCTAAATAGGACTCTGTGACACCAGTTCGGACATCTATTCATATCAGTCATACAGGGTGATAGACGAGTACATTCTTTGATCGTTTCATACTTGTCAGGACTTATATTCTTGCTCTAGATTACTTTACTTGATATTGGCACGATTGTTATCACAGATTGGTACTATATGTATCTTCTCTTGCGATGTTATCTCCATTGTGTTCAACAGATACATATTATGATGTGCGTTTTACGAACATATTGTATTTATTGTACACCCCTATTCATGTATACTCATTATGCATCTTGTACTCCCATGATCACATGAGCTTCATGGAGAACTATTGTACAAGGTAGCAAAACTGGATTGGATCCTTGTGTATTGATTGGGGAGGGTGAGTAGAAAATGGTTATGTGATCAAAATTCTATCTTGTACAACTATTGTATATGTCTATTGTACACTCACGTATGATGGAGTTACCTATTGTTATTATATAACCTAACCCGTTTACATAACCATATTGTGCTCTAAATCACTAGTACTTGCAGTTTTACTCATCCTATATATATTTTCAGTTATAAATTCTCTCTCATTTTCATGTACATCTTCTTACAGTTCATGTATCTTACTCTTTTGTATGTTTTATATTTCCTAACATGTTATGAACTGCGTGAGATGTATTGTGCTCGCTTCTGTCATGACTGGACCTATTGAAAATATTACAGGTAACCTGGAGATTCACAGCTAGCCTAGAGGACCACTAGAGCTTGGAGTAGATTACTAGTTTATGGTTTAGTTTCACTTTTAGAACTTATTTGTAATAAGTAAAAATTAAGTTGTATTTGAGATTGTTTGAGATGTTGTTTAGAAGTTTATTTAAGTTGCTTGAGTTTCATATAGTTGTTAGACATGTGTTATCTTATCGTGCTTAGATTGTGATTGAGTATTATCGTATCTGTCACGCCCCGCTCCCGTAGGAGCGATCGTCCTCTCTAAGGCATGATGCCGCACGGGCCTAGGTTGCGCCCGTGCAAGGCTAATCCCAGACACGGCCGATTTGAGCTAGGCCACAGAGTCGCACAGAGTGTCCCCATTTGCAGCGGAAAGTAAATGAACACAAATTGAAGCGAATTCAAACTCTTTATTGACATTCAAGAAGTTTACAAGCGGCGCTAGGCCGAGATTACAAATCGCTCAAGATCTCTCTCTCTGAAACATAAAAGGCGTGCCAAGTGGCTTACAAGATGGAATGATTCATGGCGATATTCCGATACATTATGTCCTGTATATGGTGCTTCAGCTCCTTGCAACGCTCCAAGGCTCCAGAGTTAGCTCCGTGCCTTAGCACGTTCGAGGGAAGCTCCGCACCCGACGACATCTCCTGCGTCCTGCAAGCAAACTGTGGGGTTATCAGTACATTGTTATGCAGTGGTGGGGAGGCTAACTCGCCCACAATGCTATTATTACCAAACATGTTCTATTTACTTTTGTGCACCGTCTATCATTCATTGTCTTTCTAATCTTGCCTTAGGATCAGTTTTATGGCATATTTCATAACCTATCTCGTGTTGCCGAATTCAAGTGTTTGCATGGAAATGCATGCACGACTTACCCATACTTACCGTTCGATCTTTCATGTCCAAAGTAAACCAAGTTAGTCAACAATTCATACATAAAAACTTAACGTAATTCATGTGAACATTCAGTGTCGAGGGCGTGTCCCTGCCTCAGATTCTAGCACGTCGTAGGCATGTTCTCTAACTCATTTGCATAAAGTACTCTTTATCATTTGGTGTGTTACATTTCAAGCCTGTGCAGAAGGCGCTTCATTCAGTTAATTTAGACTAATTGTCACGACCCGGTCCTAATTTCTTGGGTCGAATCGGATCATGCCCAGCCTGCACCGTTGTTGAGACGGCGGCAGTAAGCTGTATCACTCATGCAGGTAAATAAAACAACACAGTCTAATTGCCACAACTTTAATAATTCGAATAGTTTAAAAATTTTTACAATAAAATGAAAGATACATCTGAGATACATTATTTCCACAAACATCATGAATTATAAAAGAAGAAGAAAAATCTAGGCAACCAGCTCATCAGTCGAGATCATCGTCCTCTAGCTGGGACCTCGGGAAATATCGCGGAACAAAGCCTCATCAGTGATACCTAAAATGTTGGATCTCCAGTCAGGAGGGAGCAAAGTACAATTCATGCTAATTTAACAATTAAAATAATAATAGAATTATGCACTTTTAAACAGTTTTGAAATCAATAATTTAAGCAGTTACAGTTTTAAAACAGTTACAGTTCAGTGATGTGAATAGGCAATGAAATATGACCGGCTTAGGTTTGTTACAGTTCAGATACGGCTTATCCCCGTGTGTATGAGGGGTAAGCTAATATAGTTACAGTAGTTACAGTAGTTTGGATGTGGTCATACTCATTACACTACTCCTCCAGTCCCCAATAGTTACAGTAGTTACAGTCAATGCTCTCAAAGAGAGTTCCGTGTTGTATCGTGGTTTAAACTTGCAATAAAACGATTACTAAATAATTGTAAACTAACACAAAATGTACTTGCCTCAGGTTTGACTGGACTAGAAAGGTTGATACGTCGGGATGGAAGTTCAGACTCTTCCTCGAAATCCTACATTCGATAAGCTGTCTCAGAAACCAAAAATCGCCAATGCTAACTAAGCTAGTTGCAATCTCTAAGCTGTTCCCTAGTCAATTTTAAATCTTTTAATTAGCTAACACAAGCAAAACGCGATTATTAGTGCGTTGTAATTATGAAACATCAATTTATATTTAATTCTGGAAAAAACTTGCATTTATCAATTTATTCGGAAAACTTGGTATTTATATTTATATATAAAAATACATTTTTCTTTTAAATAAGAAAAACGTGAACTTCTAAAATTGCTATAATTATTATTAATAATCCTAAATTATGCGTCCGCACCATAACCAGAAAATCCAAAATCTACAGTTACTAATTATTACAAATTTGCAGAAAAATAAATGGGCTTATGCCCTTACAGGCCAATGAATTAAAATAAGAAGAAAACTTGTTAGTCCTGTAATCTTCCTACAAATTAATTATAAATAAACTAATAATTTAAATTAAAATAATTATAATAGTGAGTCTCAGATATTGGTCCAATCGTCATATAGGCTAATGCCTCAACGTCCGGGCGAAACCGGTTTTGTTTGCAGTTAGCCAGGGCCCATTGACCAATACGGTCGTCTCCCAAATAAATCCAAATATTTTGTATTTTCCAAAAAATC
Organism: Iris pallida; assembly: GCA_029216955.1. NCBI lineage: Eukaryota > Viridiplantae > Streptophyta > Magnoliopsida > Asparagales > Iridaceae > Iris > Iris pallida. The sequence continues at coordinate 7,324,460 of JANAVB010020999.1, forward strand.
ATTTTAAAACTATATGATTAAATTTTTATAGAAATTTTGGCAGCATTCCCTCTATTTTCGGGATAACCCAAAACTGGGAAACGCGCCGATTTTTCCTGCAAAATAAATCCCAAACCAGGGATACCCAATTTTATATATAAAAACATCTAATAAATCATTTTCCGAAATGAATTCAGAATTCCCGAACAAAATCGGAATTTCCCGAAACCAATTCGAATTATCACAAAACCAATTCCCACACCAATCCAAACCCAAAAACCTTTTCAGAAACAAGGTTCTTCTAAAACCAAAAATAAAATCTCTAATCACAGAAATATTTCCGAAGGATTCGGAAATTCCGAAATCGAAAAGATCACAGAACCAAAACCAACAGCATACCAATTTCCGAAGAAACTTCGGAAAATCGAAATGGTAACGTAATTGAAACGTAACCAAAAATCTGAATTCCCGAAGGAATCGGTGGACGAAAAATCATCACAGACTATATCCGAAGAGGAAAACTATGGGATTATCCAGAAGTTACCGAAATCGACGAAATCCGAAGTGATGCTTCGGACTCGAAACACGCGAAACTGCGGAACGGAACCGAAATCACGCCAGAAACTCATAGGAAACAGGGCTCCTCGGGACAGTGCCATGCGCACAGATCGGACGGCCAGGGCTGTCGCCGGCGGTCAGCGGCGAAGGGCGGCGCCGGGGTCGGACTTGGGGAGCGGGGCGCTGGAGGCGGGTCAGCAGCGCTGGGGCTACGGGGATCAACCGCCAGGGAGAGCGCCACATAGAGGGTCGAGCGCAGGCACGACGAAGGGGTGCTCGGGTCGGCGGCGTCGGAGCCGAGAGGGGCGGCCTGATAGTGGCGCCGGAGAAGTGGTCGGCGGGAAGGGTGGCGGCTAGGGCACGAGTGGAGGAAGAGGATGGAGTGAGGAGGAAAGAGCAGAGGGGGTGTTTATATAGGTGGAGAGAGGGGTTACCGAAGTTGGGGAGTCGCCGGGGGTTTCGGAAATCTGATCCGGGATTTCGGGTCAGGTCAGCAATCAAAAGCCGTTATAAATTTTGAAATTAATTTTTTTTTAAACTCATAAATAATACTAATAATAATTATAATATTAATATTAATTCACATTCAAAATTGGGTTTCACAATCTTCCCTCCTTAGAAAATTTCGTCCTCGAAATTTAAAAGAGTAAGGTAGGAAAATCAAACAGCTACGGGTACTACGCCCGTAACTCAGGTCTAACAATAAGAATTTTCAAGGCAGTCGTGGATGAGACGGTTTAGGGACAAATTTCATTTATGATATCATCCATGCAGAAAAATACAAAAGCGAACCAAAATACACGAGGTTGATCAGACCATCATGCACCGGTCCTGATTAGACAATATATTAGTGGGTGCACCCAATAAAATACTGTCATGATCAAGCTTGATAAAGAAATAGCTTGCAAAACTAGGCTAACTTAACAGCATCAGTCAAGTTTAGAACGAAAAGATAAGGAATAGGAGTTTATGTGATGGCTCAAATTCTGATCTTCTTTTCACCTCTGACTACGCTTGCAACTGGTTTCTCTGGCACTGAAAGGCTGAGTCCAATCTCCAGCTCCTCGAATGATGCCTGACAATCTTCCGTCCAGATGAACTCTTCATTCTTCCGAGTAAGCTTCGTCATCGGTTCAGCAATTCTGGCAAAATCCTTCACAAATTCTGGTAGTAGCCAGCCAAGTCCAAGAACTTCAACAACTGAGCTTGGGATAGACCACAGCAGCTATCTTCTTAGGATCCACCAAAATTCCTTCTCCTGTGACAACATGGCCAAAAAAATCTACCTTGTCTAGAAAATCCACATTTAGATAGCTTTACCATAAAATTTCTTCTTCCTTAAAGTTTCCAGAACTTTCCTCATGTGCTTTTTATGCTCCTCTTCAGACTTCGAATATATCAAAATGTCACCAATGAAGATGACAACAAAACTGTTCCAAATACTCATGAAAGACTCTGTTCATGAGATTTCATGAACACAGTAGAAGCATTCGTCAGTCCAAACGACATGACCAAGAATTCGAACTACCCATACTTGGTGTTGAATGCCGTCTTGGGAATGTCCTCTTTCCTGACCTTGATCTAATGGTGATCAGATCTTAAGTCAATCTTCGAAAACACCTTAACTCCACTCAAATTGATTAAACAGATCATCAATCCAGAAAAAGGTACTTGTTCTTTAGTGTCCGATAGTCGACGCACATCCGTACTGTTCCATCCTTCTTGGGCACAAACAAGATAGGTGTTCCCTAGGGTGAAGTTCCATCTTGGATAAATCCTAGAGCCTTCATTGATCTGGTCCTTCATCTTCTTAGCCTCCTTCGGGTTGACTCTATAGCGTCCCTTAGAGATAGGGGAGAGCCGGGAACTAGGTCAATGATGAATTCTATGCCTCGAACTGTGGTAATCCGGGAAGACTATCAGGGAAGACATCTACCATAAAGGTGTAACTAAATTTTTTTTATTCATGTGGAGAATTACAGCAAAAACTCTCATGATAGATCTAAGGACATCCTGTTACAACTTCTTACAACAATAGATAATGCTATTCAGCAGTCCTACGTATTAATCTTCATGGCTCTGGCTCTTGCATGAGCAGTCTCCAACTTCTTCATCTTCTATGATCCTCAAGTCTACATCATGCCTTCCTATAGTGGGTGTAGGAGGCAAGATCTGCTGGATGGGAAGAGAGTCCCTAGGTTACGGCATAACAGGTGTAATTGGGATAGGTGCTCTGGTACGATGGAAAGATAAGGGGCAATCCTCTACCCGATGTTCAGCAGATCCACATACCAAACATTTCTCCAATCTCTTGCGACAAATATTGGCTTGGTGACCAGGCCTTTTCCAGTAGTCACAAACCAATAGCTTCTTATGATATGACTGCCGGATTTTAGGGCCCAAACATCTTCTAGATTCAGGAGTATCCCTCCTAGGACGAGGTTTCACTCCAACTCGGTTTAAGATAGCTAAGGCTACATCATTGACGTTCTTCATGACTTCTATCGTGATATCCATCTGTTCTTGCTGGGCTTCAGCTTGAGCTTTCTGGGACTCCATGATTTCTTGAAATAGGGCAACCATTTGGGAGGTGTTCGCTGGTACTGGTGGAGCAACAGGAATGGGTACTTCTCCAAGGAAATACAACTCAGTTTGAGAAGAGGTAGGAATCGCCAGTGTAGTAAAAACTTCACTGGATACATTTTGGGGACGGTCAATTAGCTGTGAGGGAATAAACCCTGGACTTGGTTGAGGAGGTGGGGTGTGATCTGGAGATGACACCTCATCGCCAGCAGGATTGGTCTTGTCAGTGGCCATTCTCTGAAAGGTTTAGGATGCACACATAAGCAAGGTAGCCTACCAGTCTTTAATCAAACAAAAATATTTAATATATATATATATATATATATATATATATATATATATATATATATATATCGGTCCTATGTTGTGGCAATTTGATGTTTTAGTGTTCTAATTGTTTCTAAGTTGGTTCTCCTAAGTTGTTGATTAGACCTGCATGGGCCACCACTAAAAACATGTCACGACCCGGTCCCAATTTCTTGGGTCGAATCGGATCATGCCCAGCCTGCACCGTTGTTGAGACGGCGGCAGTAAGCTGTATCACTCATGCAGGTAAATAAAACAACACAGTCTAATTGCCACAACTTTAATAATTCGAATAGTTTAAAACTTTTTACAATAAAATGAAAGATACATCTGAGATACATTATTTCCACAAACATCATGAATTATAAAAGAAGAAGAAAAATCTAGGCAACCAGCTCATCAGTCTCGAGATCATCGTCCTCTAGTTGGGACCTCGGAAAATATCGCGGAACAAAGCCTCATCAGTGATACCTAAAATGTTGGGTCTCCAGTCAGGAGGGAGCAAAGTACAATTCATGCTAATTTAACAATTGAAATAATAATAGAATTATGCACTTTTAAACAGTTTTGAAATCAACAATTTAAGCAGTTACAGTTTTAAAACAGTTACAGTTCAGTGATGTGAATAGGCAATGAAATATGACCGGCTTAGGTTTGTTACAGTTCAGATACGGCTTATCCCCGTGTGTATGAGGGGTAAGCTAATATAGTTACAGTAGTTACAGTAGTTTGGATGTGGTCATACTCATTACACTACTCCCCCAGTCCCCAATAGTTACAGTAGTTACAGTCAATGCTCTCAAAGAGAGTTCCGTGTTGTATCGTGGTTTAAACTTGCAATAAAACGATTACTAAATAATTGTAAACTAACACAAAATGTACTTGCCTAAGGTTTGACTGGACTAGAAAGGTTGATACGTCGGGATGGAAGTTCAGACTCTTTCTCGAAATCCTACATTCGATAAGCTGTCTCAGAAACCAAGAATCGCCAATGCTAACTAAGCTAGTTGCAATCTCTAAGCTGTTCCCTAGTCAATTTTAAATCTTTTAATTAGCTAACACAAGCAAAACGCAATTATTAGTGCGTTGTAATTATGAAACATCAATTTATATTTAATTCTGGAAAAAACTTGCATTTATCAATTTATTCGAAAAACTTGGTATTTATATTTATATATAAAAATACATTTTTCTTTTAAATGAAAAAAATGTGAACTTCTAAAATTGCTATAATTATTATTAATAATCCTAAATTATGCGTCCGCACCATAACCAGAAAATCCAAAATCTACAGTTACTAATTATTACAAATTTGCAGAAAAATAAATGGGCTTATGCCCTTACAGGCCAATGAATTAAAATAAGAAGAAAACTTGTTAGTCCTGTAATCTTCCTACAAATTAATTATAAATAAACTAATAATTTAAATTTAAATAATTATAATAGTGAGTCTCAGATATTGGTCCAATCGTCATATAGGCTAATGCCTCAATGTCCGGGCGAAACCGGTTTCGTTTGCAGTTAGCCAGGGCCCATTGACCAATACGGTCGTCGCCCAAATAAATCCAAATATTTTGTATTTTTCGAAAAATCATTTTAAAACTATATGATTAAATTTTTATAGAAATTTCGGCAGCATTCCCTCTATTTTCGGGATAACCCAAAACTGGAAAACGTGCCGATTTTTCCTGCAAAATAAATCCCAAACCAGGGATACCCAATTTTATATATAAAAACATCTAATAAATCATTTTTCGAAATGAATTCAGAATTCCCGAACAAAATCGGAATTTCCCGAAACCAATTCGAATTATCACAAAACCAATTCTCACACCAATCCAAACCCAAGAACCTTTTCAGAAACAAGGTTCTTCTAAAACCAAAAATAAAATCTCTAATCACAGAAATATTTTCGAAGGATTCGGAAATTCCGAAATCGAAAAGATCACAGAACCAAAACCAACAGCATACCAATTTCCGAAGAAACTTCAGAAAATCGAAATGGTAACGTAATTGAAACGTAACCAAAAATCTGAATTCCCGAAGGAATCGGTGGACCAAAAATCATCACAAACTATATCCGAAGAGGAAAACTACGGGATTATCCAGAAGTTACCGAAATCGACGGAATCTGAAGTGATGCTTCGGACTCGAAACACGCGGAACCGCGGAACGGAACCGAAATCACGCCAGAAACTCACGGGGAACGGGGCTCCTCGGGACAGTGCCATGCGCATAAATTCGACGGCCAGGGCTGTCGCCGGCGGTCAGCGGCGAAGGACGGTGCCGGGGTCGGACTTGGGGAGCGGGGCGCTGGAGGCGGGTCAGCAGCGCTGGGGCTGCGGGGATCAACCGCCAGGGAGAGCGCCACACTGAGGGTCGGGCGCGGGGCGCGGCGAAGGGGTGCTCGGGTCGGCGGCGTCGGAGCCGAGAGGGGCGGCCTGATAGTGGCGCCGGAGAAGTGGTCGGCGGGAAGGGTGGCGGCTAGGGCACGGGTGGAGGAAGAGGATGGAGTGAGGAGGAAAGAGCAGAGGGGGTGTTTATATAGGTGGAGAGAGGGGTTACCGAAGTTGGGGAGTCACCGGGGGTTTCGAAAATCTGATCCGGGATTTCGGGTCAGGTCAGCAATCAAAAGCCATTATAAATTTTGAAATTAATTTTTTTTAAACTCATAAATAATACTAATAATAATTATAATATTAATATTAATTCACATTCAAAACTGGGTTTCACACTAATTTGTTTCAATGCAAGGACTTGCACGTGATTGCCACCAGCAAAGCCCACTAAATATATATGCACTGGTCGCTGGCACCACAAGCCAATTTGGATATATTCTCCTTTGGTATTCTCACCTATCATAGCGTGATGGCTGGTACACCTTGATAGTCTTTTGAAATATCACGCACTTACGTCTACTTGGAATGTCCGAGCCCACACCCAAGCAGCCCGTAAGCTATGATTCCGCCTAGGCCGGCCACGATCTTCCCTTTGATCGTGCCGCAGAATCCCTTATTCCTCCTACCTCCCGTATACGATGAGATGTCCACGACCATTTCGTATTGACTTGTCATTTTAACTTAACGGCTGTCTCTGAGCCATAGGCTAACCCTTAGCCATAATGCGTTATCGATCAGGTTGGCGGCGGCTCCCGTGCAGCGAGCCCCGATGCACGTCCCCGTCATACATGTCGCTAACCATTCCTTTCTTTCTTATCTTTTATTCATTCTTTCTTTTCTTTCTTTCATTTGTTCGTTCGTTCATTGATTCATTCACGTATTCATTCATTCATTCGTTGATTCATTCATTCACTTATTCGTTCATTCATTCATACATTTTACAACTCCTCGTGCGGGAGTCGCCTTGGCGACCCATCGGTCCCATAGCCTTTCAATGTTGCTACACTCTACTCGGAACGACTATGTCGATAGTCTTCTCGTTTTATTGTTGTAAACCATTCATTGTTTCATTGTTGAACGCATAAGGAACTTGAATGTAAGCTTGTGCCTTAGCACGAGCGTGGAGGGCGGTGCGAGAGTTCTCACCTTTTTCTAAGTTCTTTTCCATATTCTATACAAGCATACAAGATGGGATTATTCCCTCGGCTAGGTGCGTTGAGTCATTTATTAGCGTGCGCAGTGTTATCGCCTAGCAATTCTAGCAATGGTGTCCGTATTATTATGTGTCTAGGCTAAGCAAAGACGGGTTCATCGGAGCCACCCACCTTAGCGATGTTCGCATCGGCCGAGCGATACTCCGAGCGCACCTTTGAAAGTCTAAGTCTGGATTCATTTTCGATGGGCCAATGTAAGTCTTACATCGATTCTTCATCAGGTCGATGCCAACTCTTCAGGTCGATGGCTCGTTTGAGTCGTTGAACTTGCCGTTTGAATCGGCGTTCCGCTAGGGCGGAGCGGGTCATTACAGTATCTTATACTTGTCCTCCATTTGGAGTTGAGATTGTGACAGGTATATTATATAATTGCGTGAGTTGTTGATTAGATAGTGACCTAGAACAGCGTTCTACTGTCGATACTGCGGCGTAGGCTGGACGTACCCACTTTTCGTGGCCTTCCTCAGGGTGCGGGTCGTGACAGGGAGCTCCCGTATTATTTGTGAAAAAAAAGGATGAATTGATGCGGCTATGCATCGACTATCGGGAACTCAACAAGGCGACCGTGCGGAACAAGTAGCCCTTGCCAAGAATCGACGACTTGTTTGACCAACTGCAAGGTGCGTCAATATTTTCAAAAATTGATCTTCGTTCAGGCTATCATCAGTTGAAGATCAAGTCCGACGACGTATCGAAGTCTGTCTTCCGCACTCGATATGGTCATTATGAATTCCTAGTCATGCCGTTCAGTTTGACGAATGCCCCAGCCTCGTTTATGGATCTGATGAACCAAGTCTTTCGACCCCAAATCGATAAATTTGTAGTCGTGTTCATCGACGATATCCTTATCTACTCAAAGAATCGAGAAGAGCACGTAGAACACTTGAAGACGGTATTGCAGACTCTGCGTGAAAATAAATTTTATGCCAAGCAGAGTAAATGCGAGTGCTGGATGAGTAGTGTGACATTCCTCGAACATGTAATCTCTGCCGAAGGTGTCGCGGTAGACCCAAAGAAGATTGAGGCGGTGGTAGATTGGAAACAACCTACCTCGGCTAGCGATATTCGGAGTTTCCTAGGCTTAGCGGGCTACTGTCGAAGATTCGTGCGGAGCTTTTCAAAACTAGCATCGCCTCTGACTCGCCTCACCCAGAAGGGAGTAGTATTTGAATGGAGTGACGACTGTGAATCTAGCTTTCAAGAGTTAAAGCAACGTTTCGTCTCAGCTCCAATCCTTGCACTTCCAGATGGTCCAGAAGGCTTTCAGATATTCAGCGACATATCAGGAACTGGCCTCGGGTGCGTACTTATGCAGAGAGATAAAGTTATCTCCTACGCTTTACGGCAGTTGAAGCAGCATGAGAAAAACTATCCGACGCACGACCTAGAATTGGCAGCGATCGTGTTTGCATTGAAACTCTGGCGACACTACCTCTATGGTGTGGCTTGCAGAATCTATACAGATCATAAAAGCCTGAAATACTTGTTTACGCAACGAGAACTCAACCTACGGCAACGACGTTGGCTCGATCTCATAAAAGATTACGAGCTAACGATCGAGTATACGCCGGACAAGGGAAACGTTGTAGCCGATGCGCTTAGTAGAATGTTTATGGGATCACTGGCCATAAATAATGAGATACGACGAGACCTTGAAGCGATGGATATCGAATTCGAAATTGAGTATCGACACCTGCACCTAGCTCAGTTGAAGTTAGGATCGAGCCTGCTTAGCAAAATAAAGACCGCACAGAAGGACGATTCATTCCTGAAGAAGATGCACGAGCTGATTTCAACAGGAAGGACGACTGACTTTGCGGAAGACGGAGACGGAACGATGCGACTAAAAGGAAGGCTCTGCATTTCTGAAACTGTCGAGCTTAGAAAAGAAATTCTGACAGAGGCACATTATGCGAAGTACTCGTTACATCCTGGAAGCACCAAGATGTACAAGGACTTGTGCATAAACTTTTGGTGGCACGGCATAACGAAAGACGTGGCTACTTTTGTGTCGCAGTGCATGGCGTGTTAGCAAGTGAAGGCGAAACACCAAAGGCCAGGCGGCGAGCTGCAGAACCTCGTCATTCCCGAGTGGAAGTGGGACAACATCTCGATAGATTTCATTGTAGGATTTCCGAAGACGCCGCGGGAAAATGATGCGATTTGGGTCATTGTTGATAGATTGACCAAGTCGGGTCACTTCATCGCAATTAAAGTAGGATGGAACGTCGATCGGTTAGCGCAAATCTATATCGACGAGATTGTTCGGCTACACGGGGTACCGACCTCAATAATTTTGGACAGAGACGGGCGATTCCTATTGCGTTTTTGGACGAGCCTGCAAGCGGCGATGGGGACCAAACTAAATTTTAGTTCTACGTACCACCTCCAGACAGACGGTCAGACGGAGAGGGTAAATCAAATCTTAGAGGATATGTTGCGTCTGTGTGCGATCGATCTAAAGACTAGTTGGGATACGTATTTGCCGCTTGCGGAGTTTGCGTATAACAACAGTTATCAGTTGAGCATTCAGATGGCTCCATATGAAGCGCTCTACGGGAGGAAGTGTCGTTCACCAATATGCTAGGACGAAGTCGGAGAGCGACAAGTGCTTGGACCGGAACTGGTAAAGCAGGCAGTCAAAAAGGTTCGCTTGATCCGAGATAGACTCCGTATCGCGCAAAGTCAACAAAAGAGCTACGCAGATCTTCGCCGACGACCGCTAGAATTTTTGGTCGGGGACCATGTGTTTCTGAAAGTAACGCCCATGCATGGTGTGATTAGACCTGTCAATGGATAGTCGAAAGTTCGAATCCGATCCAATTCCGTATCCGAACTTTCGGATATTTTTCGAAATTTCGGATATCAGATTCGGATATCCGAATATTTTTCGGATATTATCCATTTTCGGATACGAATTTGGATATTAAGGTATTCGAATCCGTTAATATCCGATCCGACTTTAAATTGCAAATTTCGGATATCGAATTCGGATATCCAAAATTTTATATATATTATAGTATAATATATATGTAATATATACTAATTAATAGAGAAGATTAAAGTATTTTATTCTCAACTGACTTTTACATAAATTAATTGCAGTATAATTTATATATAATAGTAATATATATTAATTATAATTTACAACAGAAGAAGAAAGGACTCAAATATGTAGAGAAATTGAATTTGGTTTTCGGATATTCGGATAATAACTAAATTTTTAATATTTCGGATTTCGGATATTCGGATAATAACTAAATTTTTAATATTTCGAATTTCGGATATTCGAATACTAGCATTCGAATTTTTTAGCTAATCGGATCGGATATTATCTGATATCCGTTAAACTAGACGGATACGAATTCGGAGTGTCAAAAGAGATATCCGTTCGGATATCGGATCGGATTCGGATATTACAAAAAAATTCGGATACGGATACGAATATTGTCCTGTCCGTATCGATAAGCATCCGTTGACACCCCTAGGTGTGATGCGGTTCGGCGTTAAAGACAAATTGAGCCCGAGATTTGTAGGCCCCTTCGAGATCATCGAGCGAGTTACAACGGTTGCTTATCGGATCGCACTACCTCATGCCTTGGCTGATGTGCACGATGTTTTTCATGTCTCACAACTTCAAAAATACGTGCACGATACAAGTCACGTGGTTAGCTTCGATCAGTTGGAGCTACGTATTGACTTGTCTTACTCAGAGGAGCCTATTCAAATTTTGGACTGCAAAATAATATAAAACGTCGATCATGGGTTATGATGCCTCGGGCAATTTTTTGCCTACGTGATGCTAAATCGGAAGTACGGTTTTGGAAAAAATGAATCGTTGCATGAGTTGGAAGAAATGATAATGCCGTTCAATACTGACTGCGCTATATAAATCTGTTTGCATATATTAAACTGTTCACGCATTGGTATGGTTATGGACAGCTTGTGCACAAGTTTGATTTTCCTCGAATCGGTATCCGGGGCATCGGAGTCGAATCGACCTAGGGGGAATGAATAATCGTGCTTCGACACTGATGCATTGCGGGACCGTCAGTCAGGCTTGCAACCTAGACTGAACGGGCCGAAATGCTGTTGAGATAGTCCCAAGTGGTGTGTAACATCAGTGACGACGCATATAAGATAGTAGCATGCTCACCTATGTCTTATGCAGGTAGTAAGTATTATCTCTGTTTTTATGCAGGGATGAGCACGACCGTGGTAAGAACTGTGATAAATTGCTATGTTTTACTGTATGCCTTATTACTTCAAAGATGGCTATCGATATGAACTGAATTCATTTAGTTCTAATAGAAAAAAACTCTAAAGCATGCCTATCCTAACAATCAGAGTCGGTTTAGACGAGTGGGTTCGTCTCGTCCACTTAGCAAGTGTGCTAATCCCCTTCCCCAACTCCCCAGGTGCGGCGGGAGCTCTAAAGTAAAGCTGAAGTACGGAGAGGCATTTTGAAGCTCTTTCTATCCTGAAGTATTTTGAAGTCAATTCAATCGAAGGCTTATGTATAAAGGGGCGAATGTATGGAACGACAAGTGTTAGTTCAGGCAGCTTGTCGAGTATGTTTCTTTTGTTTTCAATCAATGTAGCCGCAACGGCATCCAATGTAATTACGATCAACTTGCACTTCGTTGCAAGCTATGAATGAAAAAGCATATTTCTATCTTCCTATACTGCGTCTTATATTCTGATGTGATTTGTGAAGTTTCAGCTTGGTGTTTCAATATAAAAATCAACGTAACGTTCTTGCCTTGTACGAGTGCAATTCCAGACTCGTACGGCATCACGCCTTGGCGAGGACGATCGATTGGGCATATTAACACCGAGGACGAACGGTTTGTTGACTCGGGGCGTGACACACGCCTCCTACATTATTAAAATGGAAGTGGTTTTAGAATGAAAGTAGATAAAAGGTATAAAGTTCATCATTATTAAAATAAATGTTTTCTCACATGAACACTTAGTGTCTGTTTTCAGATGAGTGTAGTTTTGTCATCCATCATGCTTTCCTCAATGTCTTGACCCTCGCTCTCACAGATGCTGGAAATCAAATGAGTGTGCAGAGGCAGTAGAATTCTTTTCATAAATTTGGAAGCTAGAGATATGAAGGTGTGTTATTTTATTTGTATAAAGAGATCTAAATGTATGGAACAATTTTTTTTTTAAAGTTGTAAGCCAAGGGTCACGACCTGGTCCCAAATTGTTGGGTCGAATCGGATCATGCCCAGCCTGCAACGTTGTGAGACGGCGGCAGTAAGCTGTATCCACTTGCAGGTAATCTCAACAACACAATATATATTTGTCACAACTTCTAAAATTATGAATATTAAAACTTTGTCCAACAAAAAGTTTCATCTGATACATCTGATAATATAAAACAGTCTTTAAATTCAAACATAAAAACTAAAAAGGAAATGTCATCATCTAGAAAGTTGGCTCATCAGTCCCGAGATCAACATCGTCCGATTGGGACTCTGGCAGCTGTCACGACCTGATCCCAAATTGTTGGATCGAATCGGATCATGCCCAGCCTGCACCGTTGTTGAGACGGCGGCAGTAAGCTGTTCCATTGCAGGTATTTATAACAACACAAGTACATTTGTCACAACTGTTCTATTCGAAATTTGAAACTTTGTTTAATAAATATTCAGAAATACAACTGGAAAGAAAATGCTGAAATAAAACTACAAACTCCAAATAAAAGAAAATGCAGAAAAGGAAACTATCTAGACATCAGGTTCAGCAGTCCCAGGATCAGCGTCCTCCAGAGACGGCTCCGGTACCGTCGCAGGGTAGAGAACCGGGTCATAATAGCCATAATAGAATAGCTCGTCATCCTTAGTGTTACCTAAAATGTTGTCTCCAGTCAGGAGGGAGCAAGAACGAAATATGCATCTCATATCTTAAATAGTAATTGGAAAGTGCAGGATAAACAGTTTGAAATAATGATTTTCAGCAGTTTAAAACAGTTCAGTGTGTTTTGAATATGCAAACGTCTATGACCGGCTTGGGTTGATCAGTAGTATCTTAGCGATACGATATGGCTTATCCCCGTGTGTGAGAGGGGTAAGCTAACACAGTCAGTTCAGTAGGGGCTTTGGTCATAAACGTTTACACTATTCCCCCAGTCCCAGATTCATTAACAGTAACAGTCGGTAGAGTTCCGTGCCAGCAGTGTGGTTTAACATGCATCTTAACTTTACTAAATAAAATACAGGAATACACGAATCGTAACTTGCCTTGTATTAGATTGACTGGAAGGACGAGTCGGTACCGAGGAGGAACGTCAGTTGTAACTTCGTGTTCCTACAGTTGAGAACTCGACTTAGAACCTTTAATAACCAGACTAAGTGTGCTAGTTGCAATCTCTAGTAGTCATGTCCTAGTCAGATTTTAAGTTGTATTAAACTACAGCTAACGATTACGTCGCAACTACGTGCGTTGATTAAACCGTTTAATTGGATTATTTGAAAAATACACGAGAATCAATTACAATTTGGAAAACTTTGTGTTTTGTAATATATTTATAAAAATACAGTTTTTTTTAGTGATAAACCGTGAACTAGTTATTTACTAATATTTTATCCATTTTAATTAGTTCTTAATTAATCAGTAAATCGCGCTCTAATCTACGATTATGCGACTAATCAAAAACCACCCAAATTTCACATCCACCAGAAAAATAAAATAAAACTATGCTACACAATACAATGGCACAGCTAATGGTCCTAGGGTGGGCTTATGCCCTGTACAATTTTCTTTTACATCAAAATAAGAGAAAATGACTTAATTATTAAATAAAGTGCAGGAATTAAATAACTATAAATAAATAGCCTAAATATTAAAAATAATTAAAATGAAACTAAGAGTCTCAGACTCGGTCCATTCCTCAAAATTCGGCTAATACCCCAACGTCCGGTCGGACCGGTGCGTTTGCATTTCGCCAGGGCCCACAGACCGGTACGGTCGTCGCCCGAAAAATCAGTTTAGAAATTCATTTTCGAAAGCCAATTTTGAAATCAACATAAATATAGTTTTTGTATAAATTTGGGCAGCACTTCCTCTATTTTGGGACAAACCCAAAACTGGGAAATGCGCCACGGAAAACCTGCAAATATTTCCAATCCAAAATAATCCCACAGAATAAATCCACCAAAATAATCCCAAGCCACAGAAAATAATTCCAATCCACCGAATTTCCCGAAATGTCCGGGAATCCCATAATCCAACCAATTCACACCAAACCAGCAGATAAAACACAGGAACATACGCTAACGTAGCTAATCGAAAATATAACGCAGCTAACCGGATTTCCCGAAGGGAATCCGGGGACCGATTTCATCACCGACTCTACGGGAGGGACGAACTACTGTGATTATCCAAAAATTACCAAATTCCGTTGGCGAGGAGCCGCGGGAAAATCTCGGGAAAAATTCGAAACAAAGTTCGGCAGCAGGTCGCAGATCCCGGACAGCGAAGACTCCACAGAGCGCTGGACAGCGGAAGAGGGACCGCGGGAGAGGGGGCTCGCGTGCTGGACAGCGCGGGAAGGAAGCCGCGGCAGATCTGGCCTGCTGGAAAGCGGCGCGGACGGCGGCAGGACTTCGTCGGAAGGGCGCGGCCACGGGCGAGGGGCCGGTCGGGCTCGGCGCGGGGAGGTTGCGCCTCGGGTCGCGGGTCGGCAGGGAGGAGCTCCGCCGGGAAAGGGTCGGCCGCGGGTGAGCGCGGGCGAGCTCGGGGGAGGAGCTCCGCCGGGAGGGTGGCGCTCGGCGCTGGGAGAGCGCGGGGAAGCCGCGCGGTCGGGGAAATCCGCCGGAGATGAGTCGCGCGGAGGTGCTGACGGCAGAGAGAGCTCGGGGAAGTCGAGCTCGGCCACGGGTGGGGCTAGGGCTAGGGCTCGGGAGGAAGTTTGGGGAAGTCTCTTCCAGAGAGAGATCAGAGAGGGAGAGAGATGAGGAGTTGAGTGAAAGAGAGTTTTAGAGAAATAACTTCTCTGCTGGAATGTTGGTACGGGAGAACGTGGGGTAGTGGAGGAATAAAAGGAAGGTGGGTGAGTGAATGCAGGAAATGGGTAGTGAACGTGTGGTGAGCGTGGATGGGGGAGTGGGGTGAGTAAATAGAGGGAGATGGAGAGTTGGGAAGTTGATGGGTTGTAACATTGGGAAACGTATGGTGGAGAATGTGATCCGTGAGGGAGAGTGGGGAGTAATGGGAAGTTATTAATGGAGAGTGGTGATCTGAACGTGTGGTAAAGAACAAAATGAGGGGGAAAAGGAATAGGGGCTGGTTTTACCAATTCTGTGTGATGGAGTGTTGGTCCTACGGGACCAGCCAACAATCAATTTTTTTTATAATTAAAATCAAGATTTAACCAAGTCCAAAGAATAATCAGATTTAAGAAATAGGAAGAATTGGGCTCAGGCCTGGGTCTGGGTTCAAAATCAAAAATCCAAGTTATTTATAATTTTTGAAATTCTTTCCATCCAAAAATATTTAGTATTAATATTAATAATAATAATTTTTAGAAAACGCTAATAATAATAACAGAACATTATTTAATTAATAAATATAAATTATGGGTTTCACAATCTTCCCTTCTTAGAAAATTTCGTCCTCGAAATTTAAAGGCAGGGTAGGAGAATCAAACAGCTACGGGTACTACGCCCGTAACTCAGGTCCAACAATAAGAATTTTCAAGGCAGTCGTGGATGAGACGATTTAGGGACAAGTTTTTTTTATTTATGATATCATCCACGCAGAAAAAATACAAAAGCGAACCAAAGTACACGAGGTTGATCAGACCATCATGCACCGGTCCTGATTAGACAATATATTAGTGGGTGCACCCAATAAAATATCATCATGATCAAGCTTGATTTAAAGAGATAGCTTGCAAAACTAGGCTAACTTAGCAGCATTAGTCAAGTTTAGAACGAAAAGATAAGAAGTAGGAGTTTAAGTGATGACTCAAATTCTGATTTTCTTCTCATCTCTGACTAGGCTTGCAACTGGTTTCTTTGGCACTGAAAGGTTGATTCCAATCTTCATCTCTGAATTTATCCAAAATGTGACTCGGATCCGAAATGTAACGTCTGAGCTGTGACGTAGAAGACGTTGCACATTCTCAAAATTAGCTGGTAGAGCTAACTGGTACGCTACTTCCCACACGTCTTAAACTTCAAATGGCCTGATGTATCTGGCCTCAATTTCCGGCTCCGTCAAAACTGATTGTTCCTCTGGTAGGAAAAACTTTACCAAATGTAATTTGGTCTTCCCAAGACCTACCAAATTCCAAGACGCAAAATCCCAATACATCTTCAAGCATCTGGATTGACCTCTCTGCTTGCTCGTCCCGCGGTACTCCATGAATCCGGTAAATATGCCTCTCGTACAATGCTGCCAACTTCTTAGTGGATAACCAACTTTGAAGGAAAATAAAGTGTGCTGACTTAGTCAGTCGGTTTATAATAATCCAATTGATGCCCTTTCCTCCTTGGGAACAAGGCAATCCTTACTCAAAGTTCATTGTTATATGCTTCTACTTCCACTCCGAATTGTCCAGCGGCTGCAACAAACTTGTTGTTCTCTTGCTAAATTCCTCATGTTGACAACTTCACATCTAATCCTATACCTAGAATTGTCCTTCTTTATTCCATAACACCAATCAATGGAGGCATATTCCGATACATCTTATTAGCTCCTGAATATATGGAATACTGCGACTGGTGCATTTCTTTCATCAACTCGTTCCTCCGTTTGTCAGTCGATACGCAAAGTCTCATACCATTCTTCAGAGTTTCAATGCTGATTAATTTAGAAACCCTCAAGTGTTCCTGCCAACACTTGATCTCTGAGCCTGCAAAGTGCCTCGTTTTGAAACTACGATCTCTTGATTTTGTCCCTCAGCCTCGAACTTCATCAATACTGAATCAGCATCCAACTCCGTCCGTCTATCTCCAGGTAGTATAACCTCCAGTCCAAACTTCTCGATGTCTTCTAGCAGGTGCTAGTCCTTGGCTAAGAACTCCGCCATCAGTATCGACCAAGTGCATCAGCGACCATATTAGCCTTACCTGAATGGTACTGCAGGTTGATGTCAAAATCCTTCATCTGCTTCAGCTATCTTCTCAGTCTAACATTCAGCCCTTTCCGAGTGAAGACATATTTCAGACTTTTGTAGTCCGTATATATTTTCACTCCCTTTCCATAGAACTCATGCTTCCATAGCTTCCAGGTAAAGATAATTGCAGCAAATTTTAAATTAGGTGTGGGATAATTCTCCTCATGAGTCTGTAGTTGCCTATATATGTAAGCAATTACTTTTCCATGTTGTTGAAGAACGCAGCCCAGTCCTTTCCAGAGGCATTACTGTAAATTGAGAACCCACCGGTTCCTGCGGGTAGCGCAAGGATTGGTGTAGTGGTAAGTCTCTTCTTCAGCTCCTCAGTGCCGTCTGGCAAACTTTTCGTTCAGATGAACTCTTCATTCTTCCAGGTGAGCTTCGTCATTGTCTCAGCAATCTTGGCAAAATCCTTCACGAACTTCTGATAGTAGCCGGCCAAGTTCAAGAACCTTCCGAATTGAACTTGGGGTATATCACTCTTCAACGACAACTATCTTCCATCGAATTTTTTTTCTTGACAACATGGCCAGAAGTCCACCTTGTCAAAAATCCACGTTCAGATAGCTTACCATAAAACTTCTTTTTTCTCAAAGTTTCTAAAACTTCCTCAGGTGTTCTTCGTGCTCTTCTTCAGTCTTCAAATATATCAGAATATTATCTATGGAGAAGATAAACTGATTCAAATACTCATGAAAATCTCTGTTCATGAGATTCATGAACACAGCAGGAGCATTTGTCAGTCTAACGTCCTGACCAAAGAAAACTTTCCATACTTGGTGTTTGAATGCCGTCTTGGAAATGTCCTCTTTCCTGACTTTGATCTAATAGTGATCGGGTTAATCTTCGAAAACTCCTTAACTCCACTCCACTCAAATTGATCAAACAGATCATCAATCCAGAAAAGGTACTTGTTCCATCCTTCTGGGGCACAAACAAGATAGGTACTCCCTGAAGTGAAGTTCCACTCTGAATAAATCCTAGAGCCCTCATTGACCTGGTCCTCCATCTTCTATGATCTTCGAGTCTGAATCATGCCTTATTGTAAGGGGCAGGGTCTGCTGGATAGGAAGAGGGTCCTTAGATTGTGGCCTAACAGGTGTTGCTGGGATATGAGCTCTGGTTTGATGGAAAGATAAGGGCAGTCCTTTACCCGATGTTTAGCAGATCCACATGCCAAACATTGTCCCAATCTCTTGCGGCAACTAACGGCCTGATGACCAGGCCTCTTGCAATAGTTACAAGCCCATAGCTTCTACGACAAAACTGCCGGAAAGTAGAGTACTTGATGGGACCCAAATATCTTCTAGATTCAAGGGTATCCTTCCTAGGACAAAAGTTCTGCTCTAACTTGGTTGGGGATAACTAAGGCTACATCATGACGTTCTTCATGTCTTCTCTCGTGATATTCATCTGTTCCTGCTGGGCTTCATCTTGAGCTTTCTGGAACTCCAGGATTTCTTGAAATAGGACAACCATTTGGAAGATGATTGCTGGTACTAGTGGAGCAACAAAAATGAATACTCCACCAAGGAAATGCAATTCAGTTTGAGATGAGGTAGGAATCGCCAGTGTAGGGAAAACTTCACTGGATGCACTATGAGGACGGTCAAACAACCGCGAGGAAAAAGACCCTGGGCTTGGTTGAGGAGATGGGGTATGATCCGGAGATAACACCTCATCGCCAGCAGGATTGGTCAACGGTCATTCTCTGGATGGTTTAGGATGCAAACATAAGCAAGGTATCCTACCAGTCTATAATCAAACAAAAATATTTATTTATAATATATTTCGGTCCTATGTTGTAACAAATTGATGTTCTAGTGTTCTAGTTGTTTCTAAATATGTTTTCCTAAGTTGTTGTTCTGACCTGCATGGGCCACCACTAAAAACATGTCATGACCCGATCCCAAATTGTTGGATCGAATCGGATCATGCCCAGCCTGCACCGTTTTGAGACGGCGGCAGTAAGCTGTTCCATTGCAGGTATTCATAACAACACAAGTACATTTGTCACAACTGTTCTATTCGAAATTTGAAACTTTGTTTAATAAATATTCAGAAATACAACTGGAAAGAAAATGCTGAAATAAAACTACAAACTCCAAATAAAAGAAAATGCAGAAAAGGAAACTATCTAGACATCAGGTTCAGCAGTCCCAGGATCAGCGTCCTCCAGAGACGGCTCCGGTACCGTCGCAGGGTAGAGAACCGGGTCATAATAGCCATAATAGAATAGCTCGTCATCCTTAGTGTTACCTAAAATGTTGTCTCCAGTCAGGAGGGAGCAAGAACGAAATATGCATCTCATATCTTAAATAGTAATTGGAAAGTGCAGGATAAACAGTTTGAAATAATGATTTTCAGCAGTTTAAAACAGTTCAGTGTGTTTTGAATATGCAAACGTCTATGACCGGCTTGGGTTGATCAGTAGTATCTTAGCGATACGATATGGCTTATCCCCGTGTGTGAGAGGGGTAAGCTAACACAGTCAGTTCAGTAGGGGCTTTGGTCATAAACGTTTACACTATTCCCCCAGTCCCAGATTCAGTAACAGTAACAGTCGGTAGAGTTCCGTGCCAGCAGTGTGGTTTAACATGCATCTTAACTTTACTAAATAAAATACAGGAATACACAAATCATAACTTGCCTTGTATTAGATTGACTGGAAGGACGAGTCGGTACCGAGGAGGAACGTCAGTTGTAACTTCGTGTTCCTACAGTTGAGAACTCGACTTAGAACCTTTAATAACCAGACTAAGTGTGCTAGTTGCAATCTCTAGTAGTCATGTCCTAGTCAGATTTTAAGTTGTATTAAACTACAGCTAACGATTACGTCGCAACTACGTGCGTTGATTAAACCGTTTAATTGGATTATTTGAAAAATACACGAGAATCAATTACAATTTGGAAAACTTTGTGTTTTGTAATATATTTATAAAAATACAGTTTTTTTTAGTAATAAACCGTGAACTAGTTATTTACTAATATTTTATCCATTTTAATTAGTTCTTAATTAATCAGTAAATCGCGCTCTAATCTACGATTATGCGACTAATCAAAAACCACCCAAATTTCACATCCACCAGAAAAATAAAATAAAACTATGCTACACAATACAATGGCACAACTAATGGTCCTAGGGTGGGCTTATGCCCTGTACAATTTTCTTTTACATCAAAATAAGAGAAAATGACTTAATTATTAAATAAAGTGCAGGAATTAAATAACTATAAATAAATAGCCTAAATATTAAAAATAATTAAAATGAAACTAAGAGTCTCAGACTCGGTCCATTCCTCAAAATTCGGCTAATACCCCAACGTCCGGTCGGACCGGTGCGTTTGCATTTCGCCAGGGCCCACAGACCGGTACGGTCGTCGCCCGAAAAATCAGTTTAGAAATTCATTTTCGAAAGCCAATTTTGAAATCAATATAAATATAGTTTTTGTAAAAATTTGGGCAGCACTTCCTCTATTTCGGGACAAACCTAAAACTGGGAAATGCGCCACGGAAAACCTGCAAATATTTCCAATCCAAAATAATCCCACAGAATAAATCCACCAAAATAATCCCAAGCCACAGAAAATAATTCCAATCCACCGAATTTCCCGAAATGTCCGGGAATCCCATAATCCAACCAATTCACACCAAACCAGCAGATAAAACACAGGAACATACGCTAACGTAGCTAATCGAAAATATAACGCAGCTAATCGGATTTCCCGAAGGGAATCCGGGAACCGATTTCATCACCGACTCTACGGGAGGGACGAACTACTGTGATTATCCAGAAATTACCAAATTCCGTTGGCGGGGAGCCGCGGGAAAATCTCGGGAAAAATCCGAAACAAAGTTCGGCAGCAGGTCGCAGATCCCGGACAGCGAAGACTCCACAGAGCGCTGGACAGCGGAAGAGGGACCGCGGGAGAGGGGGCTCGCGTGCTGGACAGCGCGGGAAGGAAGCCGCGGCAGATCTGGCCTGCTGGAAAGCGGCGCGGACGGCGGCAGGACTTCGTCGGAAGGGCGCGGCCACGGGCGAGGGGCCGGTCGGGCTCGGCGCGGGGAGGTTGCGCCTCGGGTCGCGGGTCGGCAGGGAGAAGCTCCGCCGGGAAAGGGTCGGCCGCGGGTGAGCGCGGGCGAGCTCGGGGGAGGAGCTCCGCCGGGAGGGTGGCGCTCGGCGCTGGGAGAGCGCGGAGAAGCCGCACGGTCGGGGAAATCCGTCGGAGATGAGTCGCGCGGAGGTGCTGACGGCAGAGAGAGCTCGGGGAAGTCGAGCTCGGCCACGGGTAGGGCTAGGGCTAGGGCTCGGGAGGAAGTTTGGGGAAGTCTCTTCCAGAGAGAGATCAGAGAGGGAGAGAGATGAGGAGTTGAGTGAAAGAGAGTTTTAGAGAAATAACTTCTCTGCTGGAATGTTGGTACGGGAGAACGTGGGGTAGTGGAGGAATAAAAGGAAGGTGGGTGAGTGAATGCAGGAAATGGGTAGTGAACGTGTGGTGAGCGTGGATGGAGGAGTGGGGTGAGTAAATAGAGGGAGATGGAGAGTTGGGAAGTTGATGGGTTGTAACATTGGGAAACGTATGGTGGAGAATGTGATCCGTGAGGGAGAGTGGGGAGTAATGGGAAGTTATTAATGGAGAGTGGTGATCTGAACGTGTGGTAAAGAACAAAATGAGGGGGAAAAGGAATAGGGGCTGGTTTTACCAATTCTGTGTGATGGAGTGTTGGTCCTACGGGACCAGCCAACAATCAATTTTTTTTTAATTAAAATCAAGATTTAACCAAGTCCAAAGAATAATCAGATTTAAGAAATAGAAAGAATTGGGCTTAGGCCTGGGTCTGGGTTCAAAATCAAAAATCCAAGTTATTTATAATTTTCGAAATTCTTTCCATCCAAAAATATTTAGTATTAATATTAATAATAATAATTTTTAGAAAACGCTAATAATAATAACAGAACATTATTTAATTAATAAATACAAATTATGGGTTTCACAGCAGCACAACTGGGTAAAGCTCAGGATCGTAATAGCTATTAATCAATAGCTCAGCTTCATCAAGAGAACCTATTGGGGGTGGGGAATCCAGTCAGGAAAGGAGCAAACTACAATTATGAAAATCTAACAATTCAACTAATAATTAGAAATTTACAATTTTAAACAGTTTGAAATACTTGAACAATATTTTCCATACTTGAGAAAAATGTGATTTGAGTATGTAATGCTTAGACCGACTTGGGTTGTACAATAGTATCATAATGATACGATACGGCTTATCCCCGTATGAAAAGGAGTAAGCTCGCACAATTATGCAATATGAAGGTATTGGTCATAGAACACTACACTACTCCCCCAATCCCACAATCAATAACAATCAATACTCTAGAAGAGAGTTCCGTGTAGCAATGTGGTTTAATCTTGCAATATTACAATTACTAATTAAATTGAAAAACAAACATAACCGTACTTGCCTTGGTTTATGGCTGGATTTGAAATCGGTACCGGAGAAGGATTTAGACTCGTCCTCGAAATCCTACAGTTGAGAATCCCTTCTTAGAAACATATTTGAACCATATCTAGGTGTTCTAGTTACAATCCCTAAAATTTATCCTAGTCAAGTTTTATGTTATTCTATCATAACACGTTTTATCGATGCGATTTATAATCATTAATTTAACGAAATAAAAATCAAGTTAACATTTATTGAAAAAATTCGTATCTTCCGATTATTTGGCAAAACTTTATATTTTGTAATATATTTAAAAACTAGGTTTTTCTTTAAATGAGAAAACGTGAACTTGTGTAAACTTATAATTTTTACTATCTATTTATTGTTAGAAAATCTTATGAATTTTCTATATCAAAAATAATATGCATTTAATATTTTACACGTCTACGAACAACACCAGAAAAGAAAGTTAAAAAGCTACACTACACAAATACAGGGTCATAGAAATAAAGATAAAAACTGGACTTATGTCCTTACAAATTATTACATAAATTAATTAAATAAAATACTGGTGAACTCTGAACGCTGGGAAGCAATCCATTCAGCAGGCCGAGGCCCTGCACTTATGTGAAACCCGTAATCTTTATTAATTAATATTGTGTTTATTATTTATTGTAGTTAGATTAAAAATTATTATTATTTTTAAAATATATAAATTCATGGACTTTTGATTGTCTGGCCAGATCCGAACCCGTTCCCATTCCCGAAACCCGACTCGGAATCAATTCTGAAACCGAGATCGGTTTCGTATAAAAATCAAAAATTAAATTTATTATATTAATTTCTTATAAAGGAATGGAAACCTTTCCTTTAATTAAAACTTTCCCATTCATTATCACCAGCACAATTTTCTTTTCATTAAAACCTTCAGCTTTTAACTCACTGTCAAGTCACTCTTAATTAACCCATAAACTCACTTAAATTACACTCTCTCTCTTTCTGATGGAACCGACCAGAGCTCCCTCTTCTCTGCGGCCAAAACCGCCGCCCCCTCTTTTCCGATCCCGACCGGTCGTGCCCCTTCAGCTTTCGGTAACCTCCTCCCTCTCCTCCTATATAAACACCCCTCTTCCCTTCCTTTCCATCATCTATTCTCTTTTTCCCATCTTTCCCAAATCCCTAGCCCTAGTTTTCCTGGCGGCCCGAGCTCCACCGCCGGAGCTCCACCACCCGACCCGATCCGAGGCCACCTCGAGCGCCGCCCACCGGCGACTCCAGAGCCGTCCCAGCCACGCCCCTCCGGCCGTAACCCTTCTCGTCGCTGTTCCCGCCGCCTTCATGCGCCCCGACGCCGGCAACCTCCGCCCGAGGCCTCCGTCCGCTCGATCTCCTGCGCAGCGCCACTTCGGCCTGCCGTGCAGGGCCCAATACTGTTGTTCCGTGCTCCCCTTCGGCGTTGACACGTGAGCTTCTGTCAGTTTTCGTTCCCGATCTCGACCCGGGCCACCCTTCGTGCAACTCTGACCGCTGTCCGCAGCCCTTGGTGAGTTCCGACTCGCCATTTCCGTGGAGCTGTTTCCGTGGAGACGTTCCCATAATTTTTGTGGGTTCCGATTCGCATATTCTGGGATATTCCGAGTCCGAGGGAAATTGGCCTTTCTTCCAATATTACATCTGAGAGCTCTAGCCGAGCACCCGAGGTATATCTCGTATTCCCGTGTCCCTCATCTTTGTGTCGATGATGATTTTGGTCCCCGATCCCGTTACGGGATTCGGTTTAGACTATTTTGATTTCGAAAATTTCCGAAGTATATTTTGTGATGTGGTTGGTTTTGAGATAATAAGTTCGGTGGTTTTCATTTCTCCTGTGGCTTCTCGGAAATTCTGAGTTAGTTCGGAAATGGTTCTGAGATTTTGATATTATTTCTGTAGGTTGGTTTTTGAGAAATTTTACTCTACTGTTGGTTTACTTCTGTAATATTTCGAATTTCCGAGTTTAATTTCGGTTTTTCGAATTTCGGAAACGTGCTGTGGATATTATTTTCGGATTTTGGATATTATTATTTTCTGGTTGGAAATTGGGTTTCCCTGGTTTGGGACAGTTATCGGTGTTTTGTTTGACATTTTTTCCAGTTTTGGGTTATCCCGAAAATAGAGGGAATGCTGCCGAAATTTTATAAAATTTATAAATGAATATTTTAAATCGGATTTCGAAAATATTTTATAAAATGAATTTTTGGGCGACGACCATATCGGTCAATGGGCCCTTAGCAAAATGCAAACGAAACCGGTTTTACCCGGACGTTGAGGCATTAGCTAATTTTGTGACGATTGGACCAAGTCTGAGACTCATAATAATATTTATTTTAATTTATTTATTTTGTTTTAGTAATTAAAGTGCAGGATATTATTTAGAGCTAACTAATCTTTTCTCTTATTTCAATTTATGTAAAATGATCTGTAAGGGCATAAACCCAGCTTTTATTACTTTCTGTGGTTTTGTAATAAGTTAGTTAATTTTTACTCTTTTCTGGTGTGGTTGACGTAAACACGTAAAATAGTAAAATAATTATTTTATAGAAAAAATTAATATTGTTTTTTCACATTAAATAAATTAGGAAAATTACAAGTTTATTATTTAAACAAATTTCACGTTTTTCTCATTTAAAGAAAAATATTAATTTTATATATAATACAAAATACAAAGTTTTACCAAGTAAATCAATAACTACGAGTTTTTCCAAATACAAAGTTAAAATTGACTTTTCTTCGTAAGATAGTAACTCACCTCGATAAGCGCGCTCTAAGTAGAGTTGTAAATAACCTAAAATTTGACTAGGACAAATACTAAAGATTGTAACTAGCACACCTAGATATGGATTGAATATTGGTGCTAAGTCAAGAATTCTCAATTGTAGGGTTTCGAGGACTGTACTAGCATCATCCCGGAACCAACATCGAATCCAGTCGTAACCAAGGCAAGTACAATTTGTGTTAGTTTACCAATTATTTAGTAATCATTTTATTGCAAGTTTAAACCACGATGCAACACGGAACTCTCTCTGAGAGCATTGACTGATTGACTGTTGGGTACTGGGGGAGTAGTGTAATGAGTATGACCACATCCAAAATAGTATACTGATTGTGTTAGCTTACCCCTCATACACATGGGGATAAGCCATATCGTATCAATAGGATACATCTGTACAACCCAATCCGGTCATATTTATTGCCTATTCACATCACAATGTTTTAACTGCTGGAGAACTATTTATTTCAAATTGTTTAAAAGTGCATAACTCTATTATTATTTCAATTGTTGGATTATCATGAATTGTACTTTGCTCCCTCCTGACTGGAGACCAACATTTTTAGGTGATTGCGTCATCGAGGATCTGATGTCTAACTCTGGTCTCGCAGAACTTGGAACCCCAGAATCTTAAGAGCTGGATTAGTATTTATTTTTCTTTTGGAAACAAGTGTAATAATTGAATGCTGTATTAATGTTGTTGTATTTCAGGCTTTTCAAATTGAATAAATGTTTTGATATTTCGTTAGAATTTTATCTGCATGTGTTTCACTGCTTGATACAGCTTACTGCCGCCGTCTCAACAACGGTGCAGGCTGGGCATGATCCGATTCGACCCAAGAAATTGGGACCGGGTCGTGACATGTTTTTAGTGGTGGTCCATGCAGGTCAGATCTGTAAATTGGTCTAGTCAACTTAGTCTAGACCATCGCGCAGTTCTGTAACTTGACCTAGGGATAGTTGAGAATTTAGGAAAACAGACTTTAGAAACAACTAGAACACTTAGATGATATACACCATGTTACATTATAGGGCCAAAAAATTACTTACTTAAATATCTATTTTTGTCTGCTTATAGATTCGTAGGATACCTTGTTTGTGTTTATACCTAAACCTTATCTAGATTAGGCTGATTGTACCTCTGAGTGTCCCATGAATTTCGAGATTATTTTTCTACCATAATTTTCAGGTTCTAGTGTACCTTAGGATTCATATTCTTTTTGGAATAAGATTGAATTCTTTGGTCTTCTTTTTCTTTATCAAACCTAAATTTCGAATTCTTCATTACTTCTCTACCTTTAATTGAAATCTTGATTCGTTCGTTATGTAGAATTTCGAATTCTCTTAGCAACCCTGATAAATTCTTATCTACCCAATATATATTTACAACCATTATCCAACCTTTTGTCTTGATCTCCTTTCTAATTGACTTACTTTCTCGGAATCAATCCTGAATCAAAAATTTTCTGGGATCATTTAAACCTCAAGGTCAATTAGTACCAGAAGAATTAGTTTAGTTCATGATTCTCTTAAAGGGGTTATTTTCAATTTCAATATTGATTGTTATCTCCTGAGTTATTCCAAAGACCGAGAATATTCTCATCTGTTGATTTCCTCCATTCATCTTGAAACCCTACACTCTCTATGCAATTTCTTGATCAAATCAAGGCCTAGAAAGCTTCTATGATCATGAAGCAGGAACGGTCAGAAAATTGATCACATTTTTCTATTGTTAAATTTCCTTTAGTCAAGGAGATTTTTAGCTGTCCCAAAGCTATTTAATTTCTTGGCGTTACTAGACAATTTCAATTTGATTTTCTTGAATCAATGAGACTTACCTTCTCTCAAATTTCTAACTTTCCTTAGTTATGGAATTATTCTTCTCAAAATAATTTTCTGTAATCCCTTAGTGATTTGTCAGGAATATTTTTCATTGGTTTTTTCTTACTTAATCCGAATCTGTGATGCTTCTATCTTATCTAGTGTTTGACTCAATTTTTATGGTTTCATCTTTGGAAAAAAAATCGAAGAACAGATACTCCTCTTGATTTTAGCCCAGTCTCTTGAATCTCAAACACATATTTTGATAAATCTCTCAATCTCAGAAGAACAATCATCTACATTTTCTATCCTGTTTAGAACTTTAAACTCGTTTGAATTTTTAAAATTCCTCTGATATTCACATGGACAAAGCTGAGAAAATATTTAGCAACCTAACATGACTCCGCACATTTACGTGATAGTCATTTATCTGAATTATGGAAAACTGCAAGTTTACTGCAGCTAGTTGTGCACTGGCGAGGCATAAACTCTAAGTTGAAATAATGACGGGTAATCGTTAGGTTTCCAAATATTATTGAGACTTTGTTCTATGTTTGCTTAGCCATGAAATAGATAAAGTTGGAAGATTACTCGGTAAACTAAATTATTCAAGTTATGGAGTCAAAAATTTATTGCAGTCAGGTGCACACTGGCGAGGCATGAATTTGAAACAAAGTGACTTGAAATAGTAGTTTTCGAATATTAATAAGACTATATTCATATCATGGTTATCTTTAATCATTCTGAGGATTTGTATCCTAGCACTTACTCCCACTTCCAGAAATATTTTATCGGATTATATTCTTGTCATGGTTATTTTAAATCACCCTCACTATCTTAAAATCGTACAACTTGTTGATTCTTTCTGAGTCACAAACTCCTATACCTCATACCAGTTTTAATTGAAAATTATCCCTCATTTCGGAAAATTACATTATCTTTTGTTTCTCAAATAAATTGATGTCGTATTTTATGACCTTTCTATTTTATTTGATCTCATTTTAAAACTTTAAACTCGTTATGATTATTTAAATTATACCTCAATGTTTACTCATGATTTTGATCACAACAAAATATTCTAACTCTATCACAGATGATTTTAAAACATGCTGATATTTATCTTTATACCTAGCAATCACGCCTCGAATCTGATTTTGCCTTATGAAGTAAACCTAGAACATTTTATAGCTTGGATTTTAGAGTGCATGATATATAGGATATATATGAGTTAAAATGTACAATGGTGATTAGTATCGAGGAAAGTTTGTGAATAATTTGACATTGAAGATTAAAGGTTGTCTCTAGGAAGGTGCATGGTGAATTAACTATAAAGGATAATCGAAACAAGAAATATTGGACTTAAAATGTAAATAATTGAGGATGACGAATTGTATGAATAGAAGGGTGTCAATATTATAAAAAAAAAAGAAATGGAAAGATTGGTTGGAAAGATGTAATAAGATTTATTTTTGAGAAAGTTTAGTCAAATAAAGGATTTGAGCTTAATCATGATTTCATAGAGAGTTCGTGATCAAATAGGAAAATAAAGATATATACATGATAGTCTAAAATCACAGTAATGATCATCTATGAGAAAGAAATGATAAAATTTTATGGATCGTGACAAATCAGAATATTGAAACGTAGTGTAGGATTTTAGATATGATATTGGGCACCAAGGCTTGACATTGAAGTATTAAAGAGCAGGAGTATCAAATCATGGAATTAAATTGAATACATTAGCAAGCTGGGAGAAATACATATTGCATGAATATGAGATGTGTTCAAGATTGAAAATATAGAAGACAAAATTTTAAGGTGATTGACAATTTAAGAATGGAATCGGGAATTTAGTAATCATGGAGAATAACATTAATTTCTAAAGGAGGGAAGAATGTAAATTAAATAGTAGATAAAATTGATAAATATATAACATTAGATGAGTTTTGGGATTGTTAACCTACTTGGGCATAAGACTGTTAAGGAAGATGTCCAAACTGATTTCAGGCATGATTGCATGATTAAAATCCTGACCCTATCCTTTAAATTTCGAGGACAAAATTTTCTAAGGAGGGAAGGTTGTGAAACCCGTAATCTTTATTAATTAATATTGTGTTTATTATTTATTGTAGTTAGATTAAAAATTATTATTATTTTTAAAATATATAAATTCTTGGACTTTTGATTGTCTGGCCAGACCCGAACCCGTTCCCATTCCCCAAACCCGACTCGGAATCAATTCTGAAATCGAGATCGGTTTCGTATAAAATCAAAAATGAAATTTATTATATTAATTTCTTATAAAGGAATGGAAACCTTTCCTTTAATTAAAACTTTCCCATTCATTATCACCAGCACAATTTTCTTTTCATTAAAACCTTCAGCTTTTAACTCACTGTCAAGTCACTCTTAATTAACCCATAAACTCACTTAAATTACACTCTCTCTCTCTCTTTCTGATGGACCCGACCAGAGCTCCCTCTTCTCCGCGGCCAAAACCGCCGCCCCCTCTTTTCCGATCCCGACCGGCCGCGCCCATTCGGCTTCCGGTAACCTCCTCCCTCTCCTCCTATATAAACACCCCACTTCCCTTCCTTCCCATCATCTATTCTCTTTTTCCATCTTCCCCAAATCCCTAGCCCTAGTTTTCCCTGCGGCCCGAGCTCCACCGCCGGAGCTCCACCACCCGACCCGATCCGAGGCCACCTCGAGCGCCGCCCACCGGCGACTCCAGAGCCGTCCCAGCCACGCCCCTTCGGCCGCAACCCTTCTCGTCGTTGTTCCCGCCGCCTCCAGGCACCCCGACGCCGGCAACCTCCGCCCGAGGCCTCCGTCCGCTCGATCTCCTGCGCGGCGCCACTTCGGCCTGCCGTGCAGGGCCCACTACTGTTGTTCCGTGCGCCCCTTCGGTGTTGACCCGTGAGCTTCTGTTGGTTTTCGTTCCCGATCTCGACCCGGGCCACCCTTCGTGCAACTCTGACCGCTGTCCGCAGCCCTTGGTGAGTTCCAACTCGCCATTTTCGTGGAGCCGTTTCCGTGGAGACGTTCCCGTAATTTTTGTGGGTTTCGATTTGCATATTCTGGGATATTTCGAGTCCGAGGGAAATTGGCTTTTCTTCCAATATTACATCTGAGAGCTCTAGCCGAGCACCCGAGGTATATCTCGTATTCCCGTGTCCCTCATCTTTGTGTCGATGATGATTTTGGTCTCCGATCCCGTTACGGGATTCGGTTTAGACTATTTTGATTTCGAAAATTTTCGAAGTATATTTTGTGCTGTGGTTGGTTTCGAGATAATAAGTTCGGTGGTTTTCATTTCTCCTATGGCTTCTCGGAAATTATGAGTTAGTTCGGAAATGGTTATGAGATTTTGATATTATTTCTGTAGGTTGGTTTTTGAGAAATTTTACTCTACTGTTGGTTTACTTCTGTGATATTTCAAATTTCCGAGTTTAATTTCGGTTTTCCGAATTTCGAAAACGTGCTGTGGATATTATTTTCGGGTTTTGGATATTATTATTTTCTGGTTGGAAATTGGGTTTCCCTGGTTTAGGACAGTTATCGGTGTTTGTTTGACATTTTTCCCAGTTTTGGGTTATCCCGAAAATGGAGGGAATGCTGCCGAAATTTTATAAAATTTATAAATGAATATTTTAAATCGGATTTCGGAAATATTTTATAAAATAGATTTTTGGGCGACGACCATATCGGTCAATGGGCCCTTAGCAAAATGCAAACGAAACCGGTTTTACCCGGACGTTGAGGCATTAGCTAATTTTGTGACGATTGGACCAAGTCTGAGACTCATAATAATATTTATTTTAATTAATTTATTTTGTTTTAGTAATTAAAGTGCAGGATATTATTTAGAGCTAACTAACCTTTTCTCTTATTTCAATTTATGTAAAATGATCTGTAAGGGCATAAGCCCAGCTTTTATTACTTTCTGTGGTTTTGTAATAAGTTAGTGTAATTTTTACTCTTTTCTGGTGTGGTTGACGTAAACACGTAAAATAGTAAAATAATTATTTTATAGGAAAAATCAATATTGTTTTCTCACATTAAATAAATTAGGAAAATTACAAGTTTATTATTTAAACAAATTTCACGTTTTTCTTATTTAAAGAAAAATATTAATTTTATATATAATACAAAATATAAAGTTTTACCAAGTAAATCAATAACTACGAGTTTTTCCAAATACAAAGTTAAAATTGATTTTTCTTCGTAAGATAGTAACTCACCTCGATAAGCGCGCTCTAAGTAGAGTTGTAAATAACCTAAAATTTGACTAGGACAAATACTAGAGATTGTAACTAGCACACCTAGATATGGATTGAATATTGGTGCTAAGTCAGGAATTCTCAATTGTAGGGTTTCGAGGACTGTACTAGCATCATCCCGGAACCAACATCGAATCCAGTCGTAACCAAGGCAAGTACAATTTGTGTTAGTTTACCAATTATTTAGTAATCGTTTTATTGCAAGTTTAAACCACGATGCAACACGGAACTCTCTCTGAGAGCATTGACTGATTGACTGTTGGGTACTGGGGGAGTAGTGTAATGAGTATGACCACATCCAAAATAGTATACTGACTGTGTTAGCTTACCCCTCATACACACGGGAATAAGCCATATCGTATCAATAGGATACAACTATACAACCCAATCCGGTCATATTCATTGCCTATTCACATCACAATGTTTTAACTGCTGGAGAACTATTTATTTCAAATTGTTTAAAAGTGCATAACTCTATTATTATTTCAATTGTTGGATTATCATGAATTGTACTTTGCTCCCTCCTGACTGGAGACCAACATTTTTAGGTGATTGCGTCATCGAGGATCTGATGTCTAACTCTGGTCTCGCATGTCACGACCCGGTCCCAATTTCTTGGGTCGAATCGAATCATGCCCAGCCTGCACCGTTGTTGAGACGCCGGCAGTAAGCTGTATCACTCATGCAGGTAATTAACAACACAGTCTAATTACCACAACTTTAATAATTCGAATAGTTTAAAACTTTTTACAACAAAATGAAAGATACATCTGAAATACATTATTTTCCACAAACATCATGAATTATAAAAGAAGAAGAAAATCTAGGCAACCAGCTCATCAGTCTCGAGATCATCGTTCTCTAGTTGGGGTCTCGGGAAAAATACCGCAGAACAAAGCATCATCAGTGATACCTAAAAATGTTGGGTCTCCAGTCAGGAGGGAGCAAAGTACAATTCATGCTAATTTGACAATTGAAATAATAATAGAATCATGCACTTTTAAACAATTTGAAAATAAACAGTTCTCCAGCAGTTAAAACATTGTGATGTGAATAGGCAATAAATATGACCGGCTTGGGTTGTACAGTGAATGATATGGCTTATCCCCGTGTGTAAGAGGGATAAGCTCGCACAGTTGTTACAGTAATTTGGATGTGGTCATACTCATTACACTACTCCCCCAGTCCCCAAACAGTTACAGTAGTTACAGTCAGTGCTCTCAGAGAGAATTCCGTGTTGCATCGTGGTTTAAACTTGCATTAAAACGATTACTAAATAATTGTAAACTAACACAAAATGTACTTGCCTTGGTTTGACTGGATTTGGGGATGTCTCCGAGATTGAAATCAGACTTGTCCTCGAAATCCTACAATCGAGAAGTCTGCCTTAGATTTCTAAAGTTTTACCATGCTAGATGTGCTAGTTACAATCTCTAAATTTGTCCTAGTCATTTTTTAATCTTTATTATACTAACACAAACAAAACGCGATTATCGGTGCGTTATAATTATGAAACATCAATTTATATTTAATTTCTAGAAAAATTATATTTATTGATTTATCTGGAAAAAACTTAGTATTCTATAAATATAAAACTAAGATTTTCCTTTTTAATGAGAAATACATGAATTTCTATTTAAAAATTTTACAACTTAACTTCTAAGTGATAAAACATTTATTATTTTTCTTATTAAAAATAAAATAAATAATTATTATTTTATACTACGTTCTCATGATAGAAAATCAACCAGAGAATAAAAGAAAACAAAATAAAACCTAAGCTATTACACTTTCTCACAGCAGGAATAAACAAATGGGCTTATGTCCTTTACAGGCCAATTACATAAATTTAAATAAGAATAAAAGTTTGGTTAGTCCTGAAAATTATCCTACAACTTAATTTACAAAATAAAATAATTATTTTAAATAAAATAATTATTTTAAATAAAATAACTTTATTAGTGAGTCTCAGATATTGGTCTAAACATCATATTAGCTAATGCCTCAACGTCCGGACGAAACCGGTCTCGTTTGCACTTAGCCAGGGCCCATTGACCAATACGGTCGTCGCCCAAAAATCCAAAATAATATTTTTTTTCCGAAAAACCATTTTAAAATTATATAATTTTATAGAAAAATCCGGCAACACTCCCTCTATTTTTGGGTCAACCCAAAACTGGGAAAAATGTGCCATAAATTCCAACAATTTTCCCAAACCAGGTAAACTCAATATTTATACATAAAATATTCACAAAACATTTCCCAATTTAATTCGGAAAACCCGAAACGAATTCGGAAATCTCGAAACCATCTCGGAAAACATCACAGCATCCAACAGAAACTTTTCCGAAAATTTCTCGGAAAAAATCCAAACCAAGCCAACAAAACTAAGAAAACCACAGAACCTATTTCCAAAGCCAACAATTCAAAACCGAACCTACAGAACTCTTTCCGAAGAGTTCTCGGAAAAATCTCGAAACCAAAACGTAACAAAAACCAAATTCCCGAAGAGAATTCGTGGGCCAAAATCATCACAGACCACTACGGGAGGGACGAACTACTATGATTACACAGAAATTACCCAATATCCGTTGGTCGGGGAGCCGCAGGATAATTCTCGGGAATGGATCGGACAGCGGGTCACGTTCGGAAGCTCGTCGGAGACAGAGAAACACCGGTCAGCAGCGTAACGGGGCCGGACACTCGCACAGGAGGGGGTCGGGCGGCCCGGAAACGGCAAGCGACGGGGCGCCGGCTACGGAAGGGTGCGCCGGCCAGAGGGGGTCGGCCAGGGGTCGGGTTCGCCGGGATCGGGTGAGGGAAGGCTAGGGCTTGGAGAATTTGGGGGAAAAAGAGATGGTGGTGAAGATGGTGGTGGGAAATGGTGGTTTATATAGGAAGAAAGGGGAAGGAGTTACCGAAGTTGGAGAGCCACGGCCGTTCGGAAAGGAAAGGAGGAGTTGCCGGAGGTTACGGGGAGGCGATCGGCCTAGGGTCGGCCAAGCTCCCGAAGAGTCTTTGGTAACTCTCGAAGAACCAACAGTAAGGAAAATGAAGAGAATGGAAAGTTTCCTTCTCTCTCAAAACTAAAGAATTAAAATATAGCCTTAATGGGTATATAAACTAAATGGGTATGGATATAAGCAAACTTATTGGGTTTGGGCTTTTAGAAGCTTGGGCTTCTAATATAAAGGCTTTTCTAAAAATGATTTAATGGTTTTAAGTAATAATAAGTTGTGGGCCAAAGGCTTAAATAAAACTCAATTAATTCCGGGCTTCTAACATGTGGCTAAAAAATGATATGAATGACAACTAAATTAATTTTTTTTTAAATGCTTTATGTTTCAAATCGGATTTAGGTCTGGGCTGACAATCAAAAATCCGTGTTTAAATATTTTTGAAAAGAATTTTACATTTCAATGATTTAATATTACTAATATTAACTTCACAAACACACAACTAAATGATTTAAAATAATTTAGAAAATTGCGGGTTTCACATCGCAGAACATGGAATCCCAGAATCTTAAGAGCTGGATTAGTATTTATTTTTCTTTTGGAAACAAGTGTAATAATTGAATGCTGTATTAATGTTGTTGTATTTCAGGCTTTTCAAATTGAATAAATGTTTTGATATTTCGTTAGAATTTTATCTGCATGTGTTTCACTGCTTGATACAGCTTACTGCCGCCGTCTCAACAACGGTGCAGGCTGGACATGATCCGATTCGACCCAAGAAATTGCGACCGGGTCGTGACAACTTAAAATACTATTGGCCAGTAATACGTTCTAAAATAGTAATTTTAATTTAAAATGTAAAAATATGGAAAGTCTCAGACTTGGTCCAAAGTGTCATGTTGCATTCTAGCTTATGCCTCAACGTCCAGAAATTTCGGTTTCGTTTGCATTTCGCTAGGACCCATGGACCGTTATGGTCGTCGCCCAAAAGTGGTATCCGAAAATCAACCAACCCAAAAGCCGTCAAATTTCAAGAACTGAACTCGAAAAATAAACCAAAAAGGTTTTCAAAGTATTTTAGAAAAATCGGGCAGCATCTCCTTTGTAATCGGGATAACCCAATAATGGAAAGATAACAACCAAAACATTTCAAACCAGGAATAACGCCAACACCAAAAATACTTAACTGGAAAATCAACCAAAATCCATCTCAAAGCCATATATATATATGTACAAGAATGAAATTCACAGAGTTTAAACGACCTATACATGAGTTCCAACAGAACTCAATCCGAGAATCCAACTCAAAAACTATCGAACTCGAAATCGGAAACCGATTTCCAGAACGGACTATTCCAAATCGAAGTCGGAAATAACTTAAATCCGAATAGGAGTCGGAATACGAAACCCAAATCACAGCATGAATTCCGAATTTAAAATCGGAAAACCGAACAAATTCCGACTTAGAAATCAGAACTAAATATGCAACAATCGAATCCCATATCGGGATTAAGACCGTGTCATCATCGACTCAACGGAAGGGACACAGGAACACGAAAAATATACCTCGGATGCTCGGCTAGAGCTCTCAGGTAAAAATTAGGAAAGAAATCGAAATCCAGCGAACTCGGAATAATCCAGAACGCGCGGACAGAGAGGTGCGGCCACAGAAACAGCAGATCGGAACCCGCAAAACACTGTGGACAGTGGGTCGGGGCACCGGACAGCCGCGGAGACAGGGCTCGGGCCGGAGGGGCGTGCGCAGAGGGGGTGGTCAGCCGGTGGCCGCGGGAACAACGGCGGCGGGGTCGCCGGGCTCGGGCTGAGGGGTCGCTGGCCTGGGCGGCTCGGGCGCTGGCCTGGCGGCTCGGGTCGGGGCTGACTCGCAGGGGATCGACGTCGGGAGTCGCCGGAAAAAAGTTTGGGTTAAAGGATTTTGGGTTAGGGCTTGGTAGTAGAGTGGAGAAGAAGATGGGGTTATATAGAGGTGAGGATCTGGGGTTACGGGAGGGAAAAGGAGAGGTCTCGGTCAGTTCGGAAGGGGAGGAGTGTTGGCTGCGGATTGGGAACGGAAAGGAAATGAAAGGTTCTGGTGTTTAGGAAAAATGAGAGAGAGAGAGAGAGAGTGTGTGTAATGAGAGTTTAAAGGAAAGGAAAGAAATTTCTTTTCTTTTAATAATAAAAAATAGAATTTATACTTATAATTATATACTAAAGAACTTAAGGATTTGTTTCGGAAAAATCGAAATTGGGTTCGAGACGGGTTCGGGACGGTCAGACCAAACACTAAAAATAATTCCATGAATAATAATTTTTTTAAAAAAATATAATTTTCCTAAATTAACAATTAATAATGATAATAATAATAATTTAGCAAACAAATTATCCAATTAATTAAAAATATAAACGCCTCCTACATTATTAAAATGGAAGTGGTTTTAGAATGAAAGTAGTTAAAAGGTATAAAGTTCGTCATTATTAAAATAAATGTTTTCTCACATGAACACTTAGTGTCTGTTTTCAGATGAGTGTAGTTTTGTCACCCATCATGCTTTCCTCAATGTCTTGACCCCCGCTCTCACAGATGCTGGAAATCAAATGAGTGTGCAGAGGCAGTAGAATTGTTTTCATAATTTTGGAAGCTAGAGATATGAAGGCGTGCTATTTTATTTGTATAAAGAGATCTAAGTGTATGGAACAAATTTATTATTATTATTTTTGTTTTAAAAGTTGTAAGTCAAGTTTGCATGTTCAGTTTGTTTTTGAGAGCCTTCGTATTCGTTGAAATTTATAATTAAGTTTGCATATATCTATTGTCATGTTTTTTTGCTTAAATTTCATTACGTCAATCTCAATTAAGTCTATTTTGTTCAATGTACACGTTTATACTTGATACAAGTGCAACTTATGCTTGTACGATATCACATCCGAAGACGACTTATGGTGGTATTTTTTTTTTTTTTTGGGTGGGGGAGGGGGGGGGG
This sequence comes from Iris pallida, assembly GCA_029216955.1. Lineage (NCBI taxonomy): Eukaryota > Viridiplantae > Streptophyta > Magnoliopsida > Asparagales > Iridaceae > Iris > Iris pallida. The sequence continues at coordinate 7,361,933 of JANAVB010020999.1, forward strand.
GGGGGGGGGGGGGGGAGGTCCCACTTCACCTAGGAAATGGGTCAAGCGACTTAAGTCCCGGTGTGTGGTTAAGAGAGTAATTAGTTGGAAAGTGGAGAGCCGAACCAATATTGAAATTCATGTTCCCTTCCAAATACCAGTTTCCATATCCTTTATCCCCTTTCGAATTTGGAAGGGGATGTGTTAATTTGTTTTTCCTTTTTTTTATTTCTTTTTTTTAATCAAAGTTTTTTCCCTAATTATTGATTAAACTAACTAATAACCAATCAAAAATTAATTAATATTCTAAATATAGATTTTTTTTATACTTAATTAGTTTTAGTTGTAAATACGATAAAGATTATTTATATTGATTATTTACTTATATTTGGACTTATGTTGCATGATCATGAATACGACACGACGCGGTAAACAATGACAAGATAGACATGAGATATATTTCGGTATATCCATGGAGTGTCATATATGTATTTGTTTAGTTTTTGATACGTGCCAAATACGACAAGTCGAAAAAGTTTGGTGTCCGTACTATCAAGATATGGACCGAGTTTGTTTAGATTATCTAATTATTAGCAATTAATAAATAAGATAATTAATAATTATTTTATATTTTATTATATAGATAGAATAATTAATTAGTTAACCAAAATTTTCAATCAATATTAATTCATTGTAACTATTACTTATCTTTATTCGTTAAACTAATTATCATAATTTTTATTATTCATAATCTGGATTTTAAATTCGAAATCTATATTCACTTCCTTGTTACCAAACATCTTTAATCTTTTTAGGCCTGTTTGTTTCGACGAAGTGGGCCGAAGTGGAAAATTCCTGAAATCGGTATTATGCGTACGCTTTTTTTTTTGCTTCCTTCGTTTGGATGCTACAAAGAAGTAGATGTTTAAAGTGTGAAATCCAAAAGTTTGATGTTTGGATGTTTGTTGGAATAATTTTACAATAATTATTTTATATTAAAATGGACTGACCAAATTGATAATTATTTATTAATACTAATTATTTACTTAATTTAACTATTAAGTATTAAGAGTTAATTACTAACTATGAACTTATTTTTTAAAAAAATTAATTATTACTAAGCAAGTGAGACCACTTTCCTTATAATTATTTACCAATTAATTATTAGCTAAGCACTCTGCTTAATAATTATTAGCTAAGTTAGCTTAATAATAATTATTAGCTAGGAGTGGTATGTTGGGTGAGAATAATTGATGAACTTAGCAGAGTTTAGGTTAGCTTAATAATTTTTTTTTTTTTTTTTTTTGAAATCACACGCACACACACAATTGGGGGGCTCGAACCTTGCCAGCCCCTCCGGATGTCCGCTCTAATACCACTAGGCTAGAGAGCTTAATAATTAATAGTAAGTATTATTACTGTACTTATTAGAAATTATTAATACAAAAAATATTTTAATAAAAATTACAGTACTTTTGCCCACATTCGCATAAAATTTGCGACTGTCAAACGAGCAAAGAAACAACATTTTAATGGCCGGCATGAACTGCAAATTACTTTTTGGTCGAGTTCATGTCTCCACTTTTGCGTATAGCCAATCGAAGGAAGTGGAGTTATGAAGGTTGTAAATACATACTTTTTAGCTCCACTTCAAGGAACCAAACAACCCCTTTTGAAATTGCACATCAAAATATTCCTCCATTTATGATTTACCAAATATATATGCACTAAAATAAACTTTCCCATAGGTAGACCAAAATAGTAGGGGAAAAAAAAAAGCAGGGGACAATTTTTTTTTTTTAGAGAATTTGGGGGTGAGAGGGAGAAGTTTGGAAAAAAAACGGAGTATGGAGACAATACCCCAGTAGAGTTAGCACTTTAAAAAAAATGCCATCTCTATTGCCATAATATTGTATATCTAATAATTGTTGAGATTACTAAGTTGGTTTAAGCCTTTAAGGTACCAAATTAAGATTCCTTTACAAAAGATTATGGAATTTGATCCCACAATCAACTATTTTTCTTTATAATTTTCATGCTCAAATTATCTTCTCTCTCTCTATATACACTTTTATTTTTCTTTGTTTTTTTCGAATTCTTTCTAATCAAATACAACTACAACTACAAGACCCAAAAAATTTCAAAAAATAACCTATTCAATATAGTTGACATTTTTTTTTTTGAAATACGCTAACTCTCGACCTATTTCAATTTTTTTTTGAGAAAAACGCCAACTCTTTTAACCTATTGTGGCTTACCCAATTTTTTTTTCTTTTTTTTTCAAAGTTCTTCCTCCCTTTCTAGTTCTCTCAAAATTTATTCCCCAAAAAAAAAACACACACAGGTACAAGTTCACATTATCCCACTGGAGACGGGTAATCTTATATTTTAAATGTTTAATAAGTACCAAAATATAAATCTATCAGCTAAACGTTTGCTAGTCAAAATAACCTTGTGCTCGAAATCCGTTCGGCACGGGCGTGCCAGCACATGTTGTGTGCCACGGTGGTCATGGACCATGGTCAATGGGCTTCATGAGAGGAGAGGGACACGCACAGCCCGACACGGCAAGGACGGCACGGTACGACACAACATAAAAAATAGAGGGGTACCGGTGGTCCCCAGAAAACAAAAAGCCCCGAAACATGCCAAAAGTATCCCTCAACTCACTCCAGAGTCACCAAATAGATCCAGACGCAGGAGAGCCGCACACTCACTCCGGACCCCTTATTTTATTTTTGTGGCTGACACTAAAAGGCCAAAAAAGTCCCAAATCCAAAATCCTAATCCTCCGTGTCAAAGCCCGCCACGCACCCCCTGTGGCCCCTCGCGCTCTCTCTCTCCCCAGTCCCCTCCCCAAGAAGAAAAGTGGGAAGAGCCATCAAAGCCCTCATAGAAAAAGGAGAGAAGAGAATACCACCCCCCAATTCTTGAGAAGATGAGAGCGCAGCAGCAGCGCTAGAGAGAGAGTAGAGGAGAGTGTGTGGGCGTGACGAAATTATGCGGACCATTTGCGACGTCTGCGAGAACGCGGCGGCCGTGCTCTTCTGCGCTGCGGACGAGGCCGCGCTCTGCCGATCCTGCGATTATAAGGTTCTTTTACTTTTGTTATCGTGTTTTCTGCTAATATAAGATTTTTTTTTTCTTTTGCCGAACTTGAGTGACTATTGTGGTTATCGGGAAGAGACATAAGACCATGACTGAGGGACATAAAATAAGAAAATAAGTGGATTGAATTACGGAGACATATTATTCCTTTAATTTATAAAATAATGAGAATTGGGGACAGTGGGCTTAAAAGGCATGCCGTGTCCCTTGAATGGAATAAAGTGTGCTGACTTAGTAAGCCTGTCTTGTCCCTTGAATGGGATAAAGTGTGCTGACTTAGTAAGCCTGTCTACTATCACCCATATAACATCCTTTCCACCGGGTGATCGTGGCAACCTAGAGACATGCTCCCACTTGTATCGCGGGACATCTCAAAAAATATATTTCTTAAGGACTTTTTTTGTTATCATTTTGTTATCCTGTTTTCATTAATAATTATTAATTGTGGAGTGGAATCTTAATTTTGGATAACAAGCCTCCAATCAGCCTTTTTTTGGGTTTGTTATCGTGTTTTAATTATTAATTATTAAATGTGGAGTGGAATGGTAATTTTGGATAAAAGCCTCCATAAGCCTGAATAACAAAAAGTGTGATGATTTTTCCAACTTCAGTGGTATCTTCTTCAGTGGTATTCTGTGATTCTCAAGTACTCCAGAAAAGTACCCCATTTCAAACATTTTAATTCTATGAACAACATTGTTCTCAATATCTCTCATGATAGACTGACTGATCCTAAACACCAAAAGATTACTCATGGGTGTTTGTTGTCCATCAATATGTACTCCCTATTTCTTTTTTGATACTTACATTTTGTATACTTTGTTTTTGTTATAATAATGTTTCCAAGTTCTTTCTTTTTCATCCACAACTCTATTTTAGAATATAACCCTTATCTACATTCTACAGTCATCAACCAAAACTATCATCAACAAACATCATAAAGTGCGGAACGACATTCGGAATATGCCTACTGAGTGCATGAAGGGATTGATCTTGATCCTGAGCCAATGGTGATAAAAACAGTGTAGTATATCTCCTACAATGGTTCATATGGTTATCGTAACTCTACCATACATATCTTTACTAACCCCAATATAGGTACTAGAAACTTGTTTCTTCCAAAACCCCTCACATTATATCCAAGTTAAACTTAAACCATATATAAGTCTCTCTTCTCTCCAATTTTTCTTTTCAAGTAATTGAATGATTTCCATTGTAGATATTCTAATAAACTATGCAACCAAATTGATTATATGAAACTCTACATTCTTTACTTAATTTGAGTCAATTATGCTCCCCTAGAATGTCTTCATGCGGCATATGCTTAATTTCTCGATAGTTAGTACACCTTTGTATTTCATCCTTATTTTTATATAAGTACTAAAGTACTACATTCATTGGGCATTTCCCTGGTCCTTAGGATTTTGTTGAATAAATTAGTTAATTGCATTAATCTTTACTCTTCTAAACACTTTTAAAACGAAACAACAATATCATCAGGTCCTACAACTTTCCATTTTATTTTCTCTAAAAGAATTCTTAACTTCAGATATCCTAATTTTGTGGCAATACCAATATGGTTTATCCCAAACTAATTTTGTTTTTAAGTTAAAAATTTAAAGGTTGTTACCATTAAATATTTAAAAGTGCACCTAATTAATACCATTTTCTCTTTGTAATAATTTTTGGTCCCTCTCTTGATACTTTTACTATTATCTAGGTCTCTACTCCTTTTCCTACTCTTAGGCTCTTAGCAAGTCTATAAATTTTTTTTCCCGACCTTAGTTTCTAACCTGCTATACAAATATTAGTAGGCCCTAGATTTAACTTCACTAATTGTTTTTAGCTTCCTTTTTTGCTAGTTTATATCTCTCAAAGTTCATTATTTCAACACTTTTGCCAATCTGTACACACGCACATGGTTTAATTTGATAAAGGTTAGTCTTTCTAGATCAAAATTACTATCTAAATTTCCACCTAAAATACCTATACATATATAGAATCTTTTGTGCTAATTTATTTTCTACCATAATATCTAATATAATAAAAGCATTTAATGAGTTAAGCAGGTTAACAATTTGATATAGCAAACCATTCAATTTTTGTACAAAACTTTAGAAACTTACAGGGGTCTTGTAAAAGAGGACTGGTAGTCAAGCTCAGACCCTTACTCATGCTGTTAAAAAAAGTCTGAAACAAAAGATAATTTGCGTACATTCCAACAACAATCAAAAGTTGCACTCGATTTCAGCTTCAACTCTTGGCTAACGCCCTTTCCTTCAAGAGAGCTTTCTTATATAAAGCCTTGTACGGAATCTTTCACATCATCCTTTTAATAACAAAAATCATTTTTTGTATCTTATTAATCATACTTTCCCTAAGGGAAAATTTATCAAATGTCCAAAAATCGCAAAAGTTTTATGAAAAACCCACCGAAAAATAACATTTTATCGCGTGCACAGAATTAGCGAAAAATATATAAAGGGTGCGGAATGACCTTTTTGTCTTTCTAATTTATTGAAAACACCCACGAAACCTACTCTTCAAAAAAAAACGTTTCGATTCTTCCTCTTCTTCCATACGCTGCTCACCTTCGAATTTAGGTTTTCTCCTCCAAAATCTTCAAACCTTACTTCAAAAACTCGTTAGTGACTCTCCACTCGCAATTTTCACACTATGTCGTCATCATCAGTTTCCACTTCATCATCAGCATCAGCAGGGCCGGCCCTGAGCAGTTGGGGGCCCAAGGCAAAATTTTCTAAATGGACCCCATATATAATGTAAAAAAAAGTATAAATAAAACAAAAAAATTGTTGTAGTCAATATTTGAACCAAGGACCTCTTAAATACAAGTCTAGTATTGTAACCACTACACCACAATACTTTTTGTTAAAAAAAGGCACGTGATATATATTAGTTCTATTATAGACAGTTCCATGTTGGTGCTCCCTTTCGTCAGGGGGTCCTGGGCCGTTGTCCGGCCTGCCCTGGGCCAGGGTCGCCCCTGATCATCAGCATCAACTAGAACCCCACATCATCATCATCATCAGCATCAACTGGAATCCCACTTCATCATCATCAGCATCAACTGGAACCCACTTCATCATCATCATCAGCATCAACTCGAACCCCAGTTAGAGAAGAGAGAGCTGATGTGAAGAGAATTAAGAGCTTTTTGTCATTCTCCGTGTTAAAATCACGGAGAATTGACATTCTCCGTGTTAAAAACACGGAGGATGGCCTTTCCCCGTGTTAAATTGACGGAGAGTTGCTATTCTTCGTGATAAAATGACGAAGAATGGCCATTTTCCCAGTTAAAATGCAGGAGAATGGTCATTTTCCGTGTTAAAATAACGGAGAATTGCCATTCTCCGTGTTAAAATTACGGAGAATTGCCATTCTCCGTGTTAAAATCACGGAGAATGTTTCTCCGTGTTAAATTGACGAAGAATTGCCATTCTCCGTGTTAAAACGGGGAATGACCATTCTTCGTGTTAAAATCACGGAGAATGACTATTTCCGTGTTAACGTGCAGGAGAATAGTCATTCTCCGTGTTAAAATCACGGAGAATGACCATTCTCTACTGTAAAATCATGTAGAATGGCCATTTTCCGTGTTAGAATGCACGAGAATGACTATTTTTCGTGTTAAAATCACGGAGAATTGTCATTCTCCGTGTTAAAATCACGGAGAATGGCCATTTCCCGTATTAAAATCACGGAGAATTGCCATTCTCCGTGTTAAAATCACAGAGAATGGTCGTTCTCCGTTGTAAAATCACGTAGAATGGCCATTTCCCGTGTTAGAATGCAGAAGAATGGTCATTTTCCGTGTTAAAATTACGGAGAATGATATTTTCCCCCCCTTTTTTTAAAAAGTATATATTGATTGATATCATCATTGTTGTTTGTTTTATATCAGTGCAAACAACCGAGAAGCTCAAAGAGACAAATAAAGGCACATGAATGAAAAAAACGAGCTTCAGAAACAAGTTGAATCGTTGCAGAATGAAGCCATTAAAAATGACCTAATCTCCGAAAAATTTCAAATATCTCCACGAAGAAGATGATGATGATGATGATGAGCGATGATCGGAGTTCTACTGAAGAAAATTACAGTGAACTACGAACAATCTTTGTGATCTCTGCTGAAGATGAGAGCAATGGAATTCAGATCTCTCGTGAAGAAGAAAATGAAAATCGCAATCAAAATCTGGGTTTGTGAATTCAAATATATATATATGACCAAATTTGTGCGAAGGGGTAGATATGGTATTATCAAAATGGCAATTTTGTAAATACAGAGCATCTAGAAGAAATATTTAACGTGAAAATACATAATGTTGGGTATTTCATAAAACTCACCCTACGGGTGGGTTTTTCATAAACACCTACCCCGAAAGTGGATATCTCAGCAATTTCCAGTTTCTTCCCTAACTGTATAAAGTTACTTCTGCAACTTGAATAGAGTTAACACTGACGTGATTGGACTCGAGATGTTATCATGTTAAATATATGGCATGAGGATTTTCTTTGAAATAAGTTAAAGAGAAATATTCTATGATTTGAAGAAATAGAAAATGAACAGTGGCAAAAAATGTCAATAATTCTTGTTCAACTAACAGGTAGGTATGTAACAAGATTCCTTAGATCCTTGGAGGCATTATAAGAAAAACTTCTGAAGGAAGGGCATTGGCCAAGAGTAAAGTCTGAAGTCTAGATGTTGTAGCAACTTTTTTGTTAGTTGTCCATAAGCAAAGAGCATGGTTAGGATTGTGTGGTTCTTTATAAATATGATTCCTCCTTTGGAAATTGTACATACTTATGAATAAAAGTTGAGTTATTTTTGTTTAAAGTTTGTTGGTTGAACTGTTTTAATTGTGTAGTTGGTGCATTTATTTATTGGCTACTTCTGTAGAAAATAAGATTAATATAGAATATTCTATTGATTATTTTGGTGACAATTTAGATGGTATTATTTATCTTCAAGGATTTCCTTTATCAAATTAAATCTTTACATGACATAGTAGTACACACATATGGAATGCCTTAAAATGATCTATGATATTTACATCAAGTATTCATATGCAAACCAAATGCTTTAAAACGATCTGTTAGTCTAATTTAGAGGTTATGGTTGCAAAGTTTTTGGCATTATAATTTTGATATGCATTTGAAACTTGATGATGTAAACCTTCAAAGCTTATAATCGATAGCTTTCTTCATCCATTCAGATATCTGAAGATTCTGAATGTTAGGTGGAAGCTTAATTGTTGCAATCAACCCTTGATCGCCTTCCAACTCCCCAGATTCCAGTTGCACTATATTTTACCTAGTGATTAAAGATTATATACTTGCAACACCTTATTGGGTTTGCTAGCTCACATGAATCGGGTTCTAGGTTTTTAGCCCTCTATGTTTCTTCCATTCATATGCTTTTATTATGTATTATTACAGTTTATCTACTTTAGTCCTATTAAATTAATTTCAGATTTTGTTTTACATTATTAGTAGTAATGGGAAGTCCATATTTATTTGTTTTGGTTGATTAGATTAGAATTGGGACTCTTTATCTTAAGTGGTTGTTTTCATATAGAAATTAGGTGCTATTTTTTTTTCAAAGAAAAGTTTTATAACTTTTCTATTACAAAAAATTCTGATTACAACGAATGCAAGAAATTCTAGATACCAGTTTAGAGTCTGGAGAGTGTAGCGATGGATATCGAATCGACGCGTGATTCCTTTACTCCGTTGACGATCTGACGTACTTTCAAAAGCTTCTTGGTGCACACAAACGCTGTTGGACAGAGAATTCTCGATAGGAAAAGCTTAGGCTGCTGATTACGAGGTGGCTAAATGTTGCATCTGCTCTTCCTGTCTTAGCACAAAATTCGAGACTATTTATAGCAAAGAAGTCTCGAAAATGGTTATTGCTGAGGTCCCGCAGGAAGTTCTGTCCCTTGGAAAAAGGCTGCTTGCAGGAAGCACTGTCCTGCGAGCACAAACTTCGCGTAGAATCAGTTAACCCACGTTCGTGCGGGGTCAAAGGAGATGCTACTACTTGGATGCACGTTCACGCGGTCTGTAAGGAGATGCTATCATGTGGCATCGGTTAACCAAGGAGCAGAGCATGCTTCTGCATAGTTGAAGCCACGTTCTGCCACGTGGCTTGCTGCTATTGCGGCTGCACACACCACAAACGCACGATCTCTCACAGATGTCGAAAAATCGTCGCAATCTTCGTAACATTCTCTATACTCGTCGTGCATTTACACGTAGAAATATCACCTCACAGAGCTTCGCAGGAAGCAACATCCTTGCAAAAGAAAGGCTGCATGGAACAAAGTTTGCAGGAAGCTAGATTGCAGGAAGTTCATACTGCGAGAAGTGCGGTCTTGACTATTCTGACCATCCGCTTCGAATTATGTGCCACCCTCCAACTGTCGACTGTCACTTCGGATTCTGCGTGATACACTGTCAGCTGTCGTTTTGGATTATGTGCTTACGACACATTAAATGTAACTCGACTGTTGTGAGGAGGGAAGTCCTCGCAAGAAGTGAGGTTCTCGCAAAGTAGCCATCTCCTTCTGTTTAGATATGCTACTCGCATGAAGGTTATTCCTGCAAGATAGCTTCTCACAAACAACTTGCTTTTTAGTGAATTTTTTCATGCTTCTACACTAGTATCGTACTCTTATTTCGATGAATGTAGGAATAAAGTCCTACAGTTATGCATCAAACATTGGGTTTATGATACACTGTTCTTGCTTGCATTGTTTTAAATTCCGGCAAGTATGTTAGAAATGTTGATTGCCATGTCCTTTTTTTTTTTTTGTATGTTGTTGGGTTGGGGGTGGGCACTGCAACAGATCTTTTATCACTTATGTCAGCCGACATATCCGACCAGGGATGAGCATTATTTGGGTTTGGACCTAGAACCGAACCGAATAAGGAATTTGAGTAGGTTTTGAAAATGTTCGTTCGGGTTCGATTCTGGAATTGCCCGAATTCCGTTCTGGTTTTAGGTTTCAGTTTTGGGTTTCCAGTTGGGTCCAAAACTGAATAACATTTTCTAAATTACTTAAATACCCTCACATCCAACCCTATATAACTTGTTAAGTTGGACAATTGGTGTAAAGATGTATACGTAATAGGCTTGCTGATATAAATTATAACTTGTAACCTCTAGGGCTTGAACAACTTTGTAATTTGCAACTTGTACAATTTGTCTTCTAAATTATATCTTTTTGATCAATTTTTCTCCGTTCTTTTGCTGTTATCTGTGATTCATTGTTAAATTATGAGATTATTATATATTCATGATTGAATATGAAACAATTCATTGATGTATTATATGATTATGAGTTATTGCAACGATTGAAATGCAGCAATTCAGTGTATATTTATCAAATCTGTATTTTTTTGATAATTTTTAGCCACAAGCCAAAATTTAGGCCCGATCCATTAAATAGTAAAAAAGCCGAACCAACCAAACAGAACCAACCAAACCGATTATATCGGTTCAGTTTGGTTAGGATATTGCTCATTTCTGTTCGGTTCGGTTTGGATTTCTTTAATCCTGTTTTGGGTACTTCGGTTTGGTTGAAACCGAATAAACCGAATGCTCTACCCTATATCCCGCTAGACTGCAGACTGCTATATCGATGTCTAAAATAGTATAAATTAGCCTATTTTAGAAAAAGTTGGCTTAATGTGTTCAATAACCATAATGGGTCAGCACAAGCAAACTTTAAGTTAACTCATTATATAACCCCTAAATTCCATATCGGAGGAGCAAAAGTCATATGACTCGTATCCTCTCGATTTCTCCTCTCATAATGACATAATATCTAGAAAGCCACCTTTACTACTAAAGCAACCACCACCATGTCCAACGGTCACTGCTGACGCCATCATCTCTGTCTTGTTTTGACTACACGCCGTTGTCTTATGCTCGCTCGTCTCTCATACTCTCTCATAATCTAATAAATGCAGCCTACACGATTGTAGTGACAACTAGCAGAGATGGCAATATGTAGTGCCATTGATGTTTTCTGAGGTTACCAATGACAACAATAGTCAAGCTTGTATGTAATTTTTGTTTTATTAACTTTTTAGCACGCCCCTTTGTACAATGGATTAACTTTTTTGTACAATAAAATTACCCGATAAGTTTATATATATATATATATATATATATATATATATATATATATACACTTTTTTAGGATATTATGACATTTGTAATGATACACGTAGGTTATTTCTAACTTCGGTTTGGTTGAAACCAGATAGACCGAATGCTCTGCCCTGTGTCACACTAGACCGCTATATTAGCCGATATCTAAAATAGTATAAATTAGCCGATTTTGAAAAAGTAGGCTTAATGAGTTCAATAACCAGAATGGGTCATCACTAGTAAGCCATAACTTAACTCATCATATAACCCCTAATCCAAATCGGAAGAGCAAAAGTCATATCCTCTCGATTTCTTCTTTCTCATCATCTCCGGAAAGCCACCTTGACTACTATAGCAACCACAAACATCTCCAAAGGTCAAGGTCACTGCTGACACCATCATCTCTCGTGTCTTGTTTTGACCGACACTTCATCGTCTTATGCTCACTCCTCGTCTCTCATACTCTTTCTCATACACACACACACACACACACATTTTTAAGGATATTTACAACATTTGCAATGATGCATATATATTATTTCTAACAAATATACTTATATTAAGGTATATATTTAAAGAGTATGATATGGACACCCGATATTTCAATTTATCCCAACATGTTACCTGAATCCGACATGAAGCTGACAACCATTTTAATACCTTACATGGTTCTGAAGCCCTAGGAATTTCCCATTATTCCTCTTTTCTACTTTCCTTTAGTTTTCTCCATCAAAACCCTCCTCTTTCCACTTTCTGGTCGTATAGTACCAACAAAAATCACAAAACTTTAGAATATGGAACCTACAAAAAGTTTGCAATATGCAGAATCTCAAACATGAAATCTAGAACACAGCAAATAAACACTTCCAAATCTTGAAACAACAATCTGCAGTCCTCCAATCCCCTCCCTCAAGTCCTCATGAAATCTAGATCCTGATTTTTTTTCTCTAATATAGATATCCCAATCCCAAATCAAGTTTTTGATTCTTTTCTTTCTAACTGGAGCCCCACTGTACCAAACTCCAAAAGCCCAATTGCTAAACTTTAAATCGTAAAATTTCTAAACTTTGCCCGAATTGGAAGATTGATATTGATTGTGTGGTTGACCTGCGCTAATCTGGGTTTAGGAAAAGAATCTATGTTGCTTTCCATTAAACCAATAATTTGTCGGCTATTATGCAACTCCTATTTGGGCATGCAATATTGACGCTTGCGACCAAAGGAGAAACCTTCAAGAATTCTTGTAGGCTCGAGAGTAGAGATGAAGGATGATAAAATGTGCTCTAGTGAGTCGTGTCATCTCTGGGGCACAATATTTTGGGAGTGCCCATTGGAAGTTGTTCCTGATGAGCTAGAGGTGTTGCACTAAATTATGCTGAACTTGGTATTTGAAATTGTTAACAGGGAGCTTTTTCCACTTTCTTGTTCATCAAGAAGGACAAGTAGGTATTATAATGAACTCTTGGGAGTCCTGTGGAACTATCTGATTTCCACTCAGATCTTGTTTTAATGTTGTTTTCAGTAAATTTGCATATAATGAAGATAGACTTATCGACCTCCAACCTTGGCCTAGTGACAGTGAGCCATTTCACTATATTGAAATATATGTTCCTAGTTTTTGTATAAAATAACCATTCTGTTGGAAGAAATTTGGTGTGCTTGTGGGATAAAAAAAAAGACCCGGATCCATTTGTTGCCTCTTAAATTAATATAATCAAGCTGGATATTTAGCCCAGTGTTCTAGGTTGAATATGCATCCTTATCTCATAAAAAAACATTGCTTCTTAAATTGTTTTCATATTGCCTCATTTAGTGGGAGCTTCACCCAATAACATGTTGTCATAGCAGAACCTGAAATGTTTGTAGAATCGTTTGATGGTTAAGAGGAGATTATATATTTTGATGGTTAAGAGGAAGCTATAGAGAGATTTTGTAACCTTAAAGAACTAATTTTTCATATAGGATACTTGTTCACAAGTACCCCTCTTATTGGTCATTTCCCCCTCGTCGATAGGAACACTATATGTTAGATGAAGCCAAGGATCAAACTGAAGCTGATGTGGTTGAGGGGGATATGGTACAAAGTACAAGTGCATATAAATGATGGTGATGTCTTTTGTATCAACCAACATACAGTAGTTACAGAAATATCTAGCAAAATGATCTTGGTTTAATGCATGGAAGGTCATACTACTAGATATTTTCTATCTTCAACCATAAGCTGAGAAATTGTAGGCCTGTTGATGGGATTTGCGAAAGTTTGGGAGTGTACTAACACGTTGAAGAAGCATCCCAATCTTTGGATGGAGTCGAACCTATAGACTATTTGGAGTGATCAATTCATTGTTATGATCTCATTTGAGATGTTGTCATAAAAGACTAGTGTGTAATTGCTATTTCTAGAATTGATCTCTACCAATTTATCGTTAAAGGGACTTGTATATAAATTGCTAAGTAGTTGGCTGTGAAGCACGATTACTCCATCTTGAAAGGTGTATGTGAACCACACACTTACCGGGTACTAGTACTCAGATACTCTTGGGTACACACTGCATAAGTACCCAAAATTTAATTTAATTTATTTTCAGTTTTTAACTTTGTGTTTCTTGGGTACTTCCTAGTGCAGTTCATTAGAAAAAGAAACCTTATCTTTTGAAATATAGTTTTAATACTTTTCTTTTAGAAATCATTTTCTCTTTATTTTTAAACTTAGCTACATAGTTTTCAAACTAAAATTCATTTGATACCATGGGAAAGAAATTTAGACCATTGGTTTTACTTATGAAGTCAAGAAGATACATTACTAGGTGTGTGTGAGGAGGGATCAGGATCAAACTATTGTTGTATCGACTATCAACATATACATACCATGTGGGGTTTGTTTACTTGTTGATTGTTTTTCCTTTTTATTCCCAGTCAAACTATTGTTGGACAGCCCATGTGTGTTTGATGGGGGTGTTAGATATTGTAGACGTAGTCCCATATTGATTAGGAGATCTCCCTCATTTGATTGTACTTGTATATATTCTCCTGGCCTCGAGCCTAGTTGATTCATTGCTTTCATGATTCTAACAAAATACCCTTTGTTTTCAACCGCGAAGACGTTCTCTATTGGCTGTGTAATCGGATTGTATTTTTCTTATTCCTGTTATGTGAGTTCTAGTATGTGAATACTTGTTGAATATCCAAGACAACCAATTGCAAAGGTGTCCAACATACACAGATAGGATAAGAAATGAACCCAAAACAATGATTTGTGTCCCGTAGGCATGCATTTGACAAGTTTCGGACATCTCTGACAAGTGAAAAGATGGATTGTTTAGCACACTCAAGTGTTGTCGGTAGTTCAAGCTCTTGAAATTATTGCCGTTTAACATTCAGGTTAACCAGGAAACCTTTCTTTTCTTTTCAATCAATACCAGCTTGTATATACTATATACTCAAGAGCTGACCCACAGTAGTACCTTGCTCAATCTCACAAATCGTTGTGCAAGCTTAGATACTATGGTTAGGAGCGATAAAGTTTTAGTTAAAGGGGTGCAACTAGGTGTAGGCCTCTAAACAAACTTGGATTAAGGCCGTAAAGGATGATATTGTTTTGTTAACATTATAACAGACATGGCCCTTAACAAAGCTGAGTTGAAGAAAATGATTGAAATAGGCGACCTAAATTTTTTGATATAGAAGCTTTTGTTGTTGTACCATGACCTTGTATATCAATATGTATTTACCATCTTCAAGAGTAATAAATGTGGAGGTCCTAGTGAATCGGTTTCCATCATCTGGAGACTGCCAATAGGAAAATTTACCAACTCCAGAATATTTTAACCAAAAAGTTACCGTGAAGTATCCTCTTAGTCTTAAGAGCTTTGTGGTTTCAGTTGGGTATTATTTGCCTCAAATTAGCTACAGCTCTCTGATTTCCAGTTCGAAAGAAATCTAATACCTAACTCTTTAACTTCCGCTTCGGACACCCATTGTGGGTGGGTTAGATGGCCAGAACACCTTTTACTATCTATGTAATGATCTGATTTCGAGTCACTCTGTCCACAATGGGGATGTCCCAAAAGTCTTTCATCCTGGATGGACTCCATGGCAAGGTTGCAAGTACCAGCTGAAATTGATACGTTAGGAATCGTCCGGAACCAAGCTTTTGAACCTTGCTCTTTGGGCCCAAGGGATTTAGTGGATGCTCTAAGAGGTCTGGATACCCTCGGTACATATAAAGAAATGAAATTCTACTCCCCACCATCAGAAAATCCTCTTTGTTTTATAATACTGAGGTATTAGTCTATTAGAAATAATTACTGGATTTGTGCAAAGAAGCAGAACTGTATATGTACATATTCATAAGAAACATAGTGTCATATAGAAACTTATAAGGAACTTTCGTCCTATAGAAACTTATCACGGAAATTTGTCACTGTTTATGACGATTTGAAATTTACCTTGCCCAGGATGCTTATTTATTTGTGGCACCATGTGACATTTGCGTCTACATCAGCCTCATCATACACGATGGTCGGATGAATCTGGGTATATTGTCTTGTCTAAAAGGTAAATTGGCAAGAAGGGCTAGTCACATACATGCATGTAGTAAAACTTTTAGTGCCTGATTGCATTGTATATATGCATTACACTAAATATGCAAATGTGCACTCATTACATATGTCTGTGCATATGAATGTTTATGGGTGTGGCTTCTTTATGTCCTTTTTGTCTTATGGTAAACTGAACTTGTAAGATTGGAATATAAACATTACGTTCCAAGTTGGATTCATAACTCTTAAGAATTATCATGAGAATTTTACAAGATATGAACTCTTCTATTTGTTCTCTGATGTTATTCATGAAATTTTGGAGGACAACAGGTCCACATGTGTAACAAGCTTGCTAGTCGACATGTACGAGTAGGACTTGCGGACCCCAGTGATGTTCCTCGTTGCGACATATGTGAAAATGCTCCTGGTAGGCTTATATATGCCCCTGCTGAAATTTTCACATGTTATACATAAGGGACCTGATACTTTTCACCTTTGGTTGTGGATGTAGCTTTCTTTTACTGCGAGATAGATGGAACTTCCCTGTGTTTGCAGTGTGATATGATTGTTCATGTTGGAGGAAAAAGAACCCATGGAAGGTACCTCCTGCTGAGGCAGAGGGTTGAGGTGGGTGAACTTGCATATTTACCTCTCTCATTGTTTGAGATCCTTTTACATTATCTACCCTATAGTTTCCAGGCGATAAACCGGGGCAGATGGACGATGCCGCCGTGCGTCCCAAGGAGCACGCTGAAACTAACAAGGATAACAACCATCTTTCTAAGCTGACATCGAGAGAGAGGGCGCAAAACAACAAGGCATCTGCCCCTGCCACAGAAGCTAACGGTGTTCATCTTGACAGAATGGATGCTGAAATGATTGATCTCAACATGAGACCTTACCGAACCCTGGGGCAAGCCTACGGTTCTCGGGTATGGTATGCGTAGTCGTTTTCTTATCGAATCGCAAGCATGGCTTGTTGTCTATGCCTAGCTCATTTACTTTTAGAGGCGCGAAAATTGATCACTGACATTGATTTTTTTTTCATTTCCTCTTGTTGCCAATGAAGACTCAGGATACGGATCATCAACATGGGAATAACCTGGACCTAACATGAGTGGCTCCATTCACGAGCCCTTCAGAATGTAATGTGGTACTATTCAATAAGGATATGTACATTTTCCTTGTGTGTTTCATCAGTAACACAGGAGTGGATTCTCTTTCCTCAGTGCCTTCTTTTTTGTTGGAAAAGTGCATGTTTAGACTCCAGTTTAAATGCTTTCATTGTTTTCATCCCCCCCTGGAGATTGTATTTTATGCATTTGTTGTACAAATATGAAAATTGTTTGAGCTTATTTAGTAAAGTTCTGAGCTTTTCGGGTTCAACTGTTCAAGATTGCAGTCTGGCAGAAGGTTGATACAGTATAACCCTCAATAATTTGATATCCGATAAATTAATAATTTTGGTTAAATAATATTTTTGACTAGTTTTAACTTGGTGATAATAGGATAAATTAGTAACTCGTTAAATTCATAAGATAATATATTATAACAATTCATATAGGTTCAAAATTATATGTAAATTAGGGTTATTTAGTAATATGGTCTCATATAATAGTGGATATTAGGATTCGGGTCTCGAAAATGATCGGCATTAGGGTTTTGGTCTCCAAATTATTGTTCACGTAAGCAAATAAACAGTGGTTTGGAGATCCAAATTCTAACGTCGGTCATTTTCGAGATCAAATTCCAATTTTAACTATTATATAAGACCCTAATACTAAATAACCCTATAAATTAATATACTTTTTTGATATACATAGAGCATATGATTTAACTACGAGTCCTAAAATATGACGAAAACATTGTTTGTTTGTTTGTTTTTGAAATTGGTGTCACGGTAGATTTTATCTTCAACTTTTATTAACATGGTAAGAAACTTTGGTGTGGTTTTCTCATACTATGATTTTTGTTTTATTCGTCATAGTTGATTTTTTTTATACGTCTGAGATGAGTTTTTGTTCAACTAAGTAGAGTTTCAGGTAATTTCAGAGAGAGAGAGAGAGAGAGTTTGGCAGCTTCTTTTCCGGTTTTGCTTTCTCAAATTTTTTTTTGAAAACCACCTTTATAACGTAGCTTTCACAGAGCATCAAAAACATGTTTTCTGAGATGTTCTTTTTTGTTTTTTTGTACTGTTTGGGCCCCACCACCCACCAAACCCTCCCCTCTCCTCTCTCCCACACTCTCTCTCTCCTCCAGAAGAGGGGTGTCTGCTCCTTCTCCATTTTCCATTTTTGCTCCTCCATGTTTGCTTTCTGAGCTCCTTCTCCATTTTTGCTCTTTCTTCCTCTCCCTCATTGAGATGGGGTGTCTGCTCCTTCTCCTGACTCGAGGACACGGCAACGACGACGGTGGGACGACACCACGAGGGAACTCGAGAGAGCACTGGACCACGACCGGAGGCGCTCGACAAGGACGACGACGGCAGCTAACCCTAACCCTAAAACGATGGGTCTACCGCTCGACGACGGCGGCGACCACTCGATGACGATGCGGAGACCACTCAAGAGAGCACTCGACGATGACGACGGCGAGCACTCGAGGACGGCGGCGAGCACTCGACGAAGATGACGACGGCGGCGACCACTCGACGACGACAACGACGGCGGAGACCTCACGAGACAACCGTCGCTGTGAGCACGACCACGACCTAAGCTTCGAGCACAGGTCGAGTCCTCGTCGAGCCGGCGGCCGCGGAGGCCTCCGCGTCGTGAATTCGAGTCCTCCTCGTCGAGCACAGGTCGAGTCCTTCTCGTGTGACAGAGGGGTGGACACAGAGTCGTCGAGTCCTTCGCCTCCTAGAGCCATGACACGGAGTGGGAGGGTGGACACAAATTGTGGCAAGGACACAACATAAAAATTAATTTCAGAAAAAAATTTACCAAAAAAAATTGTAACATTTTTTTTCCATAAAAGTAACCAAACGCAAACTCAGAAACTTTATATCCAGAAAACTATTTTATAACATCATTCTCCAAAAACTGTTTTCAGAACAAAATTTCAGAAAGTCTATCCAAACGGACCCAGAGTTTTTTTTTTTTTTTTTTTGGGGGGGGGGGGGGGGTGGTTTTGAAGTTTTGATTAATTATAGAAAGGGGGAAAAGTTTGAAGAAATTATAAAAGGAGGATGAAGTGACATTAGTGATGGCGCTCCACATTATTGCACCCCCACTCCGTTGGTGCTATCACTAATGTGATCCCATGAGATTTCCCCCTCCCCCTAAAAAAAAGAGAAATTTTGAGTGGCACCCCACTTGATTTACCCTTATTTAAGGTGCATCCCACCACTTTACACAAATGAATAATACCTCCCACTTTTGACGGATTTCGTCCATATTGGACGGTCAACTGGGTTGACTTAATTTTTTTGACAAAAATACTCCCGCGTTGTCTTCTTTCCCGTGTCTCTCGCCACTGCACCCTCCGACCTCGCCGACGCCCCTGCCCGACCTCTCCGACCGCCGCCCCCTCCCCCGACCGCCGCCGCCCCCTCCCCCTCCCCAGACCGCCGCAACCCCCCTCTCCGCTCCCCCTTCTCTCCCCTCCCCATCACCACCATCACCAACACCACCACCACCATCACCAACACCCCCCTACCCGACCTCGCCCCCCCTCCTCGACCGCCGCCGACCCCCCTATCCCCCACCACCGCCTCCGCCGCCCCCTCCCCCCCTCCCCCCCTCCCCGACTGTTGCTGCTGCTGTTGTTGCTGCTGTGGGTGGGGGGTGGCGGTCGGGGAGGGGGCGGCGGCGGCAGTGGTGGGGGGTAGGGGGGGTCGACGGCGGTCGAGGAGGGGGGCGGCGAGGTCGGATAGGGAGGGTGTTGGTGATGGTGGTGGTGGTGGTGATGGTGGTGGTGGTGATGGTGGTGGTGGTGATGGGGAGGGGAGCGGAGAGGGGGGTTGCGGCGGTCGGGGGAGGGGGCGGCGGCGGTCGGGGAGAGGCCGGTGGTGGCGGAGAGTGGGGGATCGGCTTGGGAAGGGGGAGGGCTTGGGAATACGGGGGTATTTTGGTCCAAAAAAATTATTCAAATCCTTTGACCGTCAGTTACTGACGAAAACCGTCAAAAGTGGGGGGTGCCTTGCATTATGGTAAAGCGGTGGGGTGCACCATAAATTTTGATAAATTAAGTGGGGTGCGACTCAAAATTTCTCAAAAAAAAATCGGTTACATTATTTTCTATTCTACTTTTCCCCCTCCCAATGTTCCTTTTACACCTCCAATGCCCTTTCTCTTCCTCCCATACACTTTTCCTCCCCCCAATTTCTTTTTCCCTTTACCTCCCCCAATGTAACTTTTTCTCCCCCAACGCAAGATTCTTCATCCGGTTTTGGTTTATAGGAGAGGAAAGAAGATAGATTCATTTCATTCACATATCTGCTGTTGGAGCTTCTCCTGGACGACGTAGAGATTAGAAAGGAAGAAGATGAATACAGGAAACGATGGTTGTATTCCCGGCGGATCGACCACTGAAAGAGATGAACAAGAGCGAAACAATCACATATATCGACTGGTGTTTACAGGAGAGGTTATTTTTTTAAAATTAATATTTATTCGTTATTTTATTATATATTAAATTTGATTTTATTGATATACTTCGTTTCATTTTTAGTTATTTGATTACAAGCCGAATGTACGGTTGCGTAAACGTGGACAATGGCGTAACGCTACAAACTACGCCACATGTGTCACTTTCCGTTCCCAGAATACGTATTTTAAATGCATGTACTGCTTAAATGTATTTATTTAATATTTATCATGTATTGTTCTGTATTTTAATTTCTTTAATTTTATATTAATTATTTTTCTGCATTTTACTTTCTGCATTTTACTTTCTGCTTTTACCTTGCTTTTGGGTTCGGCCTAGATTGGTTTGTTTTCGATTTTTCTTGGTTCATTATGAACCGAACCCAACTCCCCACCTACCACCACTCCTTCATTTAAAACCCCAAAACCCTTTCTCTCTCTTCATTCATTACTTCTCCTTCACCATTACTCCTCTTCTTCCTCCATTACTCCTCCCCACCTACCTAGCGTCATAGGCAAGTGCCAACTTGCTTCATGATGGATCTCTATTTTTATTGTTCCATTATCTTTCTCTCAGGATTTTTAGATACTTTAGTACTTAGCATTTTCAATTTTCATGGCTCATTTCTTGTAAATCTAAGTTTAATGCATTTTCAGATTTTTTAGGTTTTGATCTAGTAACTTTGTTATTTTTTCAACTTTTGGTGGTTCCATATTGTAGAGAATTTCTTTCTACCCCATTTTGACCTATGGAAGTCCAGTTTTGGGCTTGGAATGAAGGAATTAGGGAGCTCGGAAGCAACGGCTTTCCATGGTTCTCCTTCTCAGAAGAGTGGAGAAGAAGGGCAATGCTTGACCGCATGAGTTTTCATACGGCAAGTCTTCTTGAGCCGCATGAATAGTTCGGCCGCATGAAGAGTAGCTGGCCGCATCAAGAGTAGTTGGCCGCATGAAGAGTTCGGCCGCGTGAAGAGTTTCGGCCGCATGAAGAGTTCGGCCGAACGAAGAGTTTCAGCCGCTTGGAGTTCTGGCCGCATGAAGTGTCCGACCACATATAATTCTGAGCCGCATAAGCTCGATGATTTTCAGCCGCATATGTCCCGTCCAATTTTAGCCGCATGAGTATTACATCCTGGCCGCATAAGGACCCGAGTCCTTCTGGCCGCATATGACTTAACTCTGTCTTTCTGGCACTGTTCAGCCGCATAGTGCTTTTCAGTCGCATGGCGCTTTTAACCGCATGGACTTGTATTTAAACTGAGCCGCATGGGTCTTGTTTCAACCCTAGCCGCATAAGCTTGATGCTTCCCAGCCGCATGGGACCCATCCCCTTTTACCGCATGAGCCTCGTATCTCCAGCTGCATAGGCCATTAGCCGCATGACCCTCGGCTAGTTGCCGCATAGTCCTGTTTTCCTCTAGTAGTGCACTCATGGCCGCTCGGCCCTTGTTGCATGATTTAGCCACATAAATAGATATCCAGCTACTGCCATTTAATAGTGCCTTTTTACTGTTTCTTGACATTAATTAACATTAATTGTTATCTTGACACTAATTAACAGGGATTGTTATCTTGATTTAAAAATTAATCATGCGTTCCTAGTTGGAACTAAGAGACTGGTAGTCGTCTTATTGAAATGAATGAATGAGACACGTTCATATGGACTATGAACTATTGCAAATCGACTGGTTGATCCCGAATATTGACATAAAGGCACACATGCAGGCTTCAATTCATTTATTTATTTTCTACAAAAGCAGCATGTGTACTTGATGGTCGGGGCATGATTATTCCGTGGTTAGTTTTGATTGTTGTATTATGCTATGTAAGACCTACAACCTGACCGCACGGGTATCATTGTAGAGTTGGGCATATCGTACTTGTACGGAAGTACTCATTCTGAATGACCATGATCCACGGTATGGAATTTCACTCAACGTAGAGACTACTAAGTTAAATAAAATAATGATTGTATGGAGAGAATGGATTTCCGAATTCCTACATGGCAGCCCTCTTTGGGACTATTAAGTGTCCGACAGGCCGGCTGGTTCCCACAGATACTGCAAATCTGCCACACTGTAGTGCCCCGTCCCGCAAAGTCAATCGGAGGAATCGAAACGCCGACGGCGTTGGAACTTAGCCTTGCAACGGCTGCTCGAAGGCTCGCTCGTCCGAGGCGACTCCTCGCTCAGGTGGGGTAGTTTCGGTGAACTTGTCTCATCTTTGCCTTCACATAATAAATCGTGTTTTCAACTTGCACAAGTAGGCTTAATAATAAAAGAGACGAATCCACATAGCTAAGAGAATAATCCCGACGGGTCGAAATGAGTTAGAACATGGAAAACGTCCCACGATCGGCTTATAGTTGGTGCACGGCGTGCTTTGAAAATGACACTCGGTCCTTCGTCACGTGGCATGGGAGAAGGAAAGTTGGTCTTTGACACAAAACTATGAACTTGCCTAAGTCGCAGGCGTCGCCCGCATAAACGCTTGATAAAGCGTGCACGGTTCCACTCCGCAAGGCTTGGCATAGCCCTTGCTCGTCCCTCGGGTTAAGTTGTAGGCTTGAGTAAGCTAGGCAAAGTTATGCCGGTCGACCTAAGTCATTCCAAGTGCTGTCCCGCTCATTCTGCGGTTGTCAAGTTAAGTAGTCCCATGATCCCAAGGCCCGTCATATGGAGTATGACTTGGGCGACAGCGTTGCGTAGAACACAAGTCGGTTTAGAGGCACGAGCCACGGTTGGTTCAGTGGAAAGTTAGCCACGGTCGGTCGATACTTAAGGAAACACGTTATGTTAAGAAGTTGGAAGGCTATGCAGTAGCCGTTCCCTGAGTTCAAAGAATGTTAAGTCTAAGCGATGGCTAGTCGCCGAGAAAAAATATGTCGGGACTGTGGTTCAGTCGCCGAGGCAACCCTGGTTTGGGCTCTGCAAAGGAAGTATGAAAAGAGTAAAGCAAAGTAGCTAAATGATGATGATGTGACCATGCAGTACGTTAAGTCTAAAAGTTAGCGGAGGCGCGTGGTCATGGACAACTTGTCGACAAGGGCGATGGTATCTTCGAGCGGCAGCCCTGGGCCATGGGCACCGACTCGGCCTAGGAAGAACCAGGTTATAGCCGAGCTGGGTAATAGGCAACCGGTAGGTCGGAGACTTGCATCGGGGATCGCCACCTGCGGTACAAGGGTCCCGAATGCCAGGCTATGTCCACGATGGCTAGTTAATGCCAGTGACCTTTCATATAGATGTGTCGACACGGGCGGCAATCCGCGTGTGTGCCTTTGGATTGAGTTGAGTTGGATATGTATGAATTTAGAGAACACAAGGTCTGGGCCTAAGATTTGGCTACAACGAAGGCGGCGTGCTTCGGCACGAGATGTGCCATTGAGTGTTAAGTTGTTGGCATAGAGTTGCATGAGTTAGGCTTGAGCTGTTGCGAGTTAAGTCGAGAAGGGCCGTAGGGCAAGTTGTGTGAAGTTACGTTGAGTTGCTGGGCACGACCTCGAAATATGAGGCACGGCCGCGTTGTCACAACACAAGTGTAGGCGAGACTAAGCAAGGAGACGCTGCCTCGGAGTTATTGAAGCACGAATCGAGTAATGGCACGACCGAGTCGTTACGTCCCAGAGTTTGGCACAAAAGACAAGTATAAGTCGGTGCGTCGACAATGCAAGCACGAGAAAGGTCTAGAGGCAAGGAAATGGAGTCTTTCGTGTAGTTGCGTCTCTGATTATGGCCGTAAGGCAAACACGACTGATAGGTTAACGTTATTGGCACGAGAAGGGTCTAAGGCAAAAGTATGAGTTAACGTCGTTGTGCAAGCACGGGATGGTCCTTAGACACAAGTATGCAAGACGTCGGTCCTAAAACTGATCCTAAGGCAAGACTAGAAAGACAATCGAAAGGGTTTTAAGCTGCACAAAGTAAATGAACGTGTCGATTTTGTATGGGTGGGCGAGAAGCTCACTCCACCAGTACAGTTGAGTACTGACACCCACACAGTATTCATGTGCAGGCACAGGTAGAAGCTCGTGGCGCGGAGCTCGCTTGGTACGTCGAGGCACGGAGTTCCTTGGCGATTCGAAGCATGCGGCCGCGTGGAACCGAAGACTTATACAGGACATAATGTATGGACATCGCCTTCCGAAGCTTCCGCTGGCTCAAGCATTGTAATCGAGAGATGAGAGAGAGCATAGTGACTTGTAATCGAGAGAAAAGTGAGCACGAGAGACTTGTAATTTGGCCTTGCGCCCACAAATGTAATCTTGTATTCAATATCAATAAAGAGCTTCTTTTGAATGACTTGTGTTTATGTGTACTTGTTCTTAAATTCTGCTGTATGTTTCAATATTTCTGCTTGGGACTTCTGTGCGACGACCCCGTCGCCGCCGATGTAATCGGCCGTTATGAAACTGCCTTGCACAAGCGCAATCTAGGCTCGTGCGGCATCACGCCTTAGCGAGGACGATCGCTCCTACAGGAGCGGGGCGTGACATAGTGGTATCAGAGCACGGCTTTACGTCCTTGGACTTCACGTCGAATTTCTCCGTTTTGAAAGCTCGTCGTTGGAAAATAAGTGGGCGCTCTCTCTCGATTGTCCCTCGGCATGTCCATACAATAAGCCTAAATATTTTTGAAAGCTCGTACATACGTTCAATCGAACGCATCGA
The DNA here is from genome assembly GCA_029216955.1 of Iris pallida. NCBI lineage: Eukaryota > Viridiplantae > Streptophyta > Magnoliopsida > Asparagales > Iridaceae > Iris > Iris pallida. The sequence continues at coordinate 7,386,995 of JANAVB010020999.1, forward strand.
TAGGCGACGGCCTTTGTGCCGAACGGTGTCAACTTGTCTTGAATGAAAACACATACTATTGTTAGCAAAAGTTGCGTGCATGCCTAAATAGTCCTATGTCGACGTTAGCAATTGAGCGTGCAAACTTGAACATTGCGAGTGATATCAAGTACCGCTCGGTCGGGAATGAAGCTAAACTTAGAGGGTCTATCGATAGGAACGTTATCGAGTTAACGCTTAGGCGTACACGAAAGATTAACTTGGATTTTGAGGAATAGTGCGATCGACCTAGCACGTCGATGCAACGTGAGCGAATACGCTAGAGATTCGTCGAACGAATCGGAAGGATGTCTTAGCAAATGACGCGAACGTGATTGAGGACTAGATCGTATGGCTCGAATCTGAGTGGTGTATGGACTTTTCTTGGAAATCATTCGAGCGAAGATTGAGGATTACGAGTATGTCAACGAGGCGATGCGATCGCGCAAAGCCTTAGAATACGTCACGCTTAGTTGATCGTGACTTTGAATGTCCCAGACGAGCATCTCGTTAGGTCAACTTGTGAACGGGCAATACGTGTTAGAAGTGATTCGGAACGATGAATGAAATGAATGGTCTTGATCGAGGAAACTTAGAGGATTGCACGTACAATTTCGGATTGATTTGAATGAAATGTGACTTGAGTTCGAACAACGATCTTGAAACGAGCTTGAGGAAGAGCGACTGAACTTGATTTGAATATCGAGGAAATTATGGAATATCCAGTTCGGACAATAGCATCAGTCGTACGACTCGAAATTGGTTGCAAAGGAAGATCGTCAGGTTACGCATATCGTCGATGGTATTGAGGCGTATCAAAGATCGATATGCAATAACTCGGGAGTACTCTAACTCGACGAATGACGATCGTACAAATGTCATTGTTCCGATGGATGCTATACTCGGGATAATTGAAACGTATCGAAGAAAAGATAAAACTTGGATCGGATGAGAAATGAAAATGGTTGGATTTGCTTCGTCGATAACCACAACTTCGACATTCTTGTCTTATACGAGCGCAACCCCAGCCTCGCACATGCGTCATGCCGATTTGAGACGATCACTCCACGTGAGCGCTGGTATGGTGATTCATACAGCGGGGGTGATTGACCTAGCTTGGCGTGGCAATTTGTGTGCTTCGATTTGTGGTTTGACGCGAAGGTGACTCGAGAATAGATTTGTGTGCTTGAAGAATTGAACTTGAGGATTGAGTAGGTCCAATCCGCGTATCAAAAATGAGTTAGTCTAAACTCAAACAAGAGTTACGCCCCGATGAGAATGATTATTCCGCGGGTGCGTTGCATGGTGATTCATGAACCACCGTGGATAATCGAACTCGCGTGAGATTGGGGCGCAACGTATAGTCGAGCTAGATGACCTCGTGATCGAATGCACGCATTGGTTAGAATTGGTGATTTGAATGAATTCGAATACGGGCAACGAATACGTTGATGCGAATAGGTGATCGTGCTCGATGTTTAGAAATCTGAGTGACGCGAGCTTGGGTAGAAAATCCCGTACTACCGACTTTGGTTTGACCCTAGGATTGGGGTCAGTGTTGGCATTATTGTTGGGAAACTATGATTCCAATCCTGACATTGACTTAGCCTCGTAAAGATTAGCCTAGCGGTTAGGCGAAACGCCCTGTTGCAGAGTTATCAATCGAAGAATTGATCTTGAGGATTGGTTTGAATGGATAGCATGAATCACGAATGTAGGAAACCCTGCTCATGAGACTCGACTAACATGCATATATTTCAGGGACGCCTGGGTATGTGCACGAGGTGACTCGAGTGAGAATGACAAATTCTCTATCATGCGGCTTGGCTGAATGCATGTATTTTGGGGACGCTTGGAATGCGTGCACGATCCAGCCAAGTGATGCAATGAGTTCAAGCAAGACTTGAAAGATGGGAGTGTGTCGAGATCTTAAAATCATGTCAACGAAAAGAATGATAATAGTACGAGCGTGGCTCAGACTCAAGGAAACGTGTAGGCGTATCTCGCTCGACTGTTATAGTTCCATGTCTAGGCTCGATAAAGTCTTGGCCATAGAAATAGTAGGATGGCTTGCGTTCAGGAAAGTCTCGAGGACGAGACTTGTTATGAGTGGTGTATGATGTAGTGCCCCGTCCCGTAAAGTCAATCGGAGGAATCAAAACGCCGACGACGTTGGAACTTAACCTTGCAACGGCTGCTCGAAGGCTCGCTCGTTCGAGGCGACTCCTTGCTCAGGTGGGGTAGTTTCGGTGAACTTGCCTCATCTTTGCCTTCACATAATAAATCGTGTTTTCAACTTGCACAAGTAGGCTTAATAATAAAAGAGACGAATCCACATAGCTAAGGGAATAATCCCGACGGGTCAAAATGAGTTAGAACATGGAAAACGTCCCACGATCGGCTTAGAGTTGGTGCACGGCGTGCTTTAAAAATGACATTCGGTCCTTCGTCCCATGGCTTGGGAGAAGGAAAGTTGGTCTTTGACACAAAACTATGAACTTGCCTAAGTCGCAGGCGTCGCCCGCATAAACGTTTGATAAAGCGTGCACGGTTCCACTCCGCAAGGCTTGGCATAGCCCTTGCTCGTCCCTCGGGTTAAGTTGTAGGCTTGAGTAAGCTAGGCAAAGTTATGCCGGTCGACCTAAGTCATTCCAAGTGCTGTTCCGCTCATTCTGCGGTTGTCAAGTTAAATAGTCCCACGATCCTAAGACCCGTCATATGGAGTATGACTTGGGCGATAGCGTTGCGTAGAACACAAGTCGGTTTAGAGACACGAGCCACGGTTGGTTCAGTGGAAAGTTAGCCACGGTCGGTCGATACTTAAGGAAACACGTTATGTTAAGAAGTTGGAAGGCTATGCAGTAGCCGTTCCCTGAGTTCAAAGAATATTAAGTCTAAGCGATGGCTAGTCGCCGAGAAGAAATATGTCGGGACTGTGGTTCAGTCGCCGAGGCAACCCTGGTTTGGGCTCTGCAAAGGAAGTATGAAAAGAGTAAAGCAAAGTAGCTAAATGATAATGATGTGACCATGCATTACGTTAAGTCTAAAAGTTAGCGTAGGCGCGTGGTCATGGACAACTTGTCGACAAGGGCGATGGTATCTTCGAGCGGCAGCCCTGGGCCATGGGCACCGACTCGGCCTAGGAAGAACCAGGTTATAGTCGAGCTGGGTAATAGGCAACCGATAGGTCGGGGACTTGCATCGGGGATCGCCACCTGCGGTGCAAGGGTCCCGAATGCAGGCTATGTCCACGATGGCTAGTTAATGCCAGTGACCTTTCATATAGATGTGTCGGCACGGGCGGCAATCCGCGTATGTGCCTTTGGATTGAGTTGAGTTGGATATGTATGAATTTAGAGAACATAAGGTCTGGGCCTAAGATTTGGCTACAACGAAGGCGGCGTGCTTCGGCACGAGATGTGCCATTGAGTGTTAAGTTGTTGGCATAGAGTTGCATGAGTTAGGCTTGAGCTGTTGCGAGTTAAGTCGAGAAGGGCCGTAGGGCAAGTTGTGTGAAGTTACGTTGAGTTGCTGGACACGACCTCGAAATATGAGGCACGGCCGCGTTGTCACAACACAAGTGTAGGCGAGACTAAGCAAGGAGGCGCTGCCTCGGAGTTATTGAAGCACGAATCGAGTTATGGCACGACCGAGTCGTTACGTCCTAGAGTTTGGCACAAAAGACAAGTATAAGTCGGTGCGTCGACAATGCAAGCACGAAAAAGGTATAGAGGCAAGGAAATGGAGTCTTTCGTGTAGTTGCGTCTCTGATTATGGTCGTAAGGCAAACACGACTGATAGGTTAACGTTATTGGCACGAGAAGGGTCTAAGGCAAAAGTATGAGTTAACGTCGTTGTGCAAGCACGGGATGGTCCTTAGACACAAGTATGCAAGGCGTCGGTCCTAAAACTGATCCTAAGGCAAGACTAGAAAGACAATCGAAAGCGTTTAAAGCTGCACAAAGTAAATGAACGTGTCAGTTTTGTATGGGTGGGCGAGAAGCTCACTCCACCAGTACAGTTGAGTACTGACACCCACACAGTGTTCATGTGCAGGCACAGGTAGAAGCTCGTGGTGCGGAGCTCGCTTGGTACGTCGAGGCACGGAGTTCCTTGGTGATTCGAAGCGCACGGCCACGTAGAACCGAAGACTTATACAGGACATAATGTATGGACATCGCCTTCCGAAGCTTCCGCTGGCTCAAGTATTGTAATCGAGAGATGAGAGAGAGCAGAGTGACTTGTAATCGAGAGAAAAGTGAGCACGAGAGACTTGTAATTTGGCCATGTGCCCACAAATGTAATCTTGTATTCAATATCAATAAAGAGCTCTTTTGAATGACTTATGTTTATGTGTACTTGTTCTTAAATTTTGCTGCATGTTTCAATATTTCTGCTTGGGACTTCTGTGCGACGATCCCGTCGTCGCCGATGTAATCGGCCGTTATGAAACTGCCTTGCACGAGCGCAATCTAGGCTCGTGCGACATCACGCCTTAGCGAGGACGATCGCTCCTACGGGAGCGGGGCGTGACACACACGGGCAGAGAGCGGTATCTGCTTATATTATTTATTGTATATTGTATATTGATGACGGACGTCCCGCTGGGGCTCGTCTAGTTTATGATTGGCACAATTGATTGACTGGATAAACTAGCCTTGCTGGCATATAGTAAGAACTGAGGAATCCTTTATTGCATAATTCCAAGATAACTTGGAACTCACCGTAGCAAGTCGTAGTAGTTGTATGGCCGTTTAAGTTGATTTGTTTGTGTACTGTACCTACTCTGTTATCTAACTGAGATGATCAGAATGTCAGGACATGACGGGCCAACTTCTGTCCTTATTTGGTTGGGAGGTTGGTTCGAAGTGTCGTAATGTTATATGAATCCTAGTAGATAGCAGAGATCTATTATCATATTCTCTTATTACTGGCTTCATTCCTCATATCGTGCTCCCTTGCGGTACTTGCTATTAGAGGTCTAACCTCTCTGGTTTTACATGGCCAGATTTAGAGCCAGTCCCCGAGGGCTCAGCTTACTTCCACCTCCAGAATGGTCAATACTAGAGGAATGATCGCAGGAGGACTCGAGTGGGTTCCTTACTTCCCCGTTCATTTTTGTTATTTACTTTATACTTGCCGTTTAGCACCGACATGTTAGTCGGATTGTCTTGCACTTACTTTTGCATAATTGTAACTAAGTCAGGCTACAGCTGATAAACAATTGTGTATACTTTACTACATCTTCTGGCTAAGTTTTGTAAAGCCAGATCTCAAGAACATTTTGACTGAACGTTTGGAATGCCTTACTATTTTATCTCACATGTTCTCTATTACTGTTTCTTGCTTGAAGGATTGAGACAATAGATGTGAAGTGACCATAGTGAGACTTTCATGTAGTATGCACCCCCTCGTCTTTTAGACAACATTGATCGTATTATACGGTATTCATCTACCCGTAATACATAGCTGGCTGAGTCATCCCCCGCTCTCCAGTATTCTGGTTCTGGGGCGTGACAAAGTTTTAGTGGTGGTCCATGCAGGTCTGATTTTAGACTTGTGGGGTGTTTTGATTTATTGGATGTCTCAATCACACATGTTCTCCCTTGATCTCATAATTCGTTATTCTCAACCCTAGCTTGACATTCCCGTATCCTTCGGCTTCATTGATCCTTCATGTCCGGTCGTTTGATTCCTCTCTTGTCCTTTTCCTTAGGGGCACTTCGTCTGCATCTGTCAGAACTGGACAGCAACAACAAGGACAACATGGACAACATGACCAGGTTGATCAGCTACAAGGGCCAGTACTACCTCAAGAGACTATTCAAGAAGAAGTGATAGTGGAACCAGCAGCCGGACCGCAGTATCCGGAGGTTCCTACATCGCCCATAGTTCCACCTACCCAGTGGAAGTGGACACACCGGCCCTTCTGGAGATCATGAGAGGAAGATAGCTAGATTTGTTTCCCGTTGCTTGGTATGTCAGCAAGTGAAGGCAGAACAGCAGAGGCCAGCTGGTTTATTGCAACCGCTTCCTATTCCGGAATGGAAATGGGAACATATTACAATGGACTTTGTGACCGGTTTACCGAGATCGCCAAGTGGTAAAGATGCTATTTGGGTGATAGTGGACCGACTTACAAAGGTAGCACACTTTCTTCCTTTCAGAATAGGGCAATCTACAAAAAAGTTGGCAGAGTTGTATATGCGACAGATAGTCAGGCAGCATGGAGTCCCTGTCAGTATTGTGTCAGACAGAGATACCAGTTTTACATCATATTTTTGGAAGAGCTTACATCATGTTCTAGGTACCAAGTTAAGATTCAGCACGGCTTACCATCCCCAGACTGACGGACAATCAGAAAGAACAATTCAGACCTTAGAAGACATGTTACGAGCTTGTACCCTAGATTTTGGAGGATCTTGGAAAAGCCACCTACACTTAGTTGAGTTCTCGTACAACAACAGTTATCAAGCCAGTATCCAGATGGCGCCATTCGAAGCTCTATATGGTAAGAAGTGTAGGTCGCCACTAGCATGGGATGATATCGGGGATAGAAAGATGCTAGGCCCAGAAATAATGGTTCAGACAGTTGAATTTGTTAAGGGAATTAGAGAGCGACTTCGAGTTGTGCAGGATCGGCATCGTCATTGGGCGGACCAGCATCATAGGCCGCTAGAGTTTTCTGTTGGGGACCACGTGTTCTTGCGGATCTCACCTACCCGTGGGGTCATTAGATTTGGCGTTCGCGGGAAGTTGAGTCCGCGATACGTGGGCCCATTTGCTATCCTTGATAGGATAGGCGATGTTACTTATCGTTTATCCCTTCCACCTTTATTACGAGAGGTGCATGACGCGTTTCATGTATCTCAGTTACGAAGGTATGTATCGGACCCAAGCCATATCCTTGATCATTCTGAGCTGGTTGTTGGTACCAACTTGTCTTACGAGGAGCAGCCGGTGTCCATTTTGGACCGAAGAGAGAAGATACTCAAGAACCGAACAATTAGCCTTGTCCGGGTTGCTTGGGGTTATCACTCTTTAGGGGAGTCAACGTGGGAACGTGAGGATGATATTCGATCACGGTATCCGCACCTGTTTGACCCACAAGGTATATCTCTTTCTGTGTACCTTGATTGTCTTAAATGCTTGTCACCTTATGAGTAGAATTGCTTGGTGTCGTCGATAGTTAAATATAGATATGTTACATGCTGTTGACATTATAAAATGATTGCTTGCTCAAATTGCTTGTACTTGGATTAGTTTAGCTCTGATGTTTCTATCATGCTTGGATTTAAAATTCCGAGGACGAAATTTTTCTAAGGAGGGTAGAGATGTCACTTTTCGTTCCCAGAATACGTATTTTAAATGAATGTACCGCTTAAATGTATTTATTTAATATTTATCATATATTATTCTGTATTTTAATTCCTTTAATTTCACATTAATTATTTTTCTGCATTTTACTTTCTGCATTTTACTTTCTGCTTTTACCTTGCTTTTGGGTTCGGCCTAGATTGGTTTGTTTTCAGTTTTTCTTGGTTCATTATGAACCGAAACCAACTCCCCACCTACCACCACTCCTTCATTTAAAACCCCAAAACCCTTTCTCTCTCTTCATTCATTACTTCTCCTTCACCATTACTCCTCTTCTTCCTCCATTACTCCTCCCCACCTACCTAGCGTCATAGGCAAGTGCCAGCTTACTTCTTGATGGATCTCCATTTTTGTTGTTCTATTATCTTCCTCTCAGGATTTTTGGATACTTTAGTACTTAGCATTTTCAATTTCCATGGCTCATTTCTTGTAAATTTAAGTTTAATGTATTTTCGGATTTCTTAGGTTTTGATCTAGTAACTTTGTTATTTTTCAAGTTTTGATGGTTTCATGTTGTAGAGAATTTTATTCTATCCCATTTTGACCTATGGAAGTCCAGTTTGGGCTTGGAATGAAGGAATTATGGAGCTCGAAAGCAATGGCTTCCCATGGTTCTCCTTCTCAGAAGAGTGGAGAAGAAGGGCAATACTTGACCGCATGAGTTTTCATGCGACAAGTCTTCTTGAGCCGCATGAATAGTTCGGCCGCATGAAGAGTAGCTGGCCGCATGAAGAGTTCGGCCGCATGAAGAGTTTCGGCCGCATGAAGAGTTCGGCCGAACGAAGAGTTTCAGCCGCATGGCGTTCTGGCCGCATGGAGTGTCCGGCCGCATATAATTCTGAGCCGCATAAGCTCGATGATTCCCAGCCGCATATGTCCCGTCCAATTTTAGCTGCATGAGTATTACATCCTGGCCGCATAAGGACCCGAGTCCTTCTGGCCGTATATGACTTAACTCTGTCTTCCTGGCACTGTTCAGCCGCATAGTGTGTCACGACCCGCACACTAGAGTAAGGGCACGAGACGTGAATACGTCCAGCCTACGCCGCAGTGTCGGCGGTAGAACGCTGTCCTAGGTCACAACATCTAACAGTATATATCTAAACAGTTTATACTCCCCGAATGGGGGTGACATAACAGTAAAACTCAATCATAACTAAGGAAGAGATAGCACGAAATGAAATAGAACTCAAGAAAGTAAATAGATGAAATAGCAGTAGTCTAAGATAATCCCAGCAATACAAGGTCTCAGATAAAAGAATATATACAAAATTGATCTCCAAAATAGAGTCTAACTAGAACATGTCTCAAGACTGCAAAAGTAAGATAAGCCTAACTAGTCTAGTCTAGGCAGTCGGGGGAAGGTCCTCAGCTACTGCTGGATCCTCCTGGGAGTCCAGCTCACAGGTGTCATCTAAGGCTGCCCCGTAGTAAGTGTCCAGGCAGGCCTCCTCCTCGTCCTCTGTAATATTTTCAACAGGTCCAGTCAGGACAGGAGCGAGTACAGTACATCTCAACAGATCATAGCAGGTTAGAAAATATAAACATGCAGTAGAGCAAAATACAGGATCTGAAGAAATACAGTATGTAAACAAGAGAGAAAACTGTAACAGAAATATCCACTATAAATAGATAACTAACAGTGGCTAGTGAGTCAGAGTACGAGATAGCACATGTGAACAGGACAGATTTGCACAGGATATCGAGGTTGCACAGGAATCTACACTACAATGGAATTGTTCACACGACTACTAGCACTCCTCCGTATCCCCAATAAATATACAAGGATCTAAACAGGTTATGTTATTGCACAGGATATCACATGGGGGCCCATATAAGGTGCACATGATAGTATACATGGGGGCTCCGTGAACATGAGAGTACAAGATTCACATGAGTGCACATGTAATGAAAGCACAGGAGTGCACGATGAAAGTGAAACGCACATGACACAATGTACCCGATGCTCCCGAAGGGGATAATATCGCATGAGAAGATCCATATAGTACTAATCCGTGATAATGTCGTGACAGCATCAAGTATAGTAATCTAAAACAGGAATATAATTCTAAGCAGGATATGAAATGATCAGAGAATGTACTCGTCTGTATCTGAGTGCCCAATATGAAACGTACTGTCCAAGGAGTGGTGTCTGGCTCCTAAACAGAACAGCACAAGTCACAACAAGTCCAGAATAGTGTAATGTAGTCTTACTATGCATTCTACATGATTCTAGGTCAATCTAGACCAAAGTCAACTCTTGGTCAACTTTGGTCAACCCTAGAAGTCAAACTAGGTCAACCTTGTCTAAACTAGGCTAAACTCAACTAACTAGGTCTAACAAGTCATGCTAGGCTCTAACAAGGCTATACTAGACTACACACAACATTTCAAGTACTCATACACCTATGCATATACAACACTATATATATAGATACAAATATTGATTAACACTATGCATTCTAGGCTAAATACTATATGTATATACATATAGGCATACACCACACAAGTATACATGTCTACATATTGTATATAAAGCATTTCACACCACAAATAGACATTCATGTGCATATAGAGGGAATGTGTGTAGTGTGGCACATGAGGTTGTGTGTGTGTACAGGAATATAGCCAACAGTGTAAAGGATAATGTGTGTGTGGGTGAACTGTACAGCAGGAAAAATATGACAGGGAAATAAGAGTAAACATGTGTGTGTGTGAGTCATAATAAGTGAGAGTGCAAAACAGTACCATGTGTGACAGTGATGAATGGGAGTAGAGTGAGTGAGGCTGTAACAGGAAATAGTGGGTGTGTGTTGTGTACATGTGTGTAGGCAAGAAATAACAGGAAGGGGGTGTGTCTCATGTGTTAGCAGGAAAATACAAGACAATGAAGAATAGTGTGTAGTGTTCAATACAAACTGGACTGCAAAGGGGCAGTGTCACCCACTGGTTTCCATATCATAAACTCAGAAAATCAAATGACAGTTCTTCCCCCTCCTTCCTATTCTCAGTTTTTGAAGAATACCAAAACAGTTATTAATCTCAGGTTCCTATTCTCAAAACAAATGTGAACTTTACCTAAACTCAGGTTTATGTAATCTCAGATTTTGAGAACAAATCTCAGTTAGAAAGAAAGGATAGGAAATCAATTCATGTTCTCTAAATCTCAGTTTTTGAAGAAAACCCAACCAGTACAATACTCAATAAATCACAGGTCCTTAACTAACATTCAAAACTGAGATTGTCCACCCCTGTGCAGATTTGATAACTAACATATAATGAAACCAAGGACAGGTAAACCCATGTTCAGCTTTGAAGAACATTAAACAATAAAAATCAGTTCAATATATATTATGAAACATCTACTCATTTAACAGCCAACACTCATCAATTCAAAACCAACCTTGATCATGGCAAGACAATGTATATAGGAGACATGTTTAGAATAAAAAACTAAGTATTAAACATCACTCCAGGGATTAAAATCATCAACCCATCTCATTTTAGAAATTGGAAAGACAGGTAGAACAATGCCACAGTATCAGAACAGTGATTTTTAAATGAGAAACGAATAGCAAATTAATTAATCATGAATTTAATGATTGGAAAAATGAATACAACCCTCGTGCACAATCCCACACATCATCTCGTGTCACCCATAGCCTGACACGGCGTGTCTATAGCAAGAAATCACAAAGTGATACACATACAGTGCACTGACAGTGCACTGTCTCGTGCACACGTGCACTTGTGTCGTGTGCACGACACAAGACACGAAGGGATCTCGTGGTGACACACATGGGTAGCCCACCTATAGGGCTACCTCATGGGCCCACTGGCCTGTGTCCACGAAGTGTCAGGGTCGGACACGAGACCCGTGTCAGTGGCCCAAAACCACACTGCACAAAACAGTGAGAAACCCGGGCGTCGAGGATTCCTCACTCGATACGCCATGTGGGCCCACGAAACTTGACACATGGCGTGTCAGTGGGTGCCCCGAGGCTCCCACAAAATTTTATGTCCAGCACGTTCGTGTCGTGTCCAGGAAAGAGCCCGATAGGCAAGGCATTCCTGTAGCCGCGCACGCGTGTGTGCGCGCGCGTGTCCACACCATCAAAACGACACAGGACGACACGAAAACTACGACACAAGGACAGAAAACCCTAAGCTAGATCAAAAACCTATTTCCTATTCAAGAACAATGGGTAAACTCGATCGACATGCCCTTTGAGGCATTATGTCGAACACCTAGTCCTAGCTCTGATACGTGTCCAGAACGGACACGAATCCTCCGATACTTGACACGAAAAATATCTAGACCTTAGGAGGACCCTTAGGGCTTCCTATTGGTGAAGACAAAATGAAAATCTATGAAGAAATGGGAAAGTTACCTATTGGTGAACAAGCCTTCACAAAAACTCAATAGAGAGATTCCTCAAGCCACCCAAAGTTTCACAAATTGTTGTTTTCCTGCAAATAACCATTACCAACAGCAAGAGCATTGATTTTAGGTCCTAATGAAATTAGTTTGGGGAAGAAAGGATTTAAAATAGATTTTTAATGAATTTTGGAAGATGGAACTCACCTCTTTCCTTAGAACTTTTGGATGAACCCTAAAAGAGGCTAGCCCTAAAATCTAGAAGGGACTTTATAGTGGGGGAATCCCTAGGTTAAACCTAGCTAGCCGGCCATGTTGAGTTTGGGTGGGGTTTGAGCTAGGTTAGCTAGTCCTATCAAGTTTAGTCACAAAATGACTTGTGAAACCACAAGCCATTTATCAAAACACTTGATTCCTAAATTCCTAATTAAATTTCTAATGAATCAATAACTACTAACTTAAGTCATACTATGTTAGACTAGGGTCACTTGACCTAACCATGACCCACTAACTAGGGTTAGTTCCTAGGTTGGCCTACATGAGTCAAAACTAGTCAAAAATCAAACTAGTCCAAATAAATCCAAAATAATTCCTAAAAATTCCTATAAATTCTAATTAATACTAATAATTTTAAATTAACCCAAAAATGACAATTTTACCCTCAAACTAGAAATATGGTAGTGACAAATCTACCCTTCTTAAAAGAATTTCGTCCTCGAAATTGAAAGGCGAAATGCAACTGATGAGAAGGATAGAAAGTATACCTCAAGGTCCAAAAAGATAGGGGTGCCGCTCGCGCATCTCATCCTCCCGCTCCCAGGTAGACTCTCCTAGAGAATGATGCCTCCATGCGACGCGTACCAAAGGTATCACCTGGTTCCTCAGAACCTTCTTCCGTCGATCCAGAATCTCCACGGGCTGCTCTGGATAGCTGAGAGAAGGCCCTACCTCAATCTCCGAATGATCGAGCACATGGCTAGGGTCAGCCACGTATCGTCTCAACTGTGATACATGGAATACGTTGTGGACCCCCACAAGTGCAGGCGGCAAGTCTAGCCTGTAAGCCACGTCACCGACTCTCCCACTGATAACGAAAGGGCCGATGAAGTGCGGGCTAAGCTTCCCGCCTACGCCAAAACGTATCGTACCACGAGTCGAAGATATCCTCAAGAAAACCTGGTCTCCGACCTAAACACAAGCAAGGTCTCAATATAAATAACAAACATGATCAAAAAAAGCATAAAGAAATACCCTAAATCTAATCCTACTCTAATCTGTACCTCAAACTCCAAGGGCCTCCGGTGGCTATCGGCCCAGTGTCGATGTCTGTCCTGCACCACGCGAAGTCTGTCCCTGATGAGCTTCACCTTCTCGGCCGCATCCACAATCATCTCTGGCCCCAGCAAAGCTCGTTCACCAACATCATCCCAGGATAAGGGTGTACGGCACCTACGCCCGTACAGAGCCTCGAAAGGTGACATCTCGATGCTAGCCTGGAAACTATTGTTATAGGCAAACTCCCCCAAATGAAGATGATCCTCCCAGGAACCTCTAAAGTCCAGAACGCACGTCCGCAGCATATCCTCAAGGGTCTGAATAGTCCGCTCTGACTGTCCGTCCGTCTGGGGGTGGTAGCAGTACTAAACTTGAGCTGAGTGCCCAAGCTGGTCTGCAGACTCCTCCAAAAATGGAAAGTAAAACGGCTATCCCGATCTGAGATGATGCTGACCGGAACTCCGTGGATCCTGACTATCTGCCGCATATACATCTCCGCCAGCCTCTCTGTAGACGTACCCACCTTGAATGGCAAGAAGTGGGCCGATTTGGTCAACCTATCAACGATGACCCAAATCGCGTCTTTCCCTCCTGGAGTACGCGGCAATCCTGAAACGAAGTCCATCGTGATATGCTCCCATTTCCACTCGGGAATGGGCAGCGGCTGCAACAATCCACCGGGCCTGTCTCTCTGCCTTGACCTGCTGACAAACCAAGCACCTAGCCACGAAGTGGGACACCTCCCGCTTCATTCCTGACCACTATACATGCTCCCGCAGATCTCGGTACATCTTATTGGCACCCGGGTGTATAGAGTACTGAGATCTGTGGGCCTCCTGCATAATCTGCTCTCTGAGCTCCCCGCTAGGCACACATAACCTGGCACCGTGCCTCAGGACACCATCCTCTGCAAGTGAAAACTCAGGATCCCCCACTCCTAAACTGATCTGCTCTCTGATACTCTGCAAAGCCACATCCTCGAACTGGGCCGCCTTAATCCTGTCCACCAAGTCTGACTGAATCTGCATCCCCCATAGCTGCATCTGCACTCCCAGCACGATCACCTCAATCCCAAGGCTCTCCAAGTCGGCAAGCAAATGCCGATCCATGGTCAAACACATGGCTGTCGGATACCTACTCAAGGCATCGGCAACCACGTTGGCCTTCCCTGGATGATACTGTAGTACAATGTCGAAGTCCTTTATCAACTCCAACCATCTGCGCTGTCTCATGTTCAACTCCTTCTGAGTGAACACATACTTAAGGCTCTTATGATCTGTGAAGATCTCCACCCTCTCACCATACAGATAATGCTTCCACAGCTTCAGAGCAAATATCACTGCTGCCACCTCTAGGTCGTGGGTAGGGTAGTTCTTCTCATGGGGACATAACTGCCTGGAAGTATAGGTAATCACCTTTCCGTGCTGCTGCAACACACAACCCAGCCCCTTCCCTGAAGCATCACTATAAATAGTGAATCCACCTGATCCTGAAGGCAACGTCAGAATCGGAGCTGTCGTCAGCCGCTTCTTCAACTCATCAAAAGCTGCCTGACACTCCTCTGACCATACATACTCAGTATCCTTCCGGGTCAACCGTGTCAACGGCTCTGCAACCCGGGAGAAATCCTGCACAAATCTCCGGTAATACCCTGCCAGCCCCAGGAAGCTCCTGATCTCTGTAACTGAAGTCGGCGCTGTCCATGCCTCAACTGCCACGATCTTCTTGGGGTCAACTGAGATACCATCTCCAGTCACCACATGCCCCAAGAAATCCACCCGGTCTAGGAAGAACTCACATTTGGAGAGCTTCCCGTAAAGCTGCTCCTTCCTGAGAATCTTCAGCACTATCCTCAAATGCTCCTCGTGCTCCTCCTCAGTCTTGGAATATATCAAGATATCATCAATAAACACCACTACAAATTGATCCAAATACTGATGGAACACCTTGTTCATAAGGTTTATAAATACTGCGGGTGCATTGGTTAGCCCAAACGGCATAACCAAAAACTCGAACTGCCCGTACCGCGTCCTGAAAGCGGTCTTGGGAATATCCTCCCCCTTCACCTTCACCTTCACCTGGTGATATCCCGACCTCAGATCAATCTTGTAAAATACCCGAGCTCCGCTCAACTGGTCAAATAGATCGTCGATTCGCGGCAGTGGATATTTGTTCTTGATCATGAGGTTGTTGAGTGCCCTATAGTCAATACACATGCGTACTGACCCATCCTTCTCGGCACGAACAACACTGGTGCACCCCATGGCGACGAACTCGAGCGGATGAAGCCCTTGTCCTGTAGCTCATCCACTTGCTTCTTCAGCTCCACCAGCTCGCTGTTGTTCACCCGATAGACATGCTGAGAAATGGGCTCCGCTCCTGGAACCAAGTCTATCGAGAACTCTATGTCCCTGTTCGGTGGTAGTCCCGGCAACTCCTCAGGAAAAACATCTATATACTCCGCTATCAAGGGGTGTGGAATCGTCTACTCCTCGATCGAGACTCCACAGAAGACTCCGCTGCTCTGCTCTGCCTGACGTCTGGAGTACTCGAACTCTGGCTCCCCCGGCGCTCTGAAGAGAACTCTACCCCCTCTGCAATCAATGCTGGCGTGGTGCCTGCTCAACCAATCCATACCTAGTACTATATCGTAGTTCGGCAATGGCATTACGAGCAGGCTCACCTCCAACTCACGGCCTCCCAAAACTACTCTTCGACCCTTACAAACATCACTTACGAGGATAATACCACCCCCGGTCGTGATCTTGTAAGTCCTAGGCAACAATTCAGCTATGATACCGTATCTAATCGTAAAGGATACTGATATGAAGCTATGCGAAGCACCGAAATCAAACAATACAAATGCTGGACTGGAGTCAAGAAGAATCGAACCTGCAATCATCTCTCCAGTCACCTCCGCATCTCCAGCTGCCATGGAGAAAGCTCGCCCCTGCTGGCCTCCCCTGGCCTGCTGCTGGTGCTGGACAAACCTCTGCTGCTGAGTCGGCAGGGCTGGTCCCCACTGCTGACCTGCTGGAGCTCTGGCTCCACCTCCCTGAGCTGCTCGTCCCACAGACCTAGGACAATCCCTCATCTGGTGATCTGCTGCTCCACAAAAAAAGTACTTTTCGAGCCTCTTCCTGCACTCATTCCATCCATGCCCTGGCTTCTTGTAGAAGGTGCAACTGACTGTCTGCCTGGGTGCCTGATGCTGAAACTGCTGCTGGTGAGCCGGCCTTTGCTGAATCGGCTGCGGCTGAAACTGCCTGGGCTGCTGAAACTGAAAGTGAGGCCTCTTGGCCTGGCCCCCGCTGCTGCTGCCTCCAACTGGGTCTCTCCCCCTCTTGAGCCTAAGCTCAAGGTCATCCTCTGCTAGCAAGGCTTCCATCAAGATCTCCTCAAACGTAGCATCTCTGTTCCCCTTGGTCAGGGACTTGACCTCCTTGACCAGACCCTTCCGGAACCTTTGGGCCTTCGTCGTCTCGCTCAACCCCTCAACAAACCTGCCGAGACGGCCAAACTCTTCCGCATACTCCTCTACTGAGAGGCTACCCTGAACCAAGCTCTCAAACTGCGTCTCCAAGGCTCTGACTGCTGAATCTGGGAAGAACTTCTTCTTGAAGAAGCCCCTGAACTGCTCCCAAGTCTGCCCTGGTACCCCCACCCTGGGGTCTGACTGATACCAGGTGCAAGCAAGATCTCGCATCCGGCTAGCTGCGGCCTCGATCTGAAGGTCTGCTGGGATCCTGGCTAAGCGGAAGATCTCCTGCATATGCTCGATCCACTCGTCGGCATACAGGATCCCCTCTGTCCCCATGAAGTCCCTGGGGCTCATCTTCTGAAACTGCTCGATCCCCGATGTCCTCGGCTGCTGCACCACTGGTCGAGCTGCGGCTGTCGTGACGGCCAACTCCATGTCTCTGTCCTGCCGAGCCTGCTGTCGGTCCATGAACTGCTGGAAATATACGAACATCTGAGCTGCGTCCACATGTCCTGGAGGCGATGGCGGCAGGAAAGGATCCTCTGGAATGACCGGGTCCTACCTTCCAGTCGGTGGATGCATACCCCCTGCTGCGACTGCCGGGGTCTCAACACGAGCTGAGGTGGCAGGAGCTGCAGTCCCCTGGCCTCGCCGTGCTGGCTGAGAGGTAGCAGTCCCCTCTATAGCATCCTCATGGGTGGCACGCTGCAATCGAGTCTCTACCATCCTGAAGATAGACAAACAAGAGTATCAATTTCTGAGAAAGAAGCGAAATAACAAAGGCGGACAATTATAACTCAAAGGATCAGCTGACAAAGGATTTAGATGGCAATAAAAGAAATTTTCCTAAAGTGATTGAGTATCTTAAAAATTAATGTCCTATATCCTATAGCAGGCTGCAGTGATACTCTAGTTCGAGTACCACTACACATCTAGTCTAGACCTGCATGGGCCACCACTAAAAATGTGTCACGACCCGCACCCTAGAGTAAGGGCACGAGACGTGAATACGTCCAGCCTACGACGCAGTGTCGGCGGTAGAACGCTGTCCTAGGTCACAACATCTAACAGTATATATCTAAACAGTTTATACTCCCCGAATGGGGGTGACATAACAGTAAAACTCAATCACAACTAAGGAAGAGATAGCACGAAATGAAATAGAACTCAAGGAAGTAAATAGATGAAATAGCAGTAGTCTAAGATAATCCCAGCAATACAAGGTCTCAGATAAAAGAATATATACAAAACTGATCTCTAAAATAGAGTCCAACTAGAACATGTCTCAAGACTGCAAAAGT
This sequence comes from Iris pallida, assembly GCA_029216955.1. Lineage (NCBI taxonomy): Eukaryota > Viridiplantae > Streptophyta > Magnoliopsida > Asparagales > Iridaceae > Iris > Iris pallida. Next base: position 7,404,825 of record JANAVB010020999.1, read on the forward strand.
AAGATAAGCCTAATGTCACCCCCAGTTTTTCAAATTAGGGGTATTTTCGTCATTTTCAAGTTTTAAAATATTTTAGGAATTTTATTTGATTTTATATGATTTTTAGGAATTTATTTGAGTCGGTTTGAATTTTATCCAATTCGGACCCAATTTGGAGACCCGGGTAGCCTGGACCCTAGTGGGACCCCCATACTAGCTGGACTTAGCCCATGTACCATCAAAAATAGGCTAGAAATTATTAACCTATTTTTCCATGACTTAATTAGTCATTTTAGAGACTTAATTAGTCGTTTAGAATCGAACCGAATCGAACCGAACCAACCCGATTTCAAATTGAACCCAAACTTAGGTTATTGGGTTGTGGGCTATTGGATCCCAACCCAATAGCCCACACATGGGTGGCCGGCCATGAAGTAAACCCCCCCCCCCCCCCCCCCCCCTCTTCACTTCATTTAATTCTCTCTATCTCTCTCCACTTCATTTCTTCTTCCAAGTTCTTCTTCTTCTTCCTTCAAGACCAAACCTAGGTATGCTCCCCAACCTCCATTAACTTCTCATCTACTTTTCCCTCCTTCATTAATGTTGTAGAGGATGCTCTCCTCTTCATTTTGCCCCCTAACTTGTTAGGTTTCCCATTAATTCTAGTTGTAGGTTGGTTAGGGGTTTTTCATATATATGTATATATATATATATATGTATGTATGTATGTATGTATGTATTTGTGTGTGTGTAGAGAGTGGTGGAGGAGAGGATGAGAGTGGTGGTGTGGTTGTGAGTGGTGGTGTATATGTGTGTGTGGTTGTGTGTGTGGTTGTGTGTGTGAGAGTGTGTATATATATATGTATATTAGAGTGTATATATGTGTATATGTGTGTGTATATATATATGTATAGGTTTGTGTACCTATGTATATATGTGTGTATATATAGGTATATGTGTGTGGGTGTATATGTGTATAGAGAGGGAAGAAGAGGATATGTATATATATATATATGATTATAGATAGATAGATAGATAGATAGATAGATAGATAGATAAGAGAGGAGAGGAGAGGATTAAGAGGAGGAGAAGAAGAGATAGCAGGAGCAGCAGCAAGCAGGAGCTGCAGCAGCAGCAGCTTGCAGTTGCAGCAGCAGCAAGCAGGAGCTGCAGCAGCAGCAGTTTGCAGTTGCAGCAGCAGCAGCAGCTTGCAGCTCTAAACCCCCCCCCATTGACCCCCATTGTGACCCCCCTAGCACACTACAAAACCCCCCCTAGTTGGTATATATGTAGATATATATATATAGATACATATAGGTTAATATAGAGAAGTTTAGATGAGAGAATTAGAAGAAGAGAGAATGAGAAAAAGAGTTTAGGATTAGAAGATTAGAGAAGGAAACTAGAGGAATAAGGAAAAGTGAAGAAGAATAGGAAGGAGGAATAAGAAGAGGGATTAGAGAAGAAGAGGGAGATTAGAAGAGTAGAGAAGAGGAAGAATTAGAATCGAGAATCAAGAGAGGGAAATAGAACGAGAGTAGAAAACGAGAGGTTTTAGTTAGAAATCGAGTTAGAGGGCGAATTGAGCCCGGAGCATCGGATCGCGATGAAACTTGACATAGGCCTAGAATACGTGATTTAGATTTTGCGGGTAAGCTTCCGGGTGGAAGTCGGGGTCGTAGGGCGCCGGTATCGCGCCGTGTCAGTGCGTATCTCGAGATATTCGAGATTTCTGCAATGGGCCGTAAGGTGGACCAAACGTCCACTTTACTTAGGTATTTTGGTAGATAACGAACCCATAGGATAGTACCCTACTACCCTAGGGAGATCGGGTCAAAATAAGTAGCGTAGGTAGGCTATCTAGAATATCGCCAAGGGTAGAAATTTACCCTTAAAAAGGGTAAATTAGGGAATTGGCCCACGGCCAAGAATTGAGTTTCCAAGTCCAAGATGGACTTGGATATGGATTGTATAGGTTGGTAATGAGTAGGATTAGCTGTCTAAACCTAGTCTTGGACCCGGTTGACCACGGTTGACTTTTTGGACTAAAAGTCAACCATGGGTCAACACTTTACCCAATTTGGTCCCAAATTCCATCCAACTTGGACCGTTGACTGAAAGTCAACTATTAGTCACCAGTGACCTAGAGTTGACCTAGTGTTGACCTCGAGTTGACCAGAATTGACCCGTTGACCAAAAGTCAACGGTAAGCTAATTTTCGACCTAGTTTGATTCGGATGGATTTCCAATGTCCTTCCATGACCAAGTATGACCCAACTAGAGTTGTCTTGGCCTCGTATGACTTTGTTAGGTCTAATATGACTTAGATTGACCCCGTACAATCTAGTTTGACCTTGTTTGACCTAGATTGACTTAGTTTGACGTGTCTTGACCTATTTTGACTCAGTATGACTTAATTTTACTTCCAAACCATTATATTGATACAGTATTCCATCTATAGGTCCTCGAGGCACTGATCTTGGACTCAGTCGACTTATCCATCACAGTACAGGCGAGTACATTCTCTGATAATATTTCTGTTTTATGATATCGTCTTTGTTTCTAGTATTTAGTGCAGATTATCCTTGTTCTCTTGACACATTGTTCACACGGATTGATATTTGTCTGGATCCCGTCATAAGATGTTATTCCTCTTATATATGGTATACACTGGACAAGTCTACATTGTTTATTGTTCATTGTATAGATACGATTCCTGCGAAGACTAGCTACCCTCTCAGAGAATATGTACCATGACGTGTCATGACTGGATCCACTATATTGGTCAGGGATGGGGGTGTTAGCGTAGATATGTGATCAATACCCCACAGATATTGTATCATCATTGTATAGTGTTAATCATACACTCACGTATGATTAGCCAGGCCAAACATTGTATCAAGTTCTAAGCCGATCACATGTTGAAACTAGTGCTAAACTCACATAGATATAGTTCCAGATTCTTGTACATGATTATACTGTTTTTCCCTGTTCTTACATTCAGATTACAGTCTTGATATGCTTTACCATGATTCATGTACACATTATTTATCTCGTAGATTCTCTCTATTTACTGCTACATTTTCAATATCGTCTAACTAGAACTGTTATGGAGGTTTGTGCTCGTTCCATCCTGACTGGATATGTTGACAAAATTTTACAGATAGTGGCGAGGAGGATTGTCCTACCTACTACGGTCCGGTTGACGTAGTGGGCATAGACTTGGAGACCTTGGTTCAGCAGGGCTTAGCTCCGCCCGACGAGCCTTTAGCTTAGTTTAGTTAGGTTAGACATTTTGGACTGGACCTTGTCTCCAGCTTGCTACTTGTTATTTTATTATATTTTGGGACTGTATTAGAGACTTGGACTGTATATATTCTTTGTGTTGGACTTGACAGGTTATATATTATTTTATCGTCTTGTTGTCTTTTCATTTCAGTCTTTACTTTGTTATCTTAGAGTCGTGATTGAGTACTCGTATATATATTCATTGCTTGTCCTCCGTTCGGAGTTGACCATGGACTTGACAGGTTTTTGTTATATTTATAAACTGTTTAGAAGTAGAAAATCCACAGCGTTCCACGCCGATTTTTCGGTGAGGGCTGGGCGTTGTCGCGTCACGTGCCCTTTTAGCGGGTGCGGGTCGTGACACCTAACTAGTCTAGTATAGGCAGTCGGGGGGAAGGTCCTCAGCTACTGCTGGATCCTCCTGGGAGTCCAGCTCACAGGTGTCATCTAAGGCTGCCCCGTAGTAAGTGTCCAGGCAGGCCTCCTCCTCGTCCTCTGTAATATTTTCAACAGGTCCAGTCAGGACAGGAGCGAGTATAGTACATCTCAACAGATCATAGCAGGTTAGAAAATATAAACATGCAGTAGAGCAAAATACAGGATCTGAAGAAATACAGTATGTAAACAAGAGAGAAAACTGTAACAGAAATATCCACTATAAATAGAGAACTAACAGTGGCTAGTGAGTCAGAGTACGAGATAGCACATATGAACAGGACAGATTTGCACAGGATATCGAGGTTGCACAGGAATCTACACTACAATAGAATTGTTCACACGACTACTAGCACTCCCCCGTATCCCCAATCAATACACAAGGATCTAAACAGGTTATGTTATTGCACAGGATATCACATGGGGGCCCATATAGGGTGCACATGGTAGTATACATGGGGGCTCCGTAAACATGAGAGTACAAGATTCACAGGAGTGCATATGTAATAAAAGCACATGAGTACACGATGAAAGTGAAACGCACATGACACAATGTACCCGATGCTCCCGAGGGGGATAACATCGCATGAGAAGATCCATATAGTACTAATCCGTGATAATGTCGTGACAGCATCAAGTATAGTAATCTAAAGCAGGAATATAATTCTAAGCAGGATATGAAATGATCAGAGAATGTACTCGCCTGTATCTGAGTGTCCAATATGAAACGTACTGTCCAAGGAGTGGTGTCTGGCTCCTAAACAGAACAGCACAAGTCACAACAAGTCCAGAATAGTGTAATGTAGTCCTACTATGCATTCTACATGATTCTAGGTCAATCTAGACCAAAGTCAACTCTTGGTCAACTTTGGTCAACCCTAGAAGTCAAACTAGGTCAACCTTGTCTAAACTAGGCTAAACTCAACTAACTAGGTCTAACAAGTCATGCTAGGCTCTAACAAGGCTATACTAGACTACACACAACATTTCAAGTACTCATACACCTATGCATATACAACACTATATATATAGATACAAATATTGATTAACACTATGCATTCTAGGCTAAATACTATATGTATATACATATAGGCATACACCACACAAGTATACATGTCTACATATTGTATATAAAGCATTTCACACCACAAATAGACATTTATGTGCATATAGAGGGAATGTGTGTAGTGTGGCACATGAGGTTGTGTGTGTGTACAGGAATATAGCCAACAGTGTAAAGGATAATGTGTGTGTGGGTGAACTGTACAGCAGGAAAAATATGACAGGGAAATAAGAGTAAACATGTGTGTGTGTGAGTCATAATAAGTGAGAGTGCAAAACAGTACCATGTGTGACAGTGATGAATGGGAGTAGAGTGAGTGAGGCTGTAACAGAAAATAGTGGGTGTGTGTTGTGTACATGTGTGTAGGCAGGAAATAACAGGAAGGGGGTGTGTCTCATGTGTTAGCAGGAAAATACAAGACAATGAAGAATAATGTGTAGTGTTCAATACAAACTGGACTGCAAAGGGGCAGTGTCACCCACTGGTTTCCATATCATAAACTTAGAAAATCAAATGACAGTTCTTCCCCCTCCTTCCTATTCTCAGTTTTTGAAGAATACCAAAACAGTTATTAATCTCAGGTTCCTATTCTCAAAACAAATGTGAACTTTACCTAAACTCAGGTTTATGTAATCTCAGATTTTGAGAACAAATCTCAGTTAGAAAGAAAGGATAGGAAATCAATTCATGTTATCTAAATCTCAGTTTTTGAAGAAAACCCAACCAGTACAATACTCAATAAATCACAGGTCCTTAACTAACATTCAAAACTGAGATTGCCCACCCCTGTGCAGATTTGATAACTAACATATAATGAAACCAAGGACAGGTAAACCCATGTTCAGCTTTGAAGAACATTAAACAATAAAAATTAGTTCAATATATATTATGAAACATCTACTCATTTAACAGCCCACACTCATCAATTCAACATCAACCTTGATCATGGCAAGACAATGTATATAGGAGACATATTTAGAATCAAAAACTAAGTATTAAACATCACTCTAGGAATTAAAATCATCAACCCATCTCATTTTAGAAATTGGAAAGACAGGTAGAACAATGCCACAGTATCAGAACAGTGATTTTTAAATGAGAAACGAATAGCAAATTAATTAATCATGAATTTAATGATTGGAAAAATGAATACAACTCTCGTGCACAATCCCACACATCATCTCGTGTCACCCATAGCCTGACACGGCGTGTCCATAGCAAGAAATCACAAAGTGATACATATACAGTGCACTGACAGTGCACTGTCTCGTGCACACGTGCACTTGTGTCGTGTGCACGACACAAGACACGAAGGGATCTCGTGGTGACACACATGGGTAGCCCACCTATAGGGCTACCTCATGGGCCCACTGGCATGTGTCCACGAAGTGTCAGGGTCGAACACGAGACCCGTGTCAGTAGCCCAAAACCATACTGTACAGAACAGTGAGAAACCCGTGCGTCGAGGATTCCTTACTCGATACGCCACGTGGGCCCACGAAACTTGACACATGGCGTGTCAGTGGGTGCCCCGAGGCTCCCACAAAATTTCGTGTCCAGCACGTTCGTGTCGTGTCCAGGAAAGAGCCCGATAGACAGGGCATTCCTGTAGCCGCGCACGCGTGTGTGCGCGCGCGTGTCCACACCATCAAAACGACACAGGATGACACAAAAACTACGACACAAGGACAGGAAACCCTAAGCTAGATAAAAAACCTATTTCCTATTCAAGAACAATGGGTAAACTCGATCGACATGCCCTTTGAGGCATTATGTCGAACACCTAGTCCTAGCTCTGATAAGTGTCCAGAACGGACACGAATCCTTCGATACTTGACACGAAAAATATCCAGACCTTAGGGGGACCCTTAGGGCTTCCTATTGGTGAAGACAAAATGAAAATCTATGGAGAAATGGGAAAGTTACCTATTGGTGAACAAGCCTTCACAAAAACTCAATGGAGAGATTCCTCAAGCCACCCAAAGTTTCACAAATTGTTGTTTTCCTGCAAATAACCATTACCAACAGCAAGAGCATTGATTTTAGGTCCTAATGAAATTGGTTTGGGGAAGAAAGGATTTAAAATGGATTTTTAATGAATTTTGGAAGATGGAACTCACCTCTTTCTTTAGAACTTTTGGATGAACCCTAAAAGAGGCTAGCCCTAAAATCTAGAAGGGACTTTATAGTGGGGGAATCCCTAGGTTAAACCTAGCTGGCCGGCCATGTTGGGTTTGGGTGGGGTTTGAGCTAGGTTAGCTAGTCCTATCAAGTTTAGTCACAAAATGACTTGTGAAACCACAAGCCATTTATCAAAACACTTGATTCCTAAATTCCTAATTAAATTTCTAATGAATCAATAACTACTAACTTAAGTCATACTAAGTTAGACTAGGGTCACTGGACCTAACCATGATCCACTAACTAGGGTTAGTTCCTAGGTTGGCCTACATGAGTCAAAACTAGTCAAAAATTAAACTAGTCCAAATAAATCCAAAATAATTCCTAAAAATTCCCATAAATTCTAATTAATACTAATACTTTTAAATTACCCCAAAAATGATAATTTTATCCTCAAAATAGAAATGTGGTAGTGACATAGTGCTTTTCAGCCGCATGGCGCTTTTAACCGCATTGACTTGTATTTAAACTGAGCCGCATGGGTCTTGTTTCAACCCTAGTCGCATAAGCTTGATGCTTTTCAGCCGCATGGGACCCAGCCCCTTTTACCGCATGAGCCTCGTATCTCCAGCCGCATAGGCCATTTGCCGTATGACCCTCGGCTAGTTGCCGCATAGTCCTGTTTTTCTCTAGTAGTGCACTCATGGCCGCTTGGCCCTTGTTGCATGATTTAGCCGCATAAATAGATATCCAGCTACTGCCATTTAATAGTACCTTTTTACTGTTTCTTGACATTAATTAACATTAATTGTTATCTTGACACTAATTAACAGGGATTGTTATCTTGATTTAAAAATTAATCATGCGTTCCTAGTTGGAACTAAGAGACTGACTAGTCGTCTTATTGAAATGAATGAATAAGACACGTCCATATGGACTATGAACTATTGCAAATCGACTGGTTGATCCCGAATATTGACATAAAGGCACACATGCAGGCTTTAATTCATTTATTTATTTTCTACAAAAGCAGCATGTGTACTTGATGGTCGAAGCATTGACTATTCTGCGGTTAGTTTTGATTGTTGCATTACGCTATGTAAGACCTACAACCTGACCGCACGGGTATCGTTGTAGAGTTGGGCATATCGTACTTGTACGAAAGTACTCATTCTGAATGACCATGATCCACGGTATGAGATTTCACTCAACGTAGAGACTACTAAGTTAAATAAAATAATGATTGCATGGAGAAAATGGATTCCCGGGTTCTTACATGGCAGCCCTCTTTGGGACTATTAAGTGCCCGACAGGTCGGCTGGTTCCCACAGATACTGCAAATCTGCCACACGGACAGGGAGCGGTATCTGCTTATATTATTTATTGTATATTGTATATTGATGACGGGCGTCCCGCTGGGACTCGTCTAGTTCATGATTGGCGCAATTGATTGACTGGATAGACTAGCCTTGCTGGCACATAGTAAGAACTGAGGAATCCTTTATTGCATAATTCCAGGATAACTTGGAACTCACCGTAGCAAGCCGTAGTAGTTGCATGGCCGTTTAAGTTGATTTGTTTGTGTACTGTACCTACTCTGTTACCTAACTGAGATGATCAGAATGTCAGGACATGACGGGCCAACTTCTGTCCTTGTTTGGTTGGGAGGTTGGTTCGAAGTGTCGTGATGTTATGTGAATCCTAGTAGATAGCAGAGATCTATTATCATATTCTCTTATTACTGGCTTCATTCCTCATATCGTGCTCCCTTGCGGTACTTGCTATTAGAGGTCTAACCTCTCTGGTTTTGCATGGCCAGATTTAGAGTCAGTCCCCGAGGGCTCAGCTTACTTCCACATCCAGGATGGTCAATACTAGAGGAATGATCGCAGGAGGACTCGAGTGGGTTCCTTACTTCCCCGCTCGTTTTTGTTATTTACTTTATACTTGCCGTTTGGCACCGACATGTTAGTCGGATTGTCTTGCACTTACTTTTGCATAATTGTAACTAAGTCAGGCTGCACCTGATAAACAATTGTGTATACTTTACTACATCTTCTGGCTATATTTTGTATAGCCAGATCTCAAGAACATTTTGACTGAGCGTTTGGGACGCCTTACTGCTTTATCTCACATGTTCTCTATTACTGTTTCTTGCTTGAAGGATTGAGACAATAGATGTGAAGTGACCATAGTAAGACTTTCATATAGTATGCACCCCCTCGTCTTTTAGACAGCATTGATCGTATTATACGGTATTCATCTACCCGTAATACGTAGCTGGCTGAGTCATCCCCCGCTCTCCAGTATTCTGGTTCTGGGGCGTGACAACATGGGAGATAAATACATACCAAAAGGGCATAGTTAACATATTTGGTTTTGGATATATGGATGAGCTACGATTCTTGGTGCATGACAGAAATTTAATATTTTTCCTGGCGGAGCGTTGGTGGCCCCAATACAACACTTTCCAATTGCTGGTAGGAGAAATGACCGTGACTCTATTGGACGTAGCCAACATTTTAGGGTTACCTATTACAGGTAAATAATTGTTTAAAAATCACGTTGTTCAGTAAATTTTATAGAGATATCTAATTTAAAATTACAGGTGAGCCTATATTTTTTGATAATCAACGAAGCGCTGCTACTCTAATTAGACATTACATCGGTATTGATCCGCCCGAAGATACAAACAATAGATCTGACGTCACTATAAACTGGTTGCATGAAAACTTTATGGATATTGACCGTACAATTGACGGTCCAGTTATCGTAAACGAAGAGCGGGTATTTAACTTCACTCATTTATTTATGTATTTATATTTTGAATATGGATCTTATATTACCGTACATTTTCAGATTATTTGTTGCACAAGGGCGTATCTTCTCGCTCTATGTGGTTCAGTTCTCTTTCCGGACGCATTTGTTGCACAAGGGCGTATCTTCTCGTTTTCTAATGTACTAATGAAAAATATTTGTCCTGTGCCAAATGGTCTAGCATATACTCTCCAATTACAAGCTGGTTGATCACAATTATAAATAATTTTCCTAGAATTGTTCATACTACCGGTTGAACATGTAAAGTTGTGTTCAATTGCTACATTACTTATAAAATTTCTAAACTCAAGCCGGATAGCAAATTGTTGTCCGACAAATAATTCATGAGTGGTATCATTACTAACAGTATCATCAAAATCATCGTCTATATTTTCAATTAAATCATCACTATTTTCAATATTTTGAAAATCATCAAAATCATCATTACTAGCTACATCTACTGCTTGTTCTTCTTTATGAGTTGGAAGTGGTCGAGAAGAATTAGCACCCACTTGATAATTAGAAGCACGTGACGTGAAAACATTTCAAGTGGTGGAAAAACTTGAGTAACAAAATACTTATAAACGGCGATTGTAAATTAACTTCAAGAACAAAATTTCATGCTTGATCAGAATCTATTAACAAACAATGAGAAACAAAAATATGTCTAAATATAAATTCATATCGTATAGAAAAAGAGTTAATAATCAGAGTTCGTAGATTATCTAATGTACTACTACGATCGGTTAAAAGAAGTTGCGTAAAACCCCCTTCGTATGATAGCCCATTTACTAAACCTCCATGTGAGCACAATATTCTTAGGCTCTGATCCATATCGAAAAGATGTACAACTTCAAATCTGCAGAAAATATTGAAGAATAGAAAGTGTGAAGTGGGAATGAAACTCTCTCACATTCACCTTTTATATTGATTCAATCTCCAACGGATAGAAATATGGCCTTTGTACAGGAAAATGGAACGTCGGAAGGCAAAATAGGGGTATCTCATGAGGTGACATCAGTAATGTCGCCTGGGGGAGGAATATTGGGGGGAATCTCATGGGGTGTGATGGCACCAGGGGGGGGGGGGGGGGGGGGGGGGGGGGGTGGCGCCATCAGTGATGTCACCTGGTGGGAGGAATAATGTGGGGCGTCATCACTAATGTCACTTCATCCTCCTCCTTATAATTTTTCCAAACTTTTCCTCCTTTCTATAATTAAACAAAATTTCACCCCCTCTATGAAATTACCTGGTAGAGTTTTTGTTTGATTAAATGCTCAATATGTTAAATAAATACTTTTTTTTTGTGAAGGAAAGTTAAATAAATACATAGAATTGCCGAATTGTCAGTACGTGGTATAATTTTAAAAAAGAAAACATTCCTTGATAAATAAATAAGTTATCAACTAATCCATAAATTAATATTGTTAAATTAATAAAATTTTCTTGGTCCCTAAACTATTAATTTATACAGGATTAACTGTATTAAGAAAGGGGTATGCTTTAAGGTGAAAAGGCAAAGGGTCTGCTTCATCTTAATCTTCACGGCAGGACTATGAATCTGTGTTCGATAATGCTGTGTCTGGTTTGCTTGCTCGGAATCAATCAGCCAGTAAGTTGGACGCTTACATACAGGAGATATAAAGAAGAGGAAGAATGTGTTATTTGTAGCCTTCACTTGTTCAATCATGCCTTTGTCTCTATTATTCTTCATTTTTTAGTTGATTAGAGATTTGATTTATACAAGTACTTAGAGATTCATTTGATCTTCTTAAAATTGTTTTCTAAGCTATAAATATTTTCTAGCCAAAATACTTTTTAGATTTTTCAGTTTAAATATTTGTTTGTTAGAATTAAGTATAAATGAGTTTTTTTTTTTTTTGTGAGTTAGAGATTTGACTTGACTTTTGGATACTTATTTTCCTCCAGATTATTTTGTACTTTATAAATAGTTTGTAATTAATATATTAGAAACCGAAGAATATAATTGTGAATAGAGAGAAAATTGCTACAGGATTTTTATGTTGTGATACCAAAATTTTACTCATTGATCTATTTTGTCTTCTTCGTTGCCAATGTTGACACCGAGTTAAATCTAGAATACAAAAGTCCAATTTCGAGATCCGACGTCACCAAACAAGATACCAAAATCCTTGTACCCTCCCATTTTCCACTGTTATTGGAACATAATGGAGCAATTTGAATTACAATTATGTTTTATGCAAAACTCCATTTGAAAAGACTACATAATGGACCAATTTGAATTACAATAATGCAGAACTCTATTTGGTGCCAAATACAATAGGAGAGTCGGACTACTTTCATTCATGATGTACATTTACTCAAATGCCTCAATCATCACGAACATTCTCCAAACTCAAAATAAATATAAAAAAGTAAAAAAGTAAATTTTGCGTGTTATTAGTATTTGCTTTTCTGTTTTATGTAAATAAAAAAATAATGGGGTGAGAGAGGCTCGAACTCTCGACCTCAGGATGACTCAGAAGCTATGAGACCTACGCGCTAGCCAACTGCGCCACCACCCCAACTTGTTTTATACGTTATAATGATTTTATTTGTTCGTTTACGAAAATAGTTAAATAGGGAAAAAAAAACTCGTTTTTTTTTTTTTCAGAACTCATTTTTGTTCATTTTGTTCCGCAGACAAGCTTGAGAAGAATAGAAGGCATATGCAAGACATTAGTTGCAAACAAGGAAATCAAATTATCTTTGGGGCTACTTTTAGTTGTCCGTAATTGAAAATCTCGTATAACATTTGTTAGCGTGATTGAAGTTGCAACAAAAAAAAACTGCAAGAAATAATGTACAAATGGTGGGGTTTTGATTGATGTTGTGGTGTGGTGCGATTACTGTACGACCAAGAGTAGGACTGGGCATACGGGTTTAGGATCTGCTGTTCCAATCCGAAGCGAACCGTAAAACACCAAAACAAGTCGGATCTGAAATTTCAAAACTGAAACGGGACCGGACGGGACGGGTCCTGTGATATAAACGGTTCGGAACGGGTCACAATTTTAAAACACATGGGGCCTCGACCCGGCCCGTTTGTAGTAGTAGTACAGTAAATTTAGTCAAAACCTACCCATCTAAGTTATATAAACCTAAAATATTTCATTTTTCCCTCTTTACAAAACTCTACTCTTGCTTGGTGTTAGTCCCAAATGCTACTTGCTAGTATTTTTTTACAAACTGTAGGTGACATGTAGATGAAAGTAAGCCAATGTCAAAAATGAGGGTTTGAATTGGTTATGTTGGGTTAATTGTTATTAATTATCTGTCAGTTTGATGAATTTAGGGTATTGGGTTTGCAGATACTGAAGAGGGAATGCCAAAATTTTAATGTTTGTGTGGAGCTCGGGATGGAAGAATTGTAGCTGCAGCAAGGCAAGTGGCTCAAGTTGTTTGGGCAGTCACGGACTCACTTCAGCAACATGAAAATCAAGCAACATGGTTCTCTATTATTATTCTTTTCTGTATGATGAATTGTATGTGCCTTTTTGACAGTTTTGTGATGCTCAAGGTTGTTTTTTTTTTTTTTGTTTGTATATATCCTTCAGTGATCTTGTTCTATATCATGAGGAAACATTTTATTTTAAAATTTTAATGTTTCATATAACACTACAGGTGGATATGTAACACTACAGGTGGATATGTACTTGTAAACTACAGCTCGATATGTAATTGTGCATAAAGAAAAATGGAAAGTGGTTTTTAGAAGTCATAGGTTGAATAAAGTGATTTTTATTTTTTAATGTTTCATATAACACAACAGGTTTTTTTACAGTTTTGTATAGGAATATTTTTGTTACTTTTGTATATAAAATTGTTGAACATGCCAAATTTTAGATCCGTTTGGACCCGCGGGTTGTTGCGGATTGGATCCGTTTCAAACGGGACAGGTTAGATCCGGTTCCAGAAAAAAATTGACCCGTCTGGCCCCGTCAAAAAATGGGTTACGTCCGGTTCCACAAAATTTGGGCCCGGTCCGACCCGTGCCCAGCACTAACCAAGAGACGGTGGGTTTGTAAGTGGGCCTCTTTGGATGAATTTTTCTTATTTATATAAATTCATTTTTTATGAGAAAAAATTCAACATTTTTATACTCGTATGTTTGGTCAGGTTGGAAATATGTAGTTCAAAAAATTTAATTTTTTCTTTCACATTTTTGGTTCACACAGAAATAGAAATATTAATTTGTTTAGTAGTTCATAAATATTCTTTTATTAATTTTATGATGCTATTATTTACCCTAAATTTACATGGTTGGATAGAAGTTGAAATTTTAAATTAAAGAGAGAGTATTATTGTTTAAACAAAATATCCAACAACATTTCTATGGAAGCAAAACTATTCCCAATCGGGAACTTAGGAATAGCTTTTCTATATCAATAAAAATATGAAGCTCCTAGTATTCTATTCTAATTCTCAAATCTCGATATACAAAACATGGATAAAGAATTTAAGTGATTACTTTACTATTTTTGAATGCCAAAAGAATTGAAGAGAAAAAGAAAGTAATTTTCAATGGAAGAAAAATTAGAAAAAAAGTAATTCCGTCCATTTAAGTAAGAAATTACTTTCCCGCATTGAAGTATTCATTTTTTTTTAATTTTTTTAACATTTTCAAACATAAAAAAAATTATAATTTTTTACAAGAAAAAAAATGTGAAAGAATTGATTTCTTTTTTCTTCCATTCCGCCAACCAAAATTTAGCTTAGTTGGCATGTTGGTTGGGGGGGGGGGGGGGGGGGGAAAGGAATTATCTGGGCTGCTGATGTGGCTCCAACATTGAGATATTTGACAGGCCGCAGCTCCCTGCCGAGTGTCGCCCCCATCTGTCCACTTTTGACTTTCAATTTTTTTTCGGATTTTTTCACTGGAAGCATTAAAATTTTATAAAATTATATATAATGTACATAATTTTTATTAATTACACCCACAACACAAAATCCTCCTTAACAAGGGTGTGTTTTTTAAAATATTAATTAAAAATTAATTTCTATAACGGACTTTAGCCACAACAAAACGGAAAAAAAAAAAAAAACGTAGGAAGGGCATTCTCCTTACACGTGTCACTCTTCCCGCTACTTTTTTGCATCTGCAGTCTTGGATTTTGAGCGGGTAGGAGCCTCTTTCTCTCTCTTGCGTCTCTCTCTCTCTCACGTCTCTCTTACTCTCTCACTCACTCTTTCTCTCACGTCTCTCCTACTCTCTTACTCTCTCACTCACTCTTTCTCTCATGTCTCTCTTACTCTCCCTCACGGGTCTCTCTCACTCACTCTTTCTCTCACGGGTCTCTCTCTCTCACGGGGACTGCGACAGAGGGTGATGACGGTGGTGGACACGCACGGGAAGATGAGCTCGCAGTGCTGCTTGAGCCGGTTCACGGAGGCGCCGTTCTACTTCAGCGCCATGTACGATGCGGTGCGGCACTTCCTGGAGGAGGGGGACCCGCGCAGGAGGTACATACAAGAGGCGCTGGGGCCCGGGATCAGGAGCATCGTGGCGGGCGAGGGGAGATAGAGGGCGGTGCGGCACGTCGGGGTCGGGGTGTGGAGGTCCTACTTCTCGAGATTCGAGCTGGTGGAGGACGAGCTTATCTGCAGTGGGTTGAAAAGAGGGTGTATCATGTTAGGAGGTGGAGGAATAGGTTGTGGGATTGGTTGAGGTTGTGGTTGAGGATTATGTTGCGGGTTTGGTAGAGGATGAGTAGAGGATTCACCAATACTTCTCCTTGGTTTCTTCCCTCTACCAAGCAATCCAGGTGCCATAAGAAAAAAATGAGAGAAAAGAAGGAAAAAGGAAGATATACCTCAACAAGAAAGACCTAAGATGGAGGAGAATGAGCCCAAGAGTGATCTCCTTGAGCTTGGAGAGAGATATCCCAAGGAATGGATATTTCTAGGGTTAGAGTTTTGAAAGAAATATGTATGGAGAGGTTTGGAGAAGACAATGGAGGGGAGAGAGAGAGAGACAATTCCTAGTTTAAGACAACTTGGTTGGCTGGTCGGGTGAAACAGGAGCCGTTGGATCATAAACAGATCAACGGCTGAGAGCATCCCGAGATTCTGGAACAAGGAGGCCGAACTCGGCCCGAACTCTGTGTGGGGGCAGAGTTCGGTCCGAGTTCTGGTCCCTTGGGCCAGAACTTCAAGTACAAAAAAAAGGGAAGAATATTGCTAATAAATGTTCAAGTAGAAAATTGATAATGAAAATAGGAAATACAATAAATTTAGGAAATTTAAATGGACAAGGTTATAAATAAAGATTGACCATATAATAAACAAGAAGTTATGACAAAATTCAATATGGTGAAACTGTCATGGGATAGCTGCAGGGGCCGGATCCCAGCTAGCGGTAGTCCGAAGACTAGTGCACCGTTACGCCTTGTTGTCAGAAGGTCCCTTTCGACTGGTACCCATAGCAAAGTCAGCATAGAGAATCGTGACATAATCGATATAAACGCAGGCCAATTTAATGAATTACCTTTTCATCTAAAATTCCTAATTCACGACAAAGAAAATTAAAACGCTCATCGGATAATGATTTTGTAAAAAAATCGACCAACTGATGATCATCCTACCAACCGTTCTTGGAAGCTCTTGCAGTCATCCCTACCAACCGTTCCTCCCGCCATTCTGATAGCTCTGTAAGCCTTCTTTTTTTTTTGGTATTTTGAACTGTTTCCTTTCTCTAATCTCGATTTGGTATGACATTTTTTAGATCTACCCGATCTACATGCAGAAATTCTTTTTGAACAAATGAATTGTTGATTTAAGTGTCTCAATCCAATTTTTTTTCCCCACTAGATCCACTGATCGAGAAGTAAAAAAAAAAAAAAAACGGCTGAGACAATCCTTGTGTGTTTGAGAAAAAAATTATCAGCTGAGAGACGCTTGAACTGAAAAAAAAAATTTGAGATAAAAATTGTTCATTGGATTTTATTTTTATTTTGTTGGCGTTCACTTAATCAATTGATCCCCATATTTTATAAAAAAAAACGTAAACAAATTGAATGTTATGTGATGTGTAGTTTTTAGGCCTCCTTTGGTTCACGAATTTAAGGAACCAAAAAAGAAAAGTTATTTCTTTCCTTTGTTTGGTAGCCACAAACTTGGGAATCAATCTCCTCACAAAGGTAAAAATTGGTAAGAATATGGTTTCAATAAGACCCATAGGATTGATTTTTTCTTCTCATTTTCCAACATTTATTATAAAAGTTATGACAAAAGTAACCATGTGTCATTGCTTATTTACCATTAGTGTTATTTTTTATAATATTATTTTTATTTTAAAAGGTAAGGATATTATTGGAATATTGTTATATTTTGCTTTCCTTTTCTAGATAGTTTTCTTGTTTTACCAAATAATGGAAATAAAATGTGACATAAATCCTACTTTCTCATTTCTATGAAAAATACAAGAGAATTCATAAGGTTGGGTTTGTAACACTGTCCATATTGAATGCTCCATTTATTTGTACTGCTGATAGTTTCAAGGATTTTATGTAGAGGCTTTTCAACATTACATGACTGAACATTGTGTTTATTAGTTGGCCATACAGGCCCATACTGATGATCTACATATTTCATTGCAGGAGATGTAGCTGGATGGAAGTTTTAGACGATGATTAATATACTTTTGAGTCTAAAATAAAATTTTTTGGCAATGATGACTAGTTGGGTGACTCCTTTGCTAAATTAGTCGACTGTTTTGAGCCAAAATTATTCATTATATGGATTTTGTCATGCCTGGGTATGTGCTTGTTCTCGACTGTCTTGTGCTATATCTTGACTGATCTAGTACATCGATCATGCCTTGGTATGTTCTGATACAAATGATAGATCATGCATGGGTGTGTGTTGGGTTTAAAAATGATGGTGAATACTCAGTATGTGAGTATCAGTTTAAAAAATGCTGCTGCCATATTTGGTTTGGTTTGTGACTATCATCTTTGTTTCAGTAGTCACTTGATTTCATGGGTCATTTGATTTGTGAGTATCAGTGTGGTCATTTGATTTGTCAGTATCAGTGGTCAATCTTCTTAATGTACATCAGACGATTTTTCAAAGCATCTCGGATCCAGTGATGTCGTACATCGATGTGCTTTGTCCTTGAGTGATAGGTAGCATTTTTACTCAAGTCAATGGCGCTCTGACTGTAACAATATAACATGTACTTTTCTTGCTTGAGAGATAACTCCTTCACGAAATTTTTTCATCCACAAGAGCTCATTGCTAGCTTCTGTAGCAGCGATATATTCAGCTTCTGTGGTGGATATAGTGATACACTTTTGCAGCTTTGATTGCCATGATACGGCTCCCCCTGCAAAGGTAAATAAGTATCCTGATGTGGACTTTCTTTTGTCCATGTCACATGCCATGTCAGAATCAGTGTAACCTTCCAAGATATGTTTTCCATCTCCAAAACAAAGAATATTAGAGGTTCCTCTAAGATATCTTAGAATCCACTTTACTGCTTTCCAATGTGCTTTATCAGGATTGGCAAAAAAATGACTTACCACTCCAACTGCATGTGCTATGTCGGGTCTTGTACAAACCATGGAGTACATCAAACTTCCGACGCTGAGGCAAATGGAATGCTTTTCATTTCCCCCTTCTCCTTCTCACTTGAAGGGTTTTGTCTTGTACTTAGCTTAAAGTGAGCTGCTAGCGGTGTGCTGACTGGCTTAAAGTTATCCATATTGAACCTCTCCAGCATATGTTCAATATATCTTTCTTGTGATAGCCACAACTTTCTCGCACTTCTATCCCGAGAGATCTTCATTCCCAATATATGTTGTGCTGCTCCTATGTCCTTCATATCAAAGGACTTGCTCAACTCTTTCTTCAACCCATCAATCTTAGACATATCTTTTCCAACAAGCATATCATCAACATATAAAAGAGAATAATGAAATCATCATCAAAGAACTTCTGGACATAAACACAGTGATCTGCAGATGTTCTTTTGTACCCATGGTCAAGCATAAAAGAACCAAACCTTTTATACCACTGTCGCGGTGCCTGCTTGAGCCCGTACAAGCTCTTCTTCAATTTGCAAACCAATTGTTCTTTGTCCTTTACCTTGAAACCCTCCGGCTGCTCCATATAAATTTTCTCCACCAAGTCACCATGGAGGAATGCAATCTTCACATGTAACTGCTCCACTTCAAAATCTTGGAAAGCAACAAGACCAAGAACAACCCGAATAGAAGACATCTTGACAACAGGAGAAAAAATTTCTTCATAGTCAATACCTTGCCTTTGACTAAACCTTTCACCACGAGGCGAGCTTTGTACTTGACTTGATCATTTCCTTCATTCTTGATTTTGAACACCCATTTGTTCTTTTTTCTGTACTTTGGTAGCTCCACCAAGTCATAAGTGTGGTTCTTATGCAAAGAATCCATCTCCTCTTGCGTAGCTTTCTTCCACTTTGCACGATCTTCATGTACTTGTGCTTCATGAAATTTTTTTTGTTCACCTGCATCTGTCACCAAAGTATACTCTGAAGCAGGATATCTAGTTGAGGGTTGTCGTTCTCTCTTCGACCGTCTCAACTGAGGTGCAGGTGGTTGATCCATATCTGGTGGCTCTGCATGTTCATACTCCCCCTGATCAATACCTGGGGAACCTGCAATTTCTTCTTCTTCCTGCACATCTTGAAAATCATATTTTCTGGCATAGGAGAAGGAACAACAACCGGTGTAGAAATTGGATCTGGAACGATGTGAGTGTTTTGTGGCTCTTTTTTTTTAAAAAAATCAGCAAGTGTTTGATCTTCACAAAATACAACGTCCCTGCTTCTCACAATTTTCTTGTTTATAGGATTCCACAACCTATATCCAAATTCATCATTTCCATATTATAAGACGATGCATGGAATGGCTTTATCGTCAAGTTTTGTCCTTTTCTCCTTAGGTACATGCACAAATGCCTTGCATCCGAACACATGCAAGTGGGAATAAGAAATATCCTTTCTACTCTAAACCTTTTCTGGAATATCTCCATCCAAAGGAACTGAGGGGGACAAGTTTATAAAGTAGCAGGTGTCACGACCCGTTACCCAAATTGTTGGGCCGGGCCGAGCCATGTCCAGCCTACGCTTAAGATAAAGCGCGGTAAGCTGTTCTAGAGATAACAAGACAAGACTAAATGTGCTAACAGTTCTATAAGTGAAGAAGAATCATAAATGCTCCAAACACAAAAGTCGTCGTATATAGTAAATATCCAAGTACAAGTAAACTGAAATGTAAAACTGGATACATGTCCAGTTACAAAATGATATAGTCTAATACATGACTACACTAAGTATCCCAAGCAGCTAAGCAAACTAGACGAGTCTCCCCGCAGGAACATCCTCGTAAAGCAGAGTCGGGTCCTCGGCAGTAACTCCATCATACGAATCACAGAGCAACTCCTCCTCAGTAAGTATACCTACAACGTTATCCTGTCAGGACGGGAGCAAGTACTAAATCTGGCAAACTAGCATATGAAACATGGAAATGAACATGAGAGGAATAACTGGAAAGCATGGCATCACACAGTCTATCATGGCAAGGACACATATGTCATAGAGACAGATGTATATGTAATGTTTAAAACTGTAGCAGGTACGTGATCGGTCAATAGGTGTACAATGTACCGAGGCACAATGTAAATAACATGTACATACGTATAAGTGTAAAGGCGATATATGTACACACGTACAAATACAGCTTGGAGAGTAAGGCCTACGGCGCAGTATCATATAAAATGTAACTTTGCTCGGTACTGAAGAGGGGGTATGATCACGTACTCTACTATCAGTTTCCCCATAACCCATATTCTAATCATGTGAGAGATACATCAAGACTGTTCTAAGCATGGTAGTAACTGAAAGTACAACATGTAGAGATCTAACTTGCTACCCCAAGGATCAGCATGTAACATGGTGGGGTTTGCAGTTCATTCATGTGACAATATGTAAAATTCGTAGAAAGTACTTGCCTCTAGCAAAGCAAAACAAAACAAGCTACGATAACAATGCTATGGATGTCTGGTAGCTCGTCACTGTAGAAGTAAATATAACAACTTAGTTTTACACTAAGCTAAGACACTAGGACACTAATTGGTGAAACACGACTTGTGACTGGGCACCTAGCCAATAATGATGACTTGGCATAGGAGACCAATGTGGGGTGACACACTATGTTAACTAACTTTCTAGGATCTTTACACTAGTGAGGGATGGGGTTCAACACGACTAAAACTCCAAATAACACAAAAAGCTACAAGTCGTAATTAATCAATAAATAAATCAAAAGATCATTGTGTTCTAACAATTTTAGAGATAGGCAAAAAGCCTAGTTTTTCTTAAAGCAAAGTATCAAAGTGATCCTTGTTAATCATAGAAATTTATTATAATTTTTCTGGA
This sequence comes from Iris pallida, assembly GCA_029216955.1. Taxonomy (NCBI): domain Eukaryota; kingdom Viridiplantae; phylum Streptophyta; class Magnoliopsida; order Asparagales; family Iridaceae; genus Iris; species Iris pallida. Next base: position 7,425,968 of record JANAVB010020999.1, read on the forward strand.
ATTTATTAACCAGTACAAATATTTTATAAAAATCAGTTTTCCTAAGTATACAGAAAATGAGTTTTGGTTTCATATGCCAAACTAGGGGCAAAACAGTAAATTAAATACTACAAAATCTATACTAAATTAGCTAACTTAACATAGTATCTAAAAACTATTTTTTCATAATTTTAGCAATACTTTAAGTATTTTTAGAAAATCAAAAACAGCAATGCACACAATAATTAATTATCTGCATATTTTGTCCATGTATATAATTTGAACCAAAGTTCAAATACAGGACCCAAGGCCATGAATCAAGTCCAATACGACTTGTACAGGTCTTGAATGTGTGAAAACACATTTGGGCCCAAAAACCCATGCTAGGCTTGGACACCAAATGGTTGCAGTAATTTAAATACACAAAAATACAAATTGATAAAAGTGCAAAGTAAATATTATTATTTTGATAAGGCAAAATTATACATAGTAGTTACAAAAGTATGACAACTTATTTTATAAAGATAATTTACACTAAGTAAAGTAAAACACATATATAAAAGTACATCTACAATATTTATATTTATACATAAATATATAGATATTTATAGCAAGGATATATATACATCCATATATTAAAAGTTACATATATATATATGTAAGGAAAATAATTAATTTATAAAGTATATATATAATGTTTATATACAAATATATATATATATATATATATATATAGAAAACATTTGATAATAAAGTGTATAAATTAATATATATACACACATGATAAATATATACATATATACATATATAAATATAATTTACTAACTATAAAATATATACATATACATATATACTGTTAAAACAGTATATATACATATATACTAATATATATATATATATATACATACATATATATATATATATATATATATATATATATATATATATATATATATATATATATATAAACAGCAAAAGAAAAAGAAAAGAAAAAGAAAAAGAAAAAAAGAAAAGGAAAAGAAAAAGAAACAACAGCACAGGGGGGCTCGAACCCGAGTCTCTGGAAGAGGGGGGGGTTTCTAAACTGTGCGGGCTGGCCAGTAGGCCAGTCCGGCCGGTCTGTTAGGGAAGGGGGTTTGATTAATTTATTTCAGTCTGGTTTTTAATGGGTCTAAACCTGAAAAGTCCAGTCGTTGCGTCTCTGTGTCCAGACAGTTTAGGACACGAGTACACACGAGTCCTGTGTCCTGGGCGTGCACGATGCGCACGAGTCCAGTTGGCCGTGTCCGAGCTTACCATTAGGTTTGTCGGGACCAGGCGAGTCCGTGTCCGCGTACACGTGACACAAATCGAAGGGAGGAGGGTGTGACACGTATGTGTCCGAAGTCGGGCTGCTGTCGAGGAGGCGATCGACGGCTGGGGGCGTCGGGACGGCGGCGCTTGGGTGGCGCTGGATGCGGCTCGTCGAGGCGGACGTGATGGTGGTGGTGGTTTGCTGTGAGGGTGGGTGTAGGCGTCGGGACAGGGCTTCGCCGGAGTTTGGGTTCCGACTAGGAAGTTGGGGAAGAGTGGGGCGGTGGTGGTCGTCGTGGGGTGTAGATCTAGGGTTTTAGGTCTGGGGGTCGATGGGGGTTTTATAGGGGGAGTTAAGGCGGTCGGGGCAGCCGGGAATGGCGGGGGCAGGGCGGCGTGGCGGTCGTCGGGGCAGTCGGGGCAGTCGTCGGGGGTGGGTAGGTAGTTTAGCACTTAGGTCCTTAGGTTTTAGGTTATTTACAAATAGGTCCTAATCAGGTTAAAATGCAAATGATAATTTGCATTCCGCATTCAAAACAAATGGTAAATTACAAAATGCTATAAAAACAATTTAATAAATTGCATAACCATATTAAAACAATTCTAAAATTTATAAAATGATATTAAAATATTTAAATAATTTGCAAAATGCTATTTTGTATATTTAAAACTCATTAAAATTTATTTAAAAATTCTAGAAAATTTCTAAAATCATATTAAATTATTTTAAAACCAATAATGACATTTAATAATTAATTAACACTAGTTTAAAAATTTTTGAAAAAATCAGGGGCTTACAAGTCTTCCCTCCTTGAAAAATTTCGTCCTCGAAATTCACAAGGATTGAAGACTCTACAATATTCTAACGTAGCAAGCAAGGCAACAAAAGACTAAGGCTGCAATCAAAACTAACCTCTAAGGTATCAAGCGGGAACGAGTGGTTCCCTTGGCTACTGGGCAGTCCCGAATCTGATGGATGGCAGATCCACAAACTAAGCACTGCTTCAACCTCTTCCTGCAGACGGCGAAGTCATGACCGGGTCTTCCGCAGAAAGAACATATGGCTCCCTTCTGCTGCTGAGTCGGAAGCGGCCCTCTAGACTTCGCTACTGGACACTCTCGAAGCTGATGGGTGGGAGACCCACAAGCCAAACACTGACCCAACCTCTTCCTACAAACAAGAGAGTCGTGGCCTGGCCTCTTACAGTATACACAAAAAGCTCCCTTCGGCTGCTGTCGGGGTCCCGGGGTTCTAACTGGCGGAGTCTGATGATGGGGTGTAGGGGGACGATAAGTCTGCTGGGGTGGCGTCGGCGCTTTCTGCTGGAAAGCCTGACGCTTGGACGGTCCCTCATGATGTACAGGAGCTGGCCTCTTGCTAGACAGAAGACGCTCCTCAATGCTCCGGGCTAACTCTAGGCTCTGGTAGTAGTCAGTCGTACCGTTTGCCACTATAAGGATGCCAATATCTGGAACTAGACCATGGCAAAACCTACGGGTCATCTCCTCTGGATCATCAACCAGACTAGGAGCGAAACGGCTCAGGCGACTAAACTCTGCCGCATACTCGTCAACAGAACGGTTCCAAGCTACTCGTACTAGGGGTATAGTGATAGGGGGTGGTGGAAGTATCGGGGCCTGCTGGGACTGGGATGTGGGAGGTGGTGGAGGTATCTGGGTCTGTGGATCTGTGGAGTGGGGAAATGTGGTAGGTGGAGGTGTGTCAGTCGACTGGTCAGCTGACTGGATAGGGAGTGCCCCATTCTCGGGGGTAATATGCTGGGATGAACGAGTAAGCACCATCTAGATAAAGACTTATAAGGACTTTGTTTTAAAGTAAGCAATCATAGACAAGAAAATCTAATTATAATAGCAAATATGTGATGTATTTCCTATGTTGCAATCCTAGCATTCCTCTAGGTGTTCTAAACGTCTTTCCTAATGTTGTCTAATTACCTTAAGTTCCTAATTGCAGGCCTGCTTGGTACAATAACGTAACCAAACAGTTTAGTCAGGACCTTGCATGGGCCGCCAAAAAAATATGTCACGACCCGTTACCCAAATTGTTGGGCCGGGCCGGGCCATGTCCAGCCTACGCTTAAGATAAAGCGCAGTAAGCTGTTCTAGAGATAACAAGACAAGACTAAATGTGCTAACAGTTCTATAAGTGAAGAAGAATCATAAATGCTCCAAACACAAAAGTCGTCGTATATAGTGAAATATCCAAGTACAAGTAAACTGAAATGTAAAACTGGATACATGTCCAGTTACAAAATGATATAGTCTAATACATGACTACACTAAGTATCCCAAGCAGCTAAGCAAACTAGACGAGTCTTCCCGCAGGAACATCCTCGTAAAGCAGAGTCGGGTCCTCGGCAGTAACTCCATAATACGAATCACAGAGCAACTCCTCCTCAGTAAGTATACCTACAACGTTATCCTGTCAGGACGGGAGCAAGTACTAAATCTGGCAAACTAGCATATGAAACATGGAAATGAACATGAGAGGAATAACTGGAAAGCATGGCATCACACAGTCTATCATGGCAAGGACACATATGTCATAGAGACAGATGTATATGTAATATTTAAAACTGTAGCAGGTACGTGATCGGTCAATAGGTATACAATGTACCGAGGCACAATGTAAATAAAATGTACATACGTACAAGTGTAAAGGCGATATATGTACACACGTACAAATACAGCTTGGAGAGTAAGGCCTACGACGCAGTATCATATAAAATGTAACTTTGCTCGGTACTGAAGAGGGGGTATGATCACGTACTCTACTATCAGTTTCCCCATAACCCATATTCTAATCATGTGAGAGATACATCAAGACTGTTCTAAGCATGGTAGTAACTGAAAGTACAATATGTAGAGATCTAACTTGCTACCCCAAGGATCAGCATGTAACATGGTGGGGTTTGCAGTTCATTCATGTGACAATATGTAAAGTTCGTAGAAAGTACTTGCCTCTAGCAAAGCAAAATAAAATAAGCTGCGATAACAATGCTATAGATGTCTGGTAGCTCGTCACTGTAGAAGTAAATATAACAACTTAGTTTTACACTAAGCTAAGACACTAGGACACTAATTGGTGAAACACGACTTGTGACTGGGCACCTAGCCAATAATGATGACTTGGCATAGGAGACCAATGTGGGGTGACACACTATGTTAACTAACTTTCTAGGGTCTTTACACTAGTGAGGGATGGGGTTCAACACGACTAAAACTCCAAATAACACAAAAAGCTACAAGTCGTAATTAATCAATAAATAAATCAAAAGATCATTGTGTTCTAACAATTTTAGAGATAGGCAAAAAGCCTAGTTTTTCTTAAAGCAAAGTATCAAAGTGATCCTTGTTAATCATAGAAATTTATTATAATTTTTCTGGAATTTATTAACCAGTACAAATATTTTATAAAAATCAGTTTTCCTAAGTATACAGAAAATGAGTTTTGGTTTCATATGCCAAACTAGGGGCAAAACAGTAAATTAAATACTACAAAATTTATACTAAACTAGCTAACTTAACATAGTATCTAAAAAGTATTTTTCCATAATTTTAGCAATACTTTAAGTATTTTTAGAAAATCAAAAACAACAATGCACACAATAATTAATTATCTGCGTATTTTGTCCATGTATATAATTTGAACCAAAGTTCAAATACAGGACCCAAGGCCATGAATCAAGTTCAATATGACTTGTACAGGTCTTGAATGTGTGAAAACACATTTGGGCCCAAAAACCCATGCTAGGCTTGGACACCAAATGGTTGCAGTAATTTAAATACACAAAAATACAAATTGATAAAAGTGCAAAGTAAATATTATTATTTTGATAAGGCAAAATTATACATAGTAGTTACAAAAGTATGACAACTTATTTTATAAAGATAATTTACACTAAGTAAAGTAAAACACATATATAAAAGTACATCTACAATATTTATATTTATACATAAATATATAGATATTTATAGCAAGGATATATATACATCCATATATTAAAAGTTACATATATATATATATATATATATATATATATATATATATATATATATATATATATATATATATATATATATATATATATGTAAGGAAAATAATTAATTTATAAAGTATATATATAATGTTTATATACAAATATATATATATATATATATATATAGAAAACATTTGATAATAAAGTGTATAAATTAATATATATACACACATGATAAATATATACATATATACATATATAAATATAATTTACTAACTATAAAATATATACATATATACATATATACTGTTAAAACAGTATATATACATATATATATATATATATATATATATATATATATATATATATATATATATATATATATAAACAACAAAAGAAAAAGAAAAGAAAAAGAAAAGAAAAAAAGAAAAGGAAAAGAAAAAGAAACAACAGCACAGGGGGGCTCAAACCCGAGTCTCTGGAAGAGGGGGGGTTTCTAAACTGTGCGGGCTGGCTAGTAGGCCAGTCCGGCCGGTCTGTTAGGGAAGGGGGTTTGATTAATTTATTTCAGTCTGGTTTTTAATGGGTCTAAACCCGAAAAGTCCAGTCGTTGCGTCTCTGTGTCCAGACAGTTTAGGACACGAGTACACACGAGTCCTGTGTCCTGGGCGTGCACGATGCGCACGAGTCCAGTTGGCCGTGTCCGAGCTTACCATTAGGTTCGTCGGGACCAGGCGAGTCCGTGTCCGCGTACACGTGACACAAATCGAAGGGAGGAGGGTGTGACACGTATGTGTCCGAAGTCGGGCTGCTGTCGAGGAGGCGATCGACGGCTGGGGGCGTCGGGACGGCGGCGCTTGGGTGGCGCTGGACGCGGCTCGTCGAGGCGGACGTGATGGTGGTGGTGGTTTGCTGTGAGGGTGGGTGTAGGCGTCGGGACAGGGCTTCGCCGGAGTTTGGGTTCCGACTAGGAAGTTGGGGAAGAGTGGGGCGGTGGTGGTCGTCGTGGGGTGTAGATCTAGGGTTTTAGGTCTGGGGGTCGATGGGGGTTTTATAGGGGGAGTTAAGGCGGTCGGGGCAGCCGGGAATGGCGGGGGCAGGGCGGCGTGGCGGTCGTCGGGGCAGTCGGGGCAGTCGTCGGGGGTGGGTAGGTAGTTTAGCACTTAGGTCCTTAGGTTTTAGGTTATTTACAAATAGGTCCTAATCAGGTTAAAATGCAAATGATAATTTGCATTCCGCATTCAAAACAAATGGTAAATTACAAAATGCTATAAAAACAATTTAATAAATTGCATAACCATATTAAAACAATTCTAAAATTTACAAAATGATATTAAAATATTTAAATAATTTGCAAAATGCTATTTTTGTATATTTAAAACTCATTAAAATTTATTTAAAAATTCTAGAAAATTCCTAAAATCATATTAAATTATTTTAAAACCAATAATGACATTTAATAATTAATTAACACTAGTTTAAAAATTTTTGAAAAAATCAGGGGCTTACAGCAGGTGGTTCGTACTGCTTCTCTCCAAAATATTTTTGATAATTTAGCTAAGGATAGCATACTCCTTATCCTTTTTACAATTGTGCGGTTCATCCTTTCTGTAACCCTATTGTGTTGTGGTGTATGAGGGACAGTCTTTTGGTGTCTAATACCATAGTTAGAACTATTTAAACATCCTTGAAGTATATTCACCACCATTATCCGTGTGAATACACTTCATGAGCTTTCCAGTTTCTCTTTCAACTTTGGTATGGAAGTCTTTGAAAACTTCAAGGACTTGATATTTGGCTTTTATGACATATACCCACACCTTTCTAGATGCATAATCTATGAGGTCACAAAGTAAGAGGCACCACTAAAGATTTTTACATTTATGAGTCCACATACATCCGAATAGACTAAGTCCAATACGTCGGTTTCTTTTTTGTTATAATTTTTAACAAAAGCTACCCGGTGTTTTTTCCAATTAAGCAATGATAATGTTGTACCTTGTATGGATGGAAGTAGTAGTCGCATTGCAAGAGTTTGTAGTCCTTTCTCGCTCATGTGGTCAAGTCGCTTGTGCCACAAATCCATAGAGGTACCTTCTACTGTTCCAAGTGCATCATTCTCTAAGTGGAACTGAGTCTTGTAGAGAATGCAACACTTCTTTCCTCTCGCCAGTACAAGTGATCCTTTGGTAAGCTTCAAACATCCTTTTACCAAAGCTGCTTGCGTATCCTTCTTCATCAAGCTTGCCGGTGGAGAGAAGATTGAGACGAAGATCGGGCACAAATCTAACATCTTTTAGAACCATCTTTGTTCCAAGATTAGTGGTAACACAAATATTTCTGATGCCAAGAATTTGAGAAGAGTCTTTGTTATCCATTTTTACCGTTCCAAGGTTACCTTCACAAAGCGAAGTGAAGTAGTCCTTCTGGGGAGTAGCATGGTAGGAGGCACCAGAATAAATCACCCATTCTGAGTCTTGGCAAGTGAGATTTGCACATTCTTCTTCACAGGCCGAGAAAATCACAATTTTATTGTCAGTGGCAACGGCTGCACTTTCATTCTTTTCTTGCTTCTCATTGATCCTTTCTTGCTTTTGTTCTCGTTTGAGCTTGCGACATTCCCGTTTTATGTGTCCATTCTTTCCGCAGTGATAACAACTCATGTCCTTTCTGGCCTTCGATTTTTTTCTCGACTTGTCTTGGTTCTGAGGTTGTCGGCTTTTGCTCCTTCCCCTATTCTCGGTGACAAGGGCATGAGAATGGGAGGACCCGGATGACTTTCTTCGGATTTCTTCATTCAGAAGGCTGCTTGTAACTTGGCTCATGGATACAACTCCATCAGGTGCGGAGTTACTAAGAGACACCACCAGAGTCTCCCAACTATCCGGTAACGAGCTAAGTAGAAGAAGGGCTTGAAGCTCGTCGTCCAACACCATCTTCATGGCTGCAAGTTGATTTACAATACTTTGAATTTTATTCAGATGTTCAGATATGGAATCACCTTACTTGAACTTAAGATTGACAAGCTTTCGGATCAAGAAAGCTTTGTTGCCGGCAGTCTTCCTCTCGTGGAGATTTTCAAGTTTCTTCCACAAGCTATTTGCCGAAGTCTCATTTGACACATGGTGGAATACAGTGTCATCCACCCATTGTCGAATGGTAGCGATGGTCTTCCGGTCGAGCTTCTTCCACTCTTCCGCCGTCATGGACTCCGGCTTGGAAGATTCACCTTCAACCGGTGCATAGAGGTCCTTGTAATAAAGAAGGTCCATCATCTTTGCCTTCCATATCATCCAGTTGCGGCCATTCCAGCTGATCATACGAATGCCCCCAATGGGAGTCTCCATCTCAACACAAGAAGATTAGCAACCTAGATTTGATACCACTGTTGGGAAAAACAAGACCTTTTTCGTTTGTGATGAGATGAGAATAAAAAATAGAAATTGAAAGAGAAGAGAAAACTAAAAGATTGCACACACAAGATTTACCGAGGTTCGGTTCAATGTGAACCTACGTCCTCCGTCCGCCCCTTCTCCGTCATTTTCACTATAATCAAATGAAAGATTACAAAGGACATTATCTCAAGTTGGTACAACTTAACTTGAGGATCACTATCTCTCTCACAAACTCTGAGTGGATTACAAGTGTGAGGATTACAAGTTATGTTGTTCTTCTACTTGTTATGTGTTTTAACCTTCACCATCTCCCTTCTATTTATAGGGAGGATATGCCTCTTGGGTACACCACATTCATTGCATGGAGAAGTCCAAAGGTCAGCCCTTCCTTCTCCCAAGATTCGTTCTTCCATTCCCCCCAATGCCTGGAGAAAGACAATACATTAATATTACATGCAAGCTGAATGCATGCAGAATATTAATGGATAGGCTACTTCAGATGGTCATACTTTTTTCAATACACCTTCAAATGACCTGGTTCAAAGCTTGAATGAACGATAAAACTTTTTTCAACAAATTTCGTATTGAAGACCGAGCCAAGAAATGACTGCAACATATCCAAAACAACATCCCAAAATTGAATCTTGTCACAAAAAACTACACCCAGAAAAATTAAGTACTTGGCCAAACCCAACCATGAGTGACCGATTTCCATGTATCAAATCCATATTATTTCATTATGGGGATGGGTTCCGTTCCCATCACTCTCCGGTTCTGTTTTTTGGCAATAATTTGCCTAATGTTGGAGAAGGCTTCCATTTGTAAGAGAGGCCATCCTTTATGAGCCTATCATATGGTGTCGAGAATGAGGAGGCATCCTATATTTTGTGGACAGGTTTGGTATTGGGCAAGTGGATACATGAGATAATCCTGTCAAATTTTTGCTCCAATTTTGGTTTTTGGCAACAATTTCCATAATCGTGTGGCTTCCATATGCAAGATATTGGAGAATTAGAACCTGTTTGGTATATGTTGTTGCCTTCGGGCCGAGAAATATTTTTGCTTGAGGCATTGTTGCTTCTTGTGGTTGTCAAACTAGTTATTCTCCTAGCTTCTTTTTCTCCTGCTAGTTTGTTTATGTTGGTAGATTTTTGCTGTAGCTTGTTTTTCTGCTAGCTAGCTTGTTTATGTTGGTAAGCTTTTGGTGTACTATATATGTTTTGTTGTAATTTAAATTGTCCTTCATGTGTTCTCTTAATAAGGGTCTGATAGTCTATCTGATACTCATGCTACATGTGTTGTTGCAAAATGGAAGAATGAATGGATGACTTCCTTGTCTAATACTCTGCTACCTGTGTTGCTGCTTGCAATACGGCTTGGCTGACTGTGTATACATGTTCCTTGCTCTCCTTTTGGGTGTATTTTTTTTGTTTCTAAGATAATTTGTTTCTAAATGCAAATGTATCAAATTTGTTTTCTTGATTCTGAACATAGGTAAATGTTTGTCTCCATTTTGTACATATGTAATCTCTCTGTTGAATTCTAAATTCTAGTTTCATGGTTAATAAAATCTAACTGAATTCTATGATCATTTATGAGTTTTCTGCATGTTAAATAAAATTCTTCTTTTTGCTTTTGTTTCTTTAGGTTGGGAATATATTTTTGATTTGAGAAGAAACATTTGTACAATTTTTGTGTATAATAAGCTAGTAACTAATATGTTAAATTTTAATATCCTAAGTTTTGATTTTTAGATGCCAAATAACTAGTTTAAGATTCAAAAATAATTTCAATTTTTTTTTGTTTTAAGCACTTTTTTAACGTCAGTCTTCAATTTATAATCCATACAAAAAAAAAAACAATGCATAATATAAGTTCCGGGTGATCTCACCATATTTGATTAGTAGTCACCATATCACTTCTCCATTTTACTTCATTATAATATCCAAACAAAGAACTACAAAAGTTAATATTTTAACCATCCAAACAACCGAACTATAAATATTCCACTTCCAATCTCCATTTCTCCATGACATCAAAACGGAGGAAGTGAAAATATTTGCGTATGCATGTCGTGCGTGTATAATGCGTACACAAATACTTTACTTTCAATATTTTTACTTCGTTCCACTTTGTCGAACCAAACAGCTCCTACTTAGGGCCTGTTTGGGAATGAAAACTGGGACTAGATTTGAGATTTTATCAGAAAGTGAAGCTAAATTCATGACTTCTATTGTAATTAATTTTGAAATGATCAATTTTTAATTAGTTAGTAATTAATTATCTTAATTTATCAAACTAACTATCTAATTTATAAATTATTAAGTGATTTAATTATAATTTGCTATAATTATAATACACTCTTTTACTTTACACTTTATACTTTTCTATTTCAACCAAACACATTTATCTAATCTTTCACTTTCCACTTTATACTTTCCTATTTCAATCAACATATTTATATTATCTAATAGTGAAACAAATGCATAAACTTTTATCATTCTTCCCCTATTGAAAGTCCAAATTTACTTCCTGTTTATCAAACAATCCCTTAGGCCTCGTTTGGTTCGCGGAATCTCCGGGTTGGGAAAGGAAAGTGATTACTTTCCTATGTTTGGGTGCCAAAGGAATTGAGGAGGAAAGGAAAGTGATTCCCAATGGAAGAGAAATTAGGGGGGAAAGTGATTCCATCCATCCAAGGAATCACTTTCCCACATTGAAGTAAGAGCATCCACAATGGTAACACTCCAAACCATACTCCAAATCACTTCAAACCATACTCCAATAATTAATTTTGGAGTATTTCCTTCATGTTGGTACACAATGGTATAGTCTAAATAAACACTCCAAATTGACAAGTGGCAACACTCCATTTGTTTTCCTTTTTTTTTCTTTTATAATTGACAAGTGACAACACTCCAAAAAAAGAATGAAGGAGAAAAGTAAATATGGTGGGCCCGCAAGTAATATAGCTCAACTAGTGGACTCTCCAAATTTGGAGAGTCTTTTAGCTTTCTACCATTTTTCAAGTGTGGACAAGAGTCCATTAGAGCCATCAAGTGCTACAAAATTTGGCTAAAAATCAAATATAGCACTTGAAATTAGTCCCACTGTGGATGCTCCAATCACTTTTCTTTTCAAATTTTTTGACATTTCCAAACATCAAAAAAAGAAAATCAATGGAAAAAAAAATTTCCTAAGGAAAGGAAATGACAAGCAATTGATTTCCTTTTCCTTCCATTCCGCGAACCAAACGAGGCGTTAGCTGAAAGTGTTTGGTTAGGATTTGAATTGAGCACCGGAGAGAAAGTAAGTCCTATTCAGGGATGCTGGGCAGTCTCTCTCCAATGTTGACATTGCCACGTTCTGAACGTTTTCCGGCTGCTATGCCTCAATTCAATGAATTCATCACTTTGCTCCCTGGCTATTTGCATGATTGGTATAAAAATAGTGTGTTGCGTGCACACCTAATCATTGCTACAAATTTAGAAGTTAAAAAGAGTAATAAAAATGAAAGTTGAAGGGACTTCAAAGCAAGCACGCCCCAACTGTAATAAATAACCCCCGTGCCGTTCTCATCCCATCATCCTCGTCCTAGACCTCCTAACCCAAACCAAACCCCCCTCGCCAGCTCGCTCACCCATGGCACCAACCTTCTCATGCATGGCCACAGTCCCCAAGCTCCCTCTTCTCCTCGCACGGCGTCCCTCCCAAATCCTCCTCCCGACCGCCTCTGGCCCTCAGCCTCGCAATCTCCAGCCAGCACTGCTCATCCAGCTCCCTCGAGGTCGTCTACCACGACATCAAGGCCCACACCCTCAGATCCCTCCCCGCAGACCTCCACCCCTCCGTCGCGGCGCCCATGCGGCGCCTCATCTCCGCCGCTCCCCCGACGGCAGCCCCCGCGCTGTGCCTGGCCGCGTGCCACCTCGTCGGGGGGAGCAGAGACAGCGCGATCAACGCGGCCTGCTGCGTGCAGCTCATGCACGCGGCGTTCCACGCCCACGGCCGGCGCTCCGACGCCGCGCGTGCTCCCGGGGTCGAGTTGATGACCGGGGACGGCATCCTCTCCTTCGGATACGAGATGTTGTCCGAAGGAGCTGGCGATCCCGAGCGAGTTCTGCGAGCGGTCGTAGAGATCGCGAGCGCGAGCGGCGCGAGGGGAGTGCTGGAGGGGAAGCTGATGGAGGCGGAGGGGGAGGGGGAGGGGCTGTGGGTGAGGGAGAGGAAGGAGGGGAGGCTGTTCTCGTGCTCGGCAGCGTGCGGCGCGATACTCGGAGGGGGGAGCGAGGAGGAGGTGGAGAGGCTGAGGAGGTTCGGCCTCTACGTGGGGATGATGCACGGAGGACCCACGGACGCCTCGCCGAGACGTTCCGGTCTCTGGCGAGGCTGGAGCTCAAGGGGTTCGAGCCGGAGAGAGTGGAGGAGGCGCAAATGCTTTACGGTTCTTGGTGGTACGATGGCTGTACGGAGACGTCAATTTCTCAGGTGTAAACCCTGTTGAGGCCGTCCTCTCCCTACAGTCTACAGATTGGTACTTCTACAGAACTTGTCTTCTGTGTTTGTGATAGTGTTTGGTTAGTATTGTCAAACAATAAATTGTTGAATTATCGACCCTCAAAGTGTGACCCGGTCCGGGACCGGACCGGACCGGACCGGACCGCACGAAAATGAATCGGGCCCAGGCGGGCTTGGTCCGGGCCCGGACCGGAAGCAGAAGCGGGCCGGGTCTGGCCCGGTCCGGTCGTGGGCAGATGAACCCAGACCGGCCCAGTGATCCGGCTTGGAAGGGCCATGCCAGTTCGCGGGCGGGCTCGGACGGGCCGGTACAGCGGGACGTCGATTTTTTTTTTTTTTTTTTTCCATTTTAACAATTTTTTTAACTTCATATTCATTTAAATTTTAAGTTTATTTTGTTATTTTATTCTTTTTAAAGTTTTTTTAATTTATTTTAATTTATTTTTTTATTTTGTTATGTTTTTTTCCCTCTTTAAGCTTTCTTTTTAATTTAGATTTTTTAAAGTTAATTTATCTTTTTAAGTTTTCTTTTCATTTAATTTAATTTATCTTAATTTATTTATTTTAATTTAATTTATCTTAATTTATTTATTTTTAAGTTAATTTTATATTTAATTTTCTTATTTTATTTTAATTTATCTTTTAAGTTTTATTTTAATTTAAATTTTTTAACTTTAATTTTGTTTTTTTTTTCCTCTTTTATTCGGACTTGAGACCGGCAACACAAGTTTTGCTTGTCATAGGCAGAGTTAAAAAATTGTATTTTAGTATAGAATTTTTTGTTATTTTTTTATTATTATGTTTTTATATTTTAAAAGTTTTCATTTTTAAGGTTTTTAAGTTTCTTTTTAAAGTTTTACTTTTAAAGTTATATGTTAAGTTTGGAGTTTTAAATTTTTTTTGAAAGTTTAAAGTTTTAAAACTTTTAAGTTTTAAATTTTAAGTTTTAAAGTTTTATAATTTTGTTAAAAGTTAAGTTTTAACTTTTAAAGTTATATGTTAAGTTTTCAGTTTTCAGTTTTAAAGTTTAAAGTTTTTTTTTTTTTTTTTGAAGTTTGAAAGTTTGAGGGTCATACCTTTCACTGGAGTCATTTTTCTTCTCCTCCTCCTCGGTTCCAGAAACTTCATCATCCAAGCGATCCGAGGTCCAACTCATTGATGTCATAAGCTTCATCTCTCTTGTTTTGTGTTTTTTTGGGCTAAAATTCAATCTTGAACGCAAACACAAACTTTCAAGATATTCGGCTTAACCGGCTCCTCTTTAGGCTCAACATCCTTGATCCTGCACTAAAACAAGATTCCGATGCAATTGTAGAAAGTACATAAAATCTTTTGTCGTGTCTTTTCCACCATTCTAAAATGGTGAAGTGATTTGAAGATTTATCTTTATCTTCATAAGAACTTAAATACAAAGACAACTTTTGAGTGAGTTGGAAAGATTTTTTCGGTTTCTTCCTTTTTAATATACGACTGGCGTGGTCCACTATGCTAGAGCTACTAAATTGTCCGGAATAAGATTTTTCTCAAAAAAAGTATTGTAAATTTCAAAAGCATTATTAGCTTGGTTTGAACCTTGTCCGGCCATTTTAAAAAGACAAATAAAAATAGAAAAGGGATTATAAAGATGGAGGATACCGAAAAAAATTTAAAAAAAATATTTTTTCGCAAAAAACTAGAGAGATTGAGGAAAGAAAACTATTTCGTAAATATAAATTAAAAAAATAACAATTAGTAAGAGTAAGTCGTAGATCGTCGAAATTGCTTAATCGGAAAGTCGTAGATCGTCGGAATTTAGAGCACAACTTTCTTGAAATCTTCTTGTGATTTTGATTTTTTTTTAGATGGATTGAATTGTTTGTGTTTGAAATATATATTTCATGACAAATTTATAGGATTTTTGGAAGCCAAATGACCTCCCATACCCTCCAAATAGAGTTGTTGTAAAGGATTTTTGGTCATTTTGGACAAAATGACCAAAATACTCCCTAAAACGGTCATATAATGGAGGTATTTTTGTAAATGGGGGCCAAAGATTCAAAAAAATTCAAAAAAGAAGCAAAAAACCGGTTCAGCAAGCCAGTCCGGGCCTGGCTCGGGCGGGCCTGACCGGGCCTACCGTTTGTACTAAAAAAAAAAGGGCCGGTCCGGGCTGGGCCTGGGCTCGGTTTGGTGAATCCGGCCCGGACCGACAGTGCACTCGGGTTAGGACGGACCGGGCTAGCTGCGGGCTTGGGCGGGCCAGGCCAGCTTCAGGCTCGGGCTGGTCCAAAGGTGAACCGGTCTGGGTTACACCCTGAATCGACCCTTGTAAAAGATTTGAAACAATCTCATTTTTAGTTATAGTTAGTATGCGTACTTGGAAGTCCTTGAAAATGAAATAAACTAAGATTTTATCATTACTACAATTTTAGAGGGACGCAAAAGTACAAGCCTATGGGGTCGCTTCTGTAACTGGATAACCAGCATCGAAAATCGTCTTTACATTGGATGGTTCGGTGTTTTGATGATCCCTACCTTATTGACCGCAAGTTCTATATTATATCTTTTTCATTGCTGCCCCTCCAATAGATATTAAACCAATTTAAATATTTACAAAACCAATTTCAAAGTGGTTTATGTTGAATAGATTTGATACGTGTCAATTTTTATTGGAGGGTGAACAAATATCCTAGTTTTGGTGGATGAACAAAAATGGACTCCCTTCTAAAATATTTAAAATATTATTCTGTACTTCTCTTCTAATTTTATTCATTTAAATTTTAAACTTGTTCTTGCATTTTATATATATATATATATATATATATATATATATATATATATATATATATATATATATATATATATATCATGAAATTTGTTACCAGTTCTAAAAGAAAGTAGAAAGATTACATCATAATTTATATATTCTCATATAACTACTATGTTGATTTAGGTGTACCAGATTGATAGCTCTCACCAGTGCATTTTTTAATGTGTTGTCCATCGTCCCCTACATGTGCGAAGAATCACTTGGACAATATGAGGCTTTTAAAGCGCTTCGTCAAGTTGGAGTTTTCCTTCAAAAATGTTATATATTGTCATAAATTACATAATATATTGGAACATTGTTCATTGTATCAATTACATAATTGTAATCCAAGTGAGCATAATTCAGTTGACCATGAAGCACCTTTGTATTCTGCTGCAAATTATCGACAAAGAGAATATTCATATATCTATTGTTTATCAATTATTCTACTTATTTCTGCTGTAATGTTCTTGTATTTGCACTAATGTGTGAGCATTAATATTTCAAATGCTAAACAAAAAATATATATATAAAATAAGGAACATAATTTTTTATTGTGGCCCTCAATATTTTAGGTACTGCACGATTGTCCAGTCTGTCCTAAATCAGGACCCACCCTGTCGATTTCTGAACATATTTTTATTTTGCACCTTTTTTTGCTAGTTTTATATTTTTTTTCTTATTTTTTTTTATTTACCAAACATGGCTTACAATAAACTCAGCAAAATAAAAAATTAAGTAAATAAAAAATAAAATCTTCATGGACATATAATAATAAGTATTTTTAACTTTTGTATCTGGTTAGCATATGGTCCATAGTTGTTATTTTGTTACTGAATCTATTGATTTATTGTGAATAAGATTCGGCAAGGGTTTTCTTAATCCCATCCTTTAAAAAGTAAGGGCTCGTTTGGTTCAAGTTTTTGGATTCCTAGGAATAGATTTTCAATTCCTTTCCCATTGGAAAGGAATTCAACATTTCCATACCCATGTTTGGTTAGGTTGAGAATAGGTAGTTCAAAATTTTTAAAAAAAATTATTTTCATGTTTGGTTCACACATGGATAAGAATCTTAATTTATTTAGTTTTACTTTAATACCCTTTCACTAATTTCATGATAATTCACATGTTTGGGATAGGAGTTGAAAATCTGAAAATAAAGAGAGGGTATAACCGTCCAAACAAAATAGTCAAACACCATTCCTAGAAAAGCAAATCTATTTCCAAGGGGGAGCTTGGGAATAGCTTTCTCACATCCATGGGAATAGCTTTTCCACATAACCCCCTCATATTCTCTCCTCATTTCCAATCCTAAACATACCAAACATGGATAAAGAGAAGATTTATGAAATGCCCAAAAACTAAAAAAGTTTTATGTAAAACCCACCGCTAAAAAAACTTTCATCGCGTGCCCAGAATTAGATAAACTTATCCAAAGCGGGTTCCAAATGACCCTTTTGCCCTTCCTTTTAATTTATTGGAAACACCCACAAAACTGCTCTTAAAAAAATGTTTCAATACTCCATCTTCTTCCATACGCTGCTCACTTTCGAATCTAGGTTTTCTCCTCAAAAATCTTCAAAAACTCGTCGAAAAATTTCGGAAAGACCGGGACGAACGACAAAAGTGCTAAAACGGAGGTCCAAACATCATTTTTTGCGAATCTAAAATTTCGGAAGGCCGTCTAACCATAAATCTGTTACTTTCAGTCTCCTCGACGATACGCTCATTTTGCGACAAACGGGACCTCGTTTCGACCTCCCAGTCAAAGTTATGGCCCTCCAAGGTTTCAGCTAACCATAAAATGCAGGAGAATGTCATTCTCCGTCTTAATTTACACGGAGAATGACCATTCTCCGTCTTAATTAGGACGGAGAATGACATTCTCCGTCTTAATTTACACGGAGAATGGTCATTCTCCGTCTTAATTTACACGGAGAATGGTCATTCCAGTGTTAAAACGCAGGAGAATGACCATTCTCCGTGTTAGAAACATGGAGAATGTCATTCTCCGTGTTAAATGAAACGGAGAATGTCATTCTCCGTGTTAAATAAAACGGAGAATGGCATTCTCCGTCCTAATTAAGACGGAGAATGGTCATTCTCCGTGCTAAATTAAACGGAGAATGACCATTCTCCGTCTTAATTAGGACGGAGAATGCCATTCTCCGTGTAATTTATCACGGAGAATGGTCATTCTAGTGTTAAAACGCAGGAGAATGACCATTCTCCGTGTTAGAAACACGGAGAATGCCATTCTTCGTGTTAATTAGGACGGAGAATGCCATTCTCCGTCTTAAATAAAACGGAGAATGACATTCTCCGTCCTAATTAAGACGGAGAATGACATTCTCAGTCCTAATTAAGACGGAAACGGAGAATGTCATTCTCCGTGTTAATTAGGACGGAGAATGGCATTCTCCGTCTTAAATAAAACGGAGAATGGCATTCTCCGTCCTAATTAAGACGGAGAATGCCATTCTCCGTCCTAATTAAGACGGAGAATGGTCATTTCCAGTGTTAAAACGTGTAATTTAGTTTTTTCAGGAATAAAGAGTTTCGTTCTTCTTTCAAAGCGATGATAATTCTTATGGAAAAGAAGAAGAAAGATCTTCTCTCCACAATTGAAGATCTGAGTTCAAATGTCTCCACGATGAAGATGATGATGATGGTGATGATGATGACGAGCGATGATCTGAGTTCGACTGAAGAAAAAACACACCGAACTACGAACGATCTTTGCGATCTCTGCTGAATATGAGAGCAATGGAATTCAGATTTCTCGTGAAGAAGAAGAAGACGAAAATCGCAATCCAGATCTGAGTTTTTTGAATTCAAATACATATAGATGACCAATTCGCGCGGAGGGGTAGTTTCGGTATTATAAAAATAGCAGTTTCTAGCGGGTGGCATCTAAAAGGGAATCTTGGAATATTTAACGTGAAAATACTTAATTCTGGGTATTTCATAAAACTTATCCAGCGGGTGGGCATTTCATAAAAGTCCACCTCGAAATTGGGTTTCTCAGCAATTTCCAGAAAATTCAAATCCTATTTCCAAGCCTCAAAACTTTGAACCAAACGTCCCCTAAAAGAACTTATCCTATCAGTTGGGACGAAAACGAACATTTTAATGTTGGCAACTTTTGCTTTCAAGTTTCAATTGCATGCTTTTGTCATGCAAAGCTAGAGATGCCATGTGGGCCGAACGGTCCGAAGCTTGTCCTGAAATAGGCTTGGTCAACGTCCGAGATCGGTCCGGTCCAGTACAAGTCAGACTCGGGCAGGGTCTGCGGCTCGACACGGCCTGATCTGCTTTAATGAATTGTGGCGGACTTTCCCTCCTAGACCCGCAAGGCCCGACTCGATCGGTCAAGGGCCTGCCCGAAACACAGCCCAATCATGCGTATATATTATGAAAAAAATACAAATGGGTTATATGTGAATTCAAACCTCAATGGGTTGAATAAATTCCAATGCTTAGCCATTACTAACTACAAAAATAATTTTATATTATACTAGTCACGTTAACATTTGTTGCACGGTCCCGATCCGAATGCGTCCGCACTTGCTAAGCAACCGCACCCGACTCAAACCCCATCGGCTCCCACACATTTAATTCGCCAAAAAAAATAAAGTGTCACTTCCATTGTTCACACTAGCAACCTTTTAGGAGATGGCTCCCTCTCCTACCAATATGCTAGCGGTACAATTACCGCAATATATATTGAAAGGAGGTAATTGTGACGAACGCTCCCACCGGAAATCGATTTTCTGACCACGCGGGCCGCATGTTTCACCACTACCACTAGGCTAGAGGGTCATTGGCATTGCCGCAGTATATATATGGAAAAATTTATGAAATACCCAAAAAATGAAAATGTTTTATGAAAAACCCACCGCGCAATAACATTTAATCGCGTGCCCAGAATTAGCAAAAAATATATAAAGAGCGTTCTGAATGACTTTTTTTGCCTTTCTTTCTAATTTATTAAAAATACCCACGAAACTACTCTTAAAAAGAATATTTCGATACTTCATCTTCTTCCATACGCTGCTCACTTTCGAATCTAGGTTTTCTCCTCAAAAATCTTCAAAAACTCGTCGAAAAATTTCGAAAAGACCGAGACAAACGGCAAAAGTGCTAAAACGGAGGTCCAAACATTATTTTTTTTTGCGATTCTAAAATTTCAGAAGGCCGACAAACGATAAAACGGTTTATCTCAGACTCCTCGAAAATACGCTTATTTTGCGATAAACCAGACCTCGTTTCGACCTACCAGTCAAAAGTTATGGTCCTCCAAAGTTTCAACTGACCAAAAAATGCAGGAGAATGAGTATTCTCCGTGTTAGAACACGAAGAATGTTAATTTCGCATGAGGGTGGTCATTCTTCGTTTTATTAACACAGAAAATGACATTTTCCGTCTTAATTTACATGAAGAATGACCATTCTCCGTCTTAATTTACACGGAGAATAGCCATTCTCCGTGTAATTTAGCACGGAGAATGATTATTCCAGTGTTAAAACGTAGGAGAATGGTCATTCTCCGTGTTAGAAATACGGAGAACGCCATTCTCCGTGTTAAATAACACGAAGAATGCCATTCCCCGTGTTAATTTACACAAAAATTGGTCATTTCCAGTGTTAAAACATAGGAGAATGACCATTCTCCGTGTAATTTAGTATGGAGAATGACCATTCTCCGTGCTAATTACACGGAGAATGGTCATTCAAATGTTAAAACCACGGAGAATAACCATTCTTCGTGTTAGAAACATAGAGAATGTCATTATACGTGTTAGAAACACGGAGAATGCCATTCTCCGTGTTAAAATGCAGGAGAATGACTATTTTTCGTGTTATATCGACGGAGAACAGTTAACAGAAACCTAATTTTTTTTATTTTTTTATTTTGTGGAAAAAAAAATTTAACATGAATAAAAATTTAAAAGTTTTCGTTATTCTTTCAAAACGATACTAACTCTTATGGAAAAGAAGAAGAAGATCTTCTCTCCATAATTAACATAATTGTCGGAAAAGAAGAAGAAAAGCGATAATCGGAGTTCGACTGAAAAAAAAGCATGGTGAACTACGAACGATTTTTGCGATCTCGGCTGAAGATGAGAGCAATGTAATTCAGATCTCTCGTGAAAAAGAAGAAGAAGATAACGAGAATCGCAATCCAAATATAAGTTTATGCGGAGGGGTAGTTATGGTATTAATTTTGTAAATACAGAACATCTAAAGAGAATCTTGGAATACTTAACGTGAAAATATATAATTCTGGAAATTTCATAAAATTCATTATGCGGATAGATTTTTGGCTAAATTTCAACTTGATACCCTCAACTATCCATGTTTTGTAACTTGATACCCTAAACTTTTAAAATAGTTAACTTAATACCATCAACTATTGAATATTTTCAACTTCATACCCTAAAATTCAAAAATTTCCAAAAATACCCTTCCCTCCCCCTCCCTCCCTCTCCGGCGTTCCCCCCCCCCCCTCCCTCCCTCTCCGGCGTCCCCCCCCTCCCTCTCCGGCGTCCCCCCCCCTCCCCCGGCGGGGCGGCTCGCAGCAGCAGCGGCGGCGCGTGCAGCAGCAGCAGCAGCGGGACGGCGGGGCGGCGCGCAGCAGCAGCGGCGGCCGGAGCAGCAGTAGCGGCAGCGGGGCCGCGGGGCGGCACGCAGCAGCGGCGGCCGGAGAGAGAGGGGGGGGGTTTGGGAAATAGAGAGAGGGGGGGGAGGGCATTTTGGGAAATATATTTTTTAGGGTATCAAGTTGGCTATTTTGAAAGTTTAGGGTATCAAGTTGTAAAATATGGATAGTTGAAGGTATCAAGTTGAAATTTAGCCTAGATTTTTATAAAAATCAATTCCGAAATTGAATTTCTCAATTATATATATATATATATATATATATATATATATATATATATATATATATATATATATATATATATATGGAAGCGGATCAAAAGCCCCCCTTAGAAAGCCCCCCAAAAATCTCCCTCACTCTAATCCGTAATTTAATGTTAATATTAATGTTAATATTAATGTTAATATTAATATTAATGTTAATATTAACATTAAATACTAAAATTAACATTAAACTTAACATTAAAATTAATATTAACATTAATATTAACATTAATATTAATATTAACATTAACATTAACATTAATATAAAAAAATTTAAAAAAAATTTAATATTAACATTAACATTAATATTAACATTAATATTAACATTAACATTAATATTAACGTTAATATTAACATTAATATTACGAATTAGAGTGAGGGGGGTTTTTGGGGGGCTTTCTAAGGGGGGCTTTTGATCCGCTCCCTATATATATATATATATATATATATATATATATATATATATATATATATATATATATATATATATATAATTTCAAGTGGTGGAAATTAAATTACAACCAGCGCCAGCGGTGCTGACCGGATGGGGACCAGGCAGATGCCGTCATGTCTACCCGAAGAGCAATACTCCTCGTCCGAAGGAGCACCATCCTCTCGTGAGGCTTCCTTCGAGCCTTTCGTGAAAGTCCAACTTAATTTAGGCTCTGGGTCTGCTCTCGTCCATGAGGGATGTCTCTGGACGGTCGTCCTTTGCAGCTTGACCCCACTGGTATTTTCAGGTGGATCGGGGAGTTTCTCCACCACCAACATTGATTATCCTCTTTAGACAAATTATCGATCTGAATGAACTACTATGGCCATCCCCCTGGGTTGCAACTTCCTCCCGATCATGCTCATTCTATTCTATTAGGGGCAAAACACTGGGTGAACGTGTCGGATTCGGACTCCTTAGAAAAATGATAAATGATATTGACCGATGAACTTCTCATGTACACTTTGTACACTGGGTTTCCCGGAGCTAGCGCCATGAAGATCATAGCATCTCCAACCCTATTGTCTTGTTAAGTGTTGTGAGTCTTAGGTGGCTCCTATATGGCATGAGCCACAAGACAATGTCTTGTTTATGTGACAAAATTATATCTCAAAAGATAATGAGATAAAAAAAACTCTCTCCAATACAAAAGTATTGATGAGATAATAAAAAGTATTTTTTCCAACTTCCAAGGCAACTCATCCACTTCTTCAACTATATTTATAAATATTTCTATTCATAATTGATGATGTTGAGACAAAATCATTGTGAAGTGCATTGTCTACATCTAGACAACCAACTTCACATTCTCCTTGTCATGTCAACTTCATGTTTTATTCTATATTTGTATTGGAGAAGAATTTTTGGAATGGAAGTTTGTCATCCCTATGCGGCAAATATTTTTTCTAAACTCAGTTGGAGATGCTCTCAGAGCGCAAAAATGCTTCCGGTTTGTCCCGCAACACCTCCATCATGTCCTCCATGATGGCTACTCCAGTCGGGTCCGGGAAGGACTCAGAAGCATGTTCGACGCAACGACATGTATAGCACACTAGCTAGGGAAGTCCACTCATCGGTCACTGAACGGTTGAAGTACGTCTCTACAAGGATTCGAGCATAAGCAAGTCTCTTTTGGTGTTTCACGGCTGCTTGGGACTAATGAGGCTTAATGACCCTCGGCTTTCGTAAAGAATAATGCTATTTATTTTCTCAAATTGTTCCTCCAAACTTTTTTTTTTTTTATGTAACATATTGATGTGATAATTAACATGACAAATTTTAAATTAAAATTAGTATTAATGTTAATATTAACATTAATATTAATTAATACTAATATTAACATTAGCATGAATTTTTTGGATAATTAACTTTTTGGGTTAAAATTTGTCATGTCAGATGACACATAATATTATTTAACATGTCACGTCAGTTGTTACATAAGAAGAAAAAAAATTTGGAGGAATAATTTTGAGGTACGAATAACATTACTATTTTTATTTTGTAAAACCGACTTCTCTTATTAACACAACGCATATATATAGAAAATGTAAGATTCAATTTTGTGTGTATCTTAGATTAGGACAGCCACTGTTTATGCTTAACCACAAATCATGATTTACGACACATAAGAACCAAATCGACACGTAGTCTCAAGTGCTCAAAGCGTTAGTTAACTTATTGCTAGAAAATGAATCGAGACCATTAGCAGATGTCCAGCCCATCACGCATGTGGAAGTGGCTGTGGCTGTTCCCACACCGAAGGAGCTCTCCAAACAAACAAATAACCCTTGAGCCGGTCCACACCGCCAGGAATCTCCCCTGTCTGGCCCGGACCAGACCCGGTCCAATCGGGCGGCCGGACCTGTCCCCATAGCTGACCAACATGCTCATCGAGTCTGCCCCCCACCCCACAGACCAGCCTAGCTGTCCGAAATGCCATGACATCTCCCTCTCCCTCTCTCTTGTCCATTCCCTTCCTTCTGCACCACTACTATAAACCTAGCCATCTCCATGGACCACTTGACCCGACCCATCCATAATTTCCGGTATCGATCGATCGATCGTCGATGGACCACGTCGAGCACAGTCACGACGCCACCGAGCTGAGGCTCGGGCTGCCCGGGACCGCTGCTGCCTCGGCGCAGCCTCCTCCTAGGGGCAGTACGAAGCGCGCTTCACCCGATATCGAAGAAGACGACGACCGCGCCTCGTGGAGGGCCAAGTAAGTCATGTCATGTCCAGTACGTAATATCCATGTATGCATTGGCTGTAGGTCATTAAAGAGAACGTTGGGCTAAACTTGGATGTCTGGTCTTGGTAACATGGCAGGGTGCAAGTGGTCGGGTGGCCGCCGGTGAGGTCGTATAGGAGAAACAGTGCCTGTCCTACGCGGATGGCCGGGGAGGAGGCCGGCGATAAATCGGCTGCGTCGACGGATGTCTACGTGAAGGTGAGCATGGATGGGGCTCCCTACTTGAGGAAGCTGCATCTCAAGGTCTACAAGGGCTACAAGGATCTTAGGGTGGCCTTGGAGGACATGTTCAACTGTTTTTCCATAGGTATAACAATTACCATCCAATTTTTTTTTTTTTTATAGAGTTCAATAATTAACAATAAAGAACAAATTCATAGCAATAGATCTACCGGTAAATATATGTAGTCGTATAATTGTTTGTGGAGTTTTTGGACAGTCCCTATTTGAAATAGAAAATTTAACACATGAATTCAGAGTATTATTACATATTGTGAATATTAATGTCTAATTTCAAAAAAAAAAAATTATTTCATATTATAGGAGAATATGTGATTACATATGAAGATAAAGATGGGGATTGGATGATGGTTGGAGACGTCCCATTTGAGTAAGTTCTTTAGTCACACACACACACACACACACACACACACACACACACACATATATATATATATATATATATATATATATATATATATATATATATATATATATATATATGTTCTTCAATTTCTTCATAATTAAGCTAACAAGTATGTGTTCTTCTGTGTTTATAGAATGTTCATCTCAACATGCAAGAGACTGAGGATTATGAAAGGATCCGAAGCAAGAGGTTTGGGTTACAACCCATGATCACAAGTATCCCTACCTACTACTAGCTACTTGTCAGCAGAAAATTAAAGAGAGATCGACTTGTGCAAAATTGGAGGAATAAGAAGAAATGCTTGGTCTAAACTGTAATGAACATTGAAAGAAAAAGAGAAGGAAAAAAAAAAGGAAAGGGAGAGCAGAAAATAAAAATAAAAGAGAAGAGAAGGCATGTAATCAAAATACCTATTTATATATAGAATTTTTTGAAGCATAAACAGTTTTATGTAAGGAGTAAAGTTATATATATATATATATATATATATATATATATATATATATATATATATATAAATATATATATATATATACAGAGATCATGTTGTTTGATTGAGCTTGCGATAGTAAATATAAATGAAATTTTGAGAACACTTTTACTCTTGTATTGTATTGTACGTTGCATGCAAATTAAACAAAATGTCATGTCTTGGTTTGAAATTAACATGGCAACAATAACGCACCAATGTGAGACTCATATAGATTGCGTAACTAATACTACGTATTGGTACATCTTTGTTGGTCAATCTTTCACATCTTTTGGCGTGGAAAGCTACTTGACATTGAATAATGTATTTCAGGAAGGACTGGAGTCAAATCTCCCCTCATGTGCAATAAGGGTGTGGAAGAAAGAGCAGAAACAAAAATTCTACTTATCACAAGTAAAAAAAAAATAGTGATACCATCGTCCATGACATAATTATGACTTGGCTGACATAGCGACATGGCAACATTATTAGTGTTACATGTGATATAATTTTTTTATTTTTGATATTCTAATTTAATTTTTGAATTCTATCATAATAAAAAAAATTTATTTATGATCGATTTTCTAACATTAAAACAGAATATTAACGTAGCGTAGACGTGACAACTATTTTAGTATTACACATAACATATTTTTTCAAAAAAATTATTTGTGATATTATAACTTTATTTTTAAATTATGTCACGAAATCTCTCGATTGTGATCAAGATTTTCTAACAATAAAATCGTCGTCACAGTAATGTCACGTCATCGCCATGTCATGGATGATGATATCATACAAAAAAAACTTGGCTGATGAATAGCATTTTTGAAAAGAAAAAAAAACGTATGAAACTAAAAACTTTATGATAACTCAGAGACTAAAAATCTGTTTGGAATCAAACTGGATCGAATGTGCACAAATTATTTATAAATTTAAAATTGTTGTTAATTTTTAAAATTGAATTGATAGTGGACTAAAACATGTTTTAACAAATTTATGATAAATTTATTATCTGAGTATTGTAATACAAATGAAATAAGTTTCTGATAGGATTAAATTAGTTTGATTTATTTAAAGTCTAGAACCGAGTAAAAGAACCGAATCGAGTCCAAATTGTCAGATTGGATTGGTGCGATTCCATATGTTCGGACAGTTCGACCCAAACCGTAATTTTAGTGCACCGGAGAATGAGGTTCAAAATTGATGTAAAAACTGAACCAAACCGAACAGTGCTCAACTCTCTTACATGCAATAACAGTGAAGTTAGATCCTATACTAACTAGATATCTCCTATGTTAAACTAATTTAACTTTATAGATAATTGGCTTCATTTCAAAAGGGTTAATCTAATTTGAGATTAGGCTTAATTAGCCTTAAGGTTGTATGATGAAGAAGTTACATTATAGGTCGAAATGTCAACTTTTAGTGTTCAATGCTAAATGAAATTATAAATGATTATTGGTTAATAGGCAATCTAGTAATCTACCAATGTTGAATGCGAACCCCTGCTTGGCTAATAAAAATTAATTTTATATGTGTATATTTTAGAGGGACCTACAAATTTTGGAATAAATACTTTGTTGTTCATGTTGTACATCTTATCATTTTAATCCTCTAATCAGGGCCGGCCCACGGAGTTGAGTTGCCTTAGTAAGGCTAATTTTGGTTTCCCTTTGTCCTTGATTCCAAAAGAGAGGATACCGTGTTCGGGATTGTTTGTCCCTGGAATTGACTGTGAGTGAACTTGGATTCTGAGTTACTCTCCTGACTCTTTAGCTACTCGAGACATTTTCAATGTTAACTCAAATATGGACATGAAAGATTGTCAGTTCAACTGATAAGGAGTTGGGGTGGAACGCAAAGGCTCTATTGGCGGAGAGCTAGAGACGTAGGGACCTGGGAGGTTGCGCTAACCAGAGAAGTTGTCCAAATCCGATGGTTTGTCCGGCTTACCCCAGGGCCAGTCCTGCATCTAATTGAACCATTTAACAATATGTTTGACTATTTGAATAGCAAATTAAACATGAAAATTATATTGTATAGCCATGAATAAATTTCGATGTCAATAACTTTTATAGTTAGTTATATTTATCCTCCCAATTCCTAAGCATGAAATCAAGAAGACATGTCCGGAGTTTAATGGTTTACAAAAGAATGGTTTTGCAGTAACATATATTGTCCATGTTTCTGAGTAACTGGCAATTATTGTTGGGTTAGGTTTGAAGAACTCTTGTTGTTTTGAAAGAGAGAACCAATCATTTCTCTTCAGTTTCAGACCCAACTATATATACCATTACCATAAGACAAGAAAGGGAAGGACACTATTGACATATCTAATTTATTGATTGGTGCATAGCTATTTTTATGATACTACTGAATAATCTATCAGACAAGAAAGGGAAGGACACTATTGGCAACAAAAATTTCTTTCAACAACCGTATAGGTGTCAGTTGTCAATTGGGTCCTCACTTTCTCATCCTCCATGGAAGAGGGGAGCCAATTGACAACAAAAATACAATTACAACCAAATAGATTATAAACCATTTACGACCGCCTACGTGACGGTCCACAGTTGATTTTCCTCTCTCACTACTCCATATGGAAAAAGGCAAGTCAGTTGGCAACTGTTACGTAGGCGGCTGTAAATTGATTGTAATCCTAATATTGTTCAACTGTCAACTGTCACATATGCAGTTGTAAAAAGATTGTAAGTCTTTTGATTGTAATTATAGCATTGCTCCAACATCTATGTATATGTGGGCCCCTCGGATCCACTCTAGTAGTTGTATTTCATCTAGAATTGTATGTTGGACTCCTACCTAGATCGCACTCGAATTTTATTTTCCATACGGCATAGTCTTAAAAAAAATCCACTTTATTTTGATATAATTTATTTCCAATTTTACTCCCTCTCTTTTTCAAATTATGGTCTTTTTTATCTGTCGGTTTGCATGCAGCCTCATTTCACGTATGATTTGTTCATTCGAGCTTCGATCAAGACGTGTTCCTTGTCGACAAACTCGTCTCAGGCCAACGAGTCCGCAAGGACCTCCGTTTCACGATCTAACGTCATCTAAAATTCTAAATTGTTTGCCCTTGGCACTTTTTAAGGTACCAACTACATTACTATAATATTTATAAAAAAAAATCACCCACAATTATTGTTAGAGAAATTTTGAGTAGCACCCTACTTGCTTTACCTATATTCAAGGTGCACCCCACACAATTGCCATAATGTAAGACATCCCCTACTTTTGACTGAAACCGTCTAAAATTAACAGTCAACTGCATTGCCATATTTTATTTGACAAAAATACCCTTCCACACACACTCTCTCCCCCCCCCCCCCCCCCACACAAACACTACTCTCTCTCTCCTCCCCACACACACAGACTCTCTCTCTCTCCTCCCCACACACACAGACTCTCTCTCTCCTCCCCATACACACAGGGGGTGGGCGGTGGGCTGCAGGGGAGGGGGTGGGCGGCGGGCTGTGGGGGGGGGGGGGTGGGTTGGGGGGCTGCGCGCGCGGGGGGGAAGGGTGGGCGGGGGGCTGCGCGCGCGCGGGGGGGAAGGGGAGGGGGGCTGCAGGGGAGGGGGTGGGCGGCGGGCTGTGGGGGAGGGGGTGGGCTGGGGGGATGCGCGCGCACGCGGGAAGGGTGGGCAGGGGCTACGCGCACGCGGCGGGGAAAGGGAGGGGGGCTGCAGGGCAGGGGGTGGACGGCGGGCTGTGGGGGAGGGTGTAATGATGTAACTCTCCTTCCCGAAATTTAGAAATATTTTATTTGAATGGTTATTAATATATTGTTCTTAAATTATATTATTAGTATTCGTCTATTTCGATAATTCATTATCAAATGAATTATACGTATATGTATATATAGATGTGCATGTTTATAAACTATATACAAGAAATTATTATTAATATTTTGGTTATGGAGTATTTATCCATATATATATATATATAGATATGTATTGTTATAAGGATATGTATATGTATATATAAATAAATATTAAATATGATTATGTGTATGAATATATATATATATATATATATATATATATATATATATATATATATATATATATATATATATATATATGTGTGTACATGTGTAAGTAGATATAAATATATTATATATAAAGGTATATGTGCATATATATAAATACGTATAAGTGTATATGTGTACGTATATATATATATATATATATATATATATATATATATATATATATATATATATATATGAAAAAAAAGAAAAAAAGAAAAATATATATATATATATATATATATATATATATATATATATATATATATATATATTTTATATGTATGTATATATATATACATATATATATATATATATATATATATATATATATATATATATATATATATATATATATATATATATAAAATATATATACATATATATATATATATATATATATATATATATATATATATATATATATATATATATATATATATATATATATATATATATATATATATATATGTGTGTGTGTGTGTGTGTGTGTGTGTGTGTGTGTGTGTGTGTGTTTGTAAATATAAATATATATATGTGAATATGGTAATATTTGAATATGGTAATGTAAATATTATATATGTGAATGAATATATAAATAAATATTATATATTGTGTATGTGTACGTGTACATAAAAATATATATATGTATATGTAAATATATATAGGTGTGTGCGTATATATATATATATATATATATATATATATATATATATATATATATATATATATATATATATATATATATATATATATAATATATATATATATATATATGTCCCAGTGGCTGTAGCCCGTTGGGAACGGTGGAGCACCCCGGCGCAGTGGCGCGGGTTCGAGCCCCCTTGGAGGCATGCCTCCTAGCACCATTAAGAAGTGGACACCCTTAAAAAAAAAGTAAAAAAAATATATGTAGATATACATACATACATATATATATATATATATATATATATATATATATATATAAAGAGAAAGAAAATAAAAAAAAGGAAATAGAGATAAAAAGAATAAGCAATCCCGAGCCCTTAACAAATCAGCAGCAGGCCCTAGCCATGCCGCCCAACCCGAGCTCTCCAGGAGCTCACAGGCCCCCAGCCGAGAAGTCCCCACAAGCAGACCCAAGTCCGCGGGTTTCCAACCTGAACTAAAGTTCGATATATATATAAGTATAGGCGAGAGAGAATGAAAGAATACTCGACGATCTTATACAGCAAACCCTAAACCTGGATCCGATGCCGCCACCCCGCGCGGACCCTCAGCCGTCGGCGCCACCGTCGCACGTGGCCGGAGCTGGCCAAGTGCGCGCCATGCGTGTGACAACGACACAGCAGCAGTTAGGGCAGCGACCCAACTTCGCGATGGCGGAACTCCCTCCACGTCGATTGTTTTTACGAACGAATTTTTCCGGTATATCGACTACCTAACCGATTTCGTTTTCCTTCAGATACTTCATTTTATTGCACTTTGTACACGACGAAAATCGAGTTCCAAAACCGAGAAAAATCTCGATTTTCGGAATTTAGAAACTGTCCCGAAACCCAAAGTTGGCGGTCGATTTACGACCAGGATATCGTGAAACTTGGAAAACTGCTTAAACAGCCTTGTAGACAACATAACCGAGATTGAGACCTATTTTTAGTTTAATTTCTCGTTTGTTATTCTCTGTTAAAAATCAATTTGAAAATCGGGAAAAACTTGACAAAAACAATTTTCAAAATTATAAAATTCTTCGATACGACGTGCGTCCCGCCAATCCGGACGACGTGGTCGCGACCCGAAAGCATCGAAAGCTGCGTAACGGCTTCGTGGACGTGTGGGCTTTGACGAAATTTAAATTGGCCGCGTGTGCGCGACGAATTTGATGCGTATCCGTCGAAATTCACCGTATCGGTATCTGTGCAAATTTCCTAATTACTTTGTGCACGCTCGTCAGATCGAGACGAAACTTATGCCAACAGGACCGTATCGTTTTTCTGGTCCTGTATGCCAAGTTTGGTCCAATTCTGAGACAGTTGAATCGGACCGCCGTTTTGCGGGCCCCACGGTCCGACTCAACGGGCGATTTTGTACACGGCCAGCCAGAATCCAACTTTGGACATGTGGTTGGATTCGTATCGAAAAATCGGATCTGTTGACATATAGTTTGACGACTTTAGAGACTGTTGACCCTAGCACGCTTTTCGGTAGAAAGTGGGTCCAACGTCGGACACCGTTTTGATCCGAAATTACCGTTTTGCCCCTGTATCCAGAATTGGACTTAAGGACAGGCAATTCTAGCTAATTTGACTATTCTGAGAACGTTGGTAATATTTATTTCAGTATCTGGGGACTTTTTGCATGTGTTGACTTTAGTGACTCATCTGATGTGATTGTACTATCGGTTTCTCCAGCTATGGACCTCAGGCAAGTGCACTTTCTGATTGCTTTCGATTCATAGTAGTCTTTTTATTTCATGTCTATACATATATTTTGCTGCTTGTTGACACGCTCGTCACACGGAGTAGTCGGGAGGAAAAATATCTTAGTAGACATGTGGACTACCCAGAAATACTCCCAAAATGTCTATTCGTGAATGATAGCAGCTGCACACGACACGTGCAGTGTGCCAAATTTACCCCCTAGCCGTTCACATGTCGAAAAGGATATTTCACACCACATAAGTAGATGTCTTTTATTTATTTTTTCTTTTCTTCTCCACCGTGCCATGTCATCAGTACTTTCCAGTTTTCAGATCTCATATGTTATTTTCATGTCTTGTTAATTCTATTATGTTTTTGCATTGCCGTCGGTTTGTGTACTTGTTCCATTCCTGACTGAAAACCCATATTTTTCAGGTTAGCTGTGGCTTCACTTAGCTTGGGAGATTCGGGTGTACTTACAGACAGAAACCTAGAAATATATAGCAGTTGTATCAATTTCATTAATTGTAAAATTTTGTATTTTCTTTAATTATAAATGTTGTAAATGTTGTAACAAATTTAGAATTGTGAATGAACAGCAAATGTTGTATTTTGAGCATTTATTTCTTGCGGGCTTGATAGCGTTCTACTGCCGACTCTGCGGCATAGGCTGGCTTGGACACGTCTCGTATCCGAAAAGTGGGTACGGGTCGTGACAAATGACCCGCTCCGCCCTAGCGGAACGTCGATTCAAACGACAAGTGCAACGACTCAAACGAGCCGTCGACTCGAAGAGTTGCATCGACCCGATGAAGAATCGATGCAAGACTTACGGCCCATCGAAGATGAATCCAGACTTAGACTTTCAAAGGCGCGCTCGAAGTATCGCTCGGCCAATGCGAACATCGCTAAGGTGGGTGGCTCCGATGAACCCGTCCTTGCTTAGCCTAGACACTTAACAATACGGACACTATTGCTAGAATCGCTAGGCGATAACACCGCACATGCTAATAAATGACTCAACGTACTTAGCTAAGGGAATAATTCCATCTTGTATGCTTGTTTAGAACATGGAAAAGAACTCGAAAAATATAGGAACTCTCGTACCGCGCTCCACGCTCGTGCTAAGGCACAAGCTTACCTTCAAGTTCCTTATGCGTTCAACAATGAAGCAATGAATGCTTTACAACAATAAAACAGGAAGACTATCGACATAGTCATTCCAAGTAGAGTATAGCAACATTGAAAGACTACGGGACCGATGGGTCGCCAAGGCGACTCCCGCACGGGAAGTTGCATAATTGTATGAATGAATGAATGAACGAATAAGTGAATGAATAAATCAACGAATGAATGAATGAATACGTGAATGAATCAATGAACCAATGGACAAGTGAAAGAAAGAAAAGAAAGAATGAATAAAAGATAAGAAAAAAAAAGGAATGGTTAGCGACAGGTATGACGGGGACGTGCATCGGGGCTCGCTACCTGCGTTGCACGGACGCCGCCGCCAACCTGGTCGATAACGCATTATGGCTAAGGGTTAGCCTATGGCTCAGAGACAGCCGTTAAGTTAAAATGACAAGACAATACGAAATGGTCGTGGACAATCCCATCGTATACGGGAGGTAGGCAGAATAAGGAATTTTCGCGGCACGATCAAAGGGAGGCATCGTGGCCGGCCTAGACGAAAATCAAAATGGTTTATGGTGCTGGCCTGGGTGCGGGCTTGGCCACCCAGGAGACGTAAGATCGGGTATTTCAAGAGACTATCAAGGTGTACCAGCCATCACGCTATGATAGGTGAGAATACCAAAGGAGAATATGTCCAAATTAGCTTGTGATGCCAGCGACCGGTGCATATAGTTTTAAGTGGGCTTTGCTGGTGAAAATTCATGTGCAAGTCCTTGCATTAAAATAAAGTAGTCTAAGTTAACTGAATAAAGCGCATTCTGAACAGGCTTGAAATGTAACACACCAAATGATAAAGAGTACTTCATGCAAATGAGTTAGAGAACATGCCTACGACGTGCTAGAATCTGAGGCAGGGACACGCCCTCGACACTGAATGTTCAAATGAATTATGTTAAGTTGTTATGTATGAATTGTTGACTAACTTGGTTTACTTTGGACAGGAAAGATCGGACGGTAAGTATGGATAAGTCGTGCATGTATTTCCATACAAACACTTGGAATCGGTAACACGAGATAGGTTATAAAATATGCCATGAAACTGATCTTAAGGCAAGATTAGAAAGACAATGAATGATAGACGGTGCACAAAAGTAAATAAAACGTGTTTGGTAATGATAGTATTGTGGGCGAGCTAGCCTCCCCACCAGTGCATAACAATGTACTGATAACCCCACAGATTGCTTGCAGGAAGCAGGAGACGTCATCGGGTGCGGAGCTTCCCTCGAACGTGCTAAGGACATAATGTATCGAAACATCGCCATAAATTATTCCATCTTGTTACTACCAAAATATGACATATTAGCGACGAAATTAGCGATGCCAACAAAAAATGTCGACAATATTTTGCATATTAGCGACGTCCCAGATATTCGTCGCTATACGACGAAATTAGCGACGCTTAGCGACATATTATTAAATATGTCGCCCTATATTAAAAATTGGCGACGGTTAGCGACGTCTCCTCTATACGTCGCTAACTATTTTACTTAGGGCACGCTGTGTTCTTTTTTCCCCCACTCGAAATTTTTTTCCCCTACTCGAAATTTTCTCCCCCTCCTCGAGCTCCTCCGGCGACTCCCTCCCCCCCGACGACCCCTACCCCCCCTCCTCCGTCGAGCTCCTCCTCCTCGTGCTCCTCCTCCTCGAGCTCCTCCTCCTCTTCCTCAGGTAAACCCTAACCTAACTCCTCCTCCTCCTCCTCCTCCTCCCCCACGGACACACACACACACACACACACACATGGACACACTGTGTCATGTTGTGGTGGACACGAGACACTATATTGGACACGTACACATAGCCTAGATCCTTTACCAACCATTTATTTTCCATTTTAACATGTTTTTATATATCAATTTCTAAATACCCTATGTTGACTGATACCTTGTTAATTTACTGTATTTTTCAGTTTTGAAAACCTAGTTTTGACAACCAATTTAACCTAGTTTAATGCTTTAATTTACATGTTTAAAATCCTAGTGTAGTGTATCTATATGTGTGCTGATTGAGTTTCAAGTTTGGGGTGATTTGGTTAGAGTTTGGGTTCTCGATTTGGGTTTGAGGTGAATGGGTCTGAAATATGTTATAGGAGTATGTAATGTTGTGTGAAATGAACTGATTTCCTTTCCTTTTCTTTCCTATTTGACTGAACACAGTAAATCCCCTCATTGTCCAGATTGGACTGACCCATAGTTCATATCACTCACTCACTCTTGCCTAGGTACACACACACATATAGCCTAATACAAGCATGTTAGCCTCCCTCATATACACATACATGTGACTGTCACATGTAACAGTCAACACACTCACCTCCCATTCACATGTGCATGTACACACACCACCCACTCTCTACTTCTCTCTCTATATATAAGTTTAATAGATGGTATTGTATACATATATACATAACTATATCATGTAACTCATATGTGATATAGGCATATAGCCTATGTTAGAGTGTCTAAATATATGAATGCATGAAAGTTGCCTTGTCTTGTAATATAGGCATATAGTATATGCATGCCTATATATATATATTGTATGTATATATCTATATAGATATTACTTGTGTGTATGAGATAGCTTGAGTTGACTTTGGTTATTATTGGTACTTGAATTATAGGTTAGGCTTGTATAGCCTTGAATGGTGTGTGCTAGCTGTATGCCCCTGAATTTAGGGCTTATTTTTTTTAATTTTATAATTCAATTAGTTGTAATATATATTATTATTTGATTTAATGCTCTTTACCGTGACTTAGATTTCTAGAGCATCAGGGATGCCAGTCTCTGGAAACTTTCTTCTTGAAGTTTGTAGTAGACGAGATTACCTTCACGTCGATATATCATGTCCCATCCAAACTCGTTCTCTTGTGCTCCTTTTGTATCGCACAAGTTCGGGTCAATTTAGACCATTTAATTATTAATTGATTTCCCACTCTTTTCCTTGATCCTCATAAGCACGTTATCATGACTTTTAATTTAGGAGCACCAGACCAGTCATTTTTTCGGAACCTGTCACCCCCAGTTTTTAGGAACAAGGATATTTTTGTTATTTTGTACTTTTGAATATTTTTGAAATTTATTTTATTATTTATGATGTTGTTTTGGGATTATTTGAGTCGGGTTCGAATTTCAGCTCATTCCGACTTGTATCGGGGACCCGGGGTAGCTTAGACTCTGATCGGGACCCAACTGGAACCGACCAACTTGTCATGACCAAACCCAGATATTTATATTTGACTAATCCCATTTGATTTTAGTGGGATTAGGGATTAGAATTAGATTTAGAACTTGAAATTTGGAGTTTTCAAGTTACCATTTTGACCCCAACTCAAAACCACTCATTTCTTTGACTTGGAGGGCATTTTGGTAAATTGTCAAATGCCCCCAACCCTCTAAAATATGGCCGGCCATGTATGGAGCACCCCCTCTCCTTTGCTTCACTCCAAAGCAATCTCTCTCTCTCTTCATTTCATTCTTTCCAAGCTCCTTCCCTCTCAAGAAATCAATTAGGTATGCTTTTAAAACCTTCATTAATTCTCTTTTGCATTTATTTCCTTCACCATAAATGTGGAGGAGACCACCCTCTACATTTTGCCCATAGAATTTGTAGGTTTCCTTAGAAAACTTATTTTAGGATTTATTGGGGTTTTTCTTCATTAGAGTGGAATATATATATATATATATATATATATATATATATATATATATATATATATATATATATATATATATATATATATATATATATATATATATATGTATGTATTTGTGTATGTGTGTGTAGAGGAGAGTGGTGGTGGTGGTGTGAGAAAGTGTATGTGTGACAGTGTGTGTGTGTCTATATATATATATATCTATATGTGTGTGTGTATGTATTTATATATATATATATATATATATATATATAGATATGTGTGTATGTATTTATATATATATATAGATGTGTGTGTGTGTTGTGAGATTATATATATATATAAAGAGAGAGTGGAAGAGGAAGGAGAAGTAGAGGAAGTAAGAGTAGAAGAATTAGAAGAAGAAGGGGAATAAGAAACAGCAGAACAGTAGCAGCAATAGTACTAGCAGGAGCAGCAGTAGTAGAAGAATGAGAATGAGGAGGAGAATGAGAAGGAGAAGGAGAAGGAGAATGAGAAGGAGAAGGAGAATGAGAAGGAGAATGAGGGAAGAAGGAGAATGAGAAGGAGAATGAGAAGGAGAATGAGGGAAGAAGGAGAATAAGGAGGAGAATGAGAAGGAGAATGAGAATGAGAAGAAGAATGAGGGAAGAAGGAGAATGAGGAGGAGAATGAGAATGAGAAGGAGAATGAGGGAAGAAGGAGAATGAGAAGGAGAATGAGAAGGAGAATAAGAAGAAGAATAGGAATAAGGAGAAGGAGAAGAATAGGAGTTTGAGATGAATCGGATATGGGTTGTAAGGGTTGGTAATGATTAGAAATAGTCGCCTAGACCTAGTCTTGACCTTGATTGACCACGGTTGACTTTTTAGACCAAAAGTCAACTATGGGTCAACACTTTATCCAATTTAATCCCAAATTCCATTAGACTTGAACGGTTGACCAAAAGTCAACTGTTAGTCACCATTGACCTAGGGTTGACCTAGAGTTGACCCGAGTTGACCCGTTGACCAAAAGTCAACTGTAAGTTAATTTTTGACCTAGTTTGATTCGGATTGACTTCCAATGTTCTCCTATAACCAAGGTTGACCTAACTAGACCTGTCTTGACCTAGTATGACTTTGTTAGGCCTAATATGACTTAGATTGACCCTGTACAATCTAGTTTGACCTTGTTTGACCTAGACTGACTTAGTTTGGTGTGTCTTGACCTATTTTGACTCAGTATGACTTGGTTTTACTTCCAAACCATTATATTGATACAGTATTCCATCTATAGGTCCTCGAGGCACTGTTCTTGGACTCAGTCGACTTATCTATTACATCGCAGGCGAGTACATTCTCTGATAATATTTCTGTTTTATGATATCGTCTATGTTTCTTGTATTTAGTGTAGATATCCTTGTTCTCTTGACACATTGTTCACACGGATTGGTATTTCTGTCATGACCCGATACCCAAATTGTTGGGCCGGGCCGAGCCATGTCCAGCCTACGCTTGGTCAAAGCGTAGTAAGCTGTTCTAAGAATAGACAATAAAGAATCTAAGCAGCTAACAGTTCTAAAACCATATTTAAAGTTCATTACAACACAGCATCTATAAGCGAAGGTAACATGAGCACAGACTTAATAATACATAACCAAAGTATCTGACTGGAGACAAAGTCCAGTATCCAAATATAAGAACAGACAAAGTCTAAGTCTACCAAACACATGAAAGATAACTAAGCAAGGTTCCCCGCTGGGGCCTCTTCTGGAGCTAAGGCCAGGTCCTCAATGCAGTACCATAATATGTAACACATAGCGTTTTCTTCTCGAAAAGTATACCTACAACGTTATCCTGTCAGGACGGGAGCAAGTACAACCTCTACAACTAAAGTACTGAACATATAATGAAAGAGATGTACAACAAGAAACATGGTGTGATAAGTCTATAAAACAGGAAATACTAGAAACATGGCCTCATGGTACAACTGGGATCACAATATCATAGTAACACAGGGAACATGGCATATCTGGAATCATGGTATATCTCATAATCTATCATGGCAAGGATACATATGTCATAAAGACAGATGTATATGTAATGTTTAAAACTGTAGCAGGTACATGATCGGTCAATAGATGTACAATATGCTGGGGGCACATAATAAAATGTACTTCCGTACAAGTGAAACGGCAACAGATGTACATACGTATAAATCTGCGTTGAGATAAAGCCTACGATAAGGTATACATATAAAATGTCAACCTTGCTCGGTACATACGTACGGAGAAGGGGGTCGTGATCACGTACTCAACTGTCAGTTTTCCCATAACCCATATTCTAAACATGTAAGAGATACGAGAACAGTAAAAGCATGTGAAAGATTCCGGCAGCGGTATAAGCATGACAGGTACTGGGAGCCGTATGAAACATGTGAATACTCCGAGTAGTATAAAGCATAGTAAAATATGTACTGAGAACCAGTAAGAAGCATATGAAGATATGATAACTGTCCTAAGCATGGCAAGTACTGAAAGTAATACAACATGTGAAGATATAGCTTGCTACCTCAAGAATCAATATTTTAACAGGGTTAATACATGTTCTAGCATTAAAAGACAGTAAATGAGTCTGTAGATGTACTTGCCTCGAGCAAAGCAAGAATACTAGTACGAAGATATAGATGTCCGGTATCCTGTCAATAGTGATATACAAACTCAGTTCTAAGCTATGTTCAATATTACACTAGTGGTGTGACACGACTCTTGACTGGATACTAGCCAAGTGGGGACCTAGCATAAAAGTCTAATGTAGAGTGCCACTATATCCAAACTAATTCTCTAGGGTCTTTACACTAGTGCGGGGTGAGGTCCAATACGCCTATAACTCAAAATAACACAAAATATTGAAAGTCGTAATTATTTAATAAATAAATCAAACTGTACACTAAATTCCAATAATTTTAGAGATAGACAAAAAGCTTAAATATATATAAAATAAAGTACCAAAATAATCCTTGTTAATTATAAAAATTTATACTAATTTTTCTGGGATTTATAAACCCTCATAAATATTTATTAAAAATCAGCAAACATAAATATACTGAAAATGAGTTCTGTTTTCCTATTTTTATAAAATACCAAAAGTACTTAATAAATGCTAGAAAAATTATAATAAATTAGCTAAATTAACATAGTATTTAAATATAATTTTTCTAAGATTTTTACAGTAATTAAAATATATATAAAAATTCAAAACCAGAAAGTAATAATATCTAGAAAAATAATTAATTATAAATTAAGGATGATACATAAGCAAAAATCTACAGATGTTGTCGGATGATAAAATAAATATTACCAACGTGTCCAGAACGGTCAAATCAGGTAGGATAGCCTACCCATAAGTCCAATTTAGACACAGGGTCAAAACCGTAATTTCGGATCAAAATGATGTCCGCCGTTGGACATACTTTGCACCGAAAAGCGTGTCAGGATAGAAGTCTACAAAATCTAGCAAATTATATGTCCATGAATCCAGAATGATGATACAAACCCAACGATATGTCCGAAATAGGATTCCGATGAGCCGAACTCAAAATGACCCGTTGACTCGAAAAGTGGGACCCGCTTTGCACCGAAATGCGTGCCAGGGCCCACGTTCTCCAAATCAAGCAAACTTTATATGAAAACATGCCAGAATGATGCCACGAGTCTAATGGTGGTGTCAGAAATTGAATCCGGAGTCCCGGGTTCAAAAATGGAATTTAACAAGTGTAAATTAAAGAATTCGGACGGCCAACTTTGGCGTCGAATTCGACCAACCAAACGTGCTTAAAATGAAACGAAATATAAGGAGACAGGAAGATGGTTATACCAGCTGTGCACCGGAACTGACAGTGCGCAAAACGGAGCTGCGACGGCGAAGTTACGAGCTGACGAAGTCGGCTCCACGAAACTGTCCAAAAATAGTTCAATTTAAAACGTCAACTTGGTGGCCAGTTTTGAGGTATCAAACGACATAATTAACGGACGAAAATTAACAGGAGTGAAGATGGATATACCGAGATTGAGACGGAGCAAAGAGTTCGCCGATCCAACGGTCGGATCTCCCAGAAAATGTGCGCGAAGTTGCTGCGACGGAGCGTCATTTCCGAGTTCAAAACTCGCGCGTCACGACGGGATTTCGACGTAAACGCACGAATAGCCTATTCGGCGCATCGGGGAAGGTGGCGATGGACTCGGGGTGGCTCGCCGGAGGCACGTCTGGCCAGGTGAGGGTCGCCGGTGGCCGGTGGCCACACGGTGGCACGCCACACGTGGCTGCCGTGGCGGCCATTGCCGCCGCCATGCTGCTGTTGCAGCTGCGGCTGCTGCTGCGCTTGCTGTGCACGCGCGTGCGCATGGCGGCGAGCGGCGCTGCTGCCCGGCGGGGGTGGCCGCGGCGGCGCGGTGGTGGAGACGAAGTGGTGGTGGTGGGAATGGAGTTGGTGATGGAGATGGTGTTGGTATTGATGGAGGAGGAGGAGAAGGAGGAGGTGGCTGGTGCGTGGAGTGGTCGACGGCCGACCACGGCGGAGGCCGGCCAGGGGCACGACGAGGGTGGTGGTGCTCAGCCTAGGGAGGAGAAGAGGAGTCGGCCATGGAGTGTTGGTGCATGGGAGTTGTGTTAAGAGAAGGAGAGAGAGAGTGATAAATATGGGTGTGTAATATAAAGAGAGTGAGAGAGAGAGTTAGATATTATAGAGAGAGAGGGAAAGATATTATGAGAGAGGGGGGGTGATGTCGGTCCAAAGGAGGGGGGGAGAGTGCTGTAAAGGAGAGGGGATGGGTTGTAGTGTGTAGGTGTTAGGAGAGAGAGAGGGTAAGAGAGAGAGATACATATATATATATATATATATATATATATATATATATATATATATATATATATGTATATATATATATATAGGAGATATTTTGAGATATTTAATAAAGTAAAGAGAGAAAGAGTTTACCAAAATAGGAAAAAAATAGAAAAATTATGTGGGGTACTTGGACAGTCATGAGAGGACAACGTGGAGCTTGGGTTCGGGTTCGGTCGAGCCGGGTCGGGTCGAAATCGAACAGAGCGCAATAATTAAATTAAATATGGGTATTTATAATCATGGGAAAATAAATAATATACGGGGACTCCAATAAATGGGACACAAGTTTCATGCGGGTAGTAGGCTTCATGTGGGCCACGCCCATATTTGGGGTCGGCTAGGTTGGAT
This sequence comes from Iris pallida, assembly GCA_029216955.1. Lineage (NCBI taxonomy): Eukaryota > Viridiplantae > Streptophyta > Magnoliopsida > Asparagales > Iridaceae > Iris > Iris pallida. Next base: position 7,468,244 of record JANAVB010020999.1, read on the forward strand.
CGATGTCGGGCCCAAAAATTAAATGGGAAATTAAATCAGGTTTCACGGTAGAAAATAAATCGGCCTAAATTGACCTGGAAGTTGTGCGAAGAAAATGGAGCACAAAATGGAGTGTCTGAGTGAGACACGAAGGTCATGGATGGAGAGCGTCTCGAGTAGATCATTTATGAGAAGTTGGTTCTGAGAAAACGACTGGTCTCGTGCTCCTAAATTAAAAGTCACGGTAACGTGCAAACGAAGATCAAAAATAAAAGTGGGAATAATTATTCAATGATTAATTGGTCTAAGTTGACCCGAAGTTGTGCAATACAAAAAGAGCACAAGGGAATGAATTCAAGTGGGACATGATATATCAAAACGAAGATAATCTTGTCTACTTCAAAACTCGTAAAGAGAGTTTTCAGAGATTGGCATCCCTGACGCTCCAGAAGTCAAAGTCATGGAAAGGTACATTAATGATCTAAATAATTAAATAATAAAATATTTATCGAAATTAATTCATTAAGAAAAATAAAAATAAACCCCTGAAATTCAGGGGGCTTACAATTTCTCTGGATCCCGTCATGAGATGTTATTCCTCGCTTTCCTTGGTATATCTTGTGCAAGTCTTTCTTGTTTCTTGTGTATTGTATAGACACGATTCCTGCGAAGGCTGTAATACCCCGCTCCGTATCGGTGCATTATGATGAGTCGTTGACTCGAAGAGTTGCGTTGACCCGATGAAGTATCGATGCGAATCGATGCGAGAGTTACGTTGGCCAAAGGTAAGCTTTGAGTCGGTTGGAATTTATGAATCGAATCGATGCAAAGGATAAGTCCCGTTTGAGCAAGTGCTGATGTTAGTTGATCTGGTGTGCAGGCTATGCCTTTATGCTGGATTACGGAACGTGGTATGAGCGCGATAGGCCAAATCAACCAAGTAGTTCAAAGGAATGGCTAAGTCCGGGAGTTAGCTATGCGACCGAATTATGGAAGCGAGACGCTTCAACTCAGCGAAACAGCAAGGCGTATCGACTTAAGGTGGGCGGGTTCTTGACTCTCTCTCCCTATTCCTTCACGTCTAATAAAATATGTTATGGTATGCGTAAGATGTTATCGAATTAGCGAGCGTGGCTCGGCGACGATGTAAGACCCAGTTTTCTAAAATTGGGGTATTTTTGAAAATTTATTATTTTTATTATTTATTAATGGTGATTTAGTCATGTTATGAATTTTGGTGATTTTTAGTTAATTTAAAACTATTTTCTAAGTCATGGCTTATGACTTTGCGACTTTACTAGTATAACCCTAGTGTAAACCCTAGAGATTTTATAACCTAGAAACTAACCATGATCATGTGAGCCTAGCCATAGGTTTAGAACATCAAATTAGGGCTTTTTAGCCTAAAGGGTATTTTGGTAATTTTCTAGGATTTATTAGGAATTATTTGGATTTATGTGTTTTTATTATTATTTAATTATTTGAGTAGTGTCATGTTAGTCCCTAACCTAGTTTACCCTAACCTAGAGATTAGTCACTAACCTAGGAGGCTAATGTTAGATGTTAACCTATGTGTAAATATCTTAGGTTGGAAATATCTAAGATATTACTTTCTTAGATATTTTAGAAACCTAAAATATCTATCCCCTTAGTCAAAGACTTAGGAGCTAAGTTTTGCTAGGTGGATAAACCCTAAATATCTACCCTACCCCCCATGGCAGCCTAGCACTACCCTCCTTCCTATATTAACCTATCATTCCATCCATGATCAAGTTTTACATGAATTAAACCTAGAAAATCCACCACCTTCAAACCTTGATAACTTGATCAATTTTGATCCAAATCACCTCTAGTTTCTTGCATTGGAACCCCTACTATTGAGGATACTAAGGGAGGCTAGCTAGCAAGGTTGAAGATCAATTTGGCCATCTCAAGTGAAGAGCACAACCCCCCTACCTTGGTTTCATTGGATTTTTGCACTCATAGGTAACATGCCCTAAAACCTATCAATATTGTGATTTCTCTTCATGGTTGCATGCATCTAGGTACCTTGGAACTATAGGCTAAGTTTGGTGAGATTTAGGCTTGGTTTGGTGTCCGTATCGGACACGTGTCTGTCTCTTGATTTTAGTGTTTGGTGAAATGCCACAATGGACTTGTTTTTGTGTTTTTGTAAAACAAATTACACTTTTGTGAAGCCCTAGACATGTAGGACACGAAACAACTTGACTGAGCACATTTCTGTGCTGTGTCCGTGTCCAAAATGGACACGAACTCGCAGCACGAGGCCACGCGTGCATGCCCTGCTACTCGACACTTAGCACGGACACTGTGGGACACGTGGACACGTGAAAAATTGGCACAGAGGAGGGGGCAACCTCTGACATGCCTCCCCTCGAGTTTGAGACACGTTGGTGTCGTGTCGAGAGAGCACGGACACATGCACTGGTCGTGCACTGTCAGCGCACACGCGCGCGGGGGCCAACTTCGCGCATGTCGTGTCGCGTGGACACGACACTTGGGCACCTCGTGGTGACACGAGTGTGTAGCCCATCATGGGGCGAACACGTGGACACGAGCACGTGGTGTGTCGTGTCCTGTGTCGCGAACACGAGACGCACGATCGCGTGCACGACGCATTCTGAAACGCACGTATCAGTCGTGTTTTCACGACTGATACGGTCTTCGTACCGTGTCCTGGATCAACGTGGACACGGTGCAGGGTGTTGGACACATGCACAACCCCTAGGTGAACATTCGTGCACGAGCACGAGACACGAGAGTGTGTGTGTCGTGTCCTAGGGTGATTTGCACGCGTGTACGATACTGTGTGTGTGCGTGTGTATCAGAGTTTACCCGATTGGGTTTTGTGAATCGTGGACACGTCGAAATGTGTCGTGGTGTCGTGTCAGTCCCCTAGACACTAGAGGACACTAGGGGCTAGTGTTACCAACCCTTGGGTTCGAGCCTTAGTTCGGTTTGGTGAGTGTAAATCGAGTTACCTATATTACCAATGCACAGTCCCTATTTTCCTGATTTTAGGATATTTTCCAGTTTTGTAAAAATGAATTTCAAAACCAATTTTAATATGATTTATACATTGTATGAGTGTATTTTAGTACATATATACGTAGTATATATGTATGTGTGAGTGTGGGTGAATTTTGGGGGTATTTGGTAGTGTATATAGGGAGTTGTGTGTATATACATATGTATGTACATATGGACTGTGGGTGTGTGTGTATTGTGTGTGTTTGAGGACTGAATTCCTGTTCCAGGAATTCTGGAACCCTCCCCTGCTGTTTACAGCAGCACTCTCTCTCTCTCACTGTCCTCTTCTCTCTCATTCACTCTCTCTCTCTCACTCTAAGTCTCTCTCACTTTCTTCTCTCTCTATATATGAGTAATATATATATAAGTTTGTACATATATATATATATATATATATATATATATATATGAATGATATATATAATTGTTTAGGATTATATATATTGTATCTATATATAGATACCTAGGGTATATGGGTATTATATAGGCTATAGGCCTATGTGTTTTTGTGGTAAGTGCATATATATATATATAAGTTTTGCATATATATATATATATATATATATATATATATGTATATATATATAGGATATATATACATTTTGTATTAGATATATAGAGTCATTATATATATATGTGGGTTTTGGTATTATATATAGTGTATTTATACATAGATATGTAGGTAGTAGATAGATGGTGTATATCTATATATATATATAGATATATATATATGTATGATTTCTAAATATAGGTTTATAAGGAAACCTATAGGTTATCAAGCCTATGGCCTAGGTTACAAGCCTATGGCATTAGAGGCTAACTCAATTTGATCTAATGGCCTAAAACACTAGCAAGTTGACCCTTGTTGACTAAGGGTTGACCAAAGTCAACCTTAGGTCAAAGTTGACCTAGTTAACCTAGAATTGACTAGGATTGACCTAAAATGACTAGTTTAACTAGTTGACTAGTAGACATAGTTTGACTAGATAATTGACCATTGTTGACCAAAGTCAACTATAGGTCAACCATGACCTAATTGACCTAGAAATGGCTTGGATAGACTTAAAAGGACTTAATGACTAAGGTTTGACTAAACCCTAACTAGATGATTAGGTTAACCATATAGATTATGAGGGTAATCCTATATAGATGAAGATATGTATGGGGTTAAGTGAGATACTTAGAGTTGAGTCATGACTTGAGTTGGAGAATAGGATTAGCTTGATTATAGGATTAAGGTTGGTATTGTACTATATGTATTTATGTGTGGTATATTTTGTATAGGTAATTATAGTATAGTATCTTAGGTATTCTAAGGCATGTTAGCCTATGATGGTTTGAGTTAGCCTTATAGAGTTTGACTGGATGTTGACCATTAGTCAAGATTAACCTAGATTAGACTTGTTTAACTTTGTTTGACCTTGTATGACTTAGTTTAACTTCTTGTAACCTAGTATGACTTAGTTTGACTGTAGTGTTGACCAAGTTTGACTTTGACCTAGATTGGCTTAGAATTCATATAGATTGCTTCGTAGATTTTATTTACCTTCATTTTGGACATGTCATAACTGTATTGCTCTATTTTAGGACATTGTGACCCTGATACAGACATCTGATATTACACTACTCTTTCCAGAGTATCAGGTGAGTACATTCTCTGATAATTCTCTCATTTATTTGTCGATTACTGTATTTCAGTTCTAGTTAGTTTTATGTGATTCTCTGTATCAACACGTATGGATATTTCTGGATTCATGTATCGACACATACCTTACTTGCTGGCCTCTATTACTGGAGTCATTAGTATCATTCCGGAATCATTTCTGGAATCATCACGTATTGGCCAGACTCATCTCGATTCTCTTGTCGATTTTGGATTCACTTGCTGGGCGGGGAAATATTGAGTAAGACATGTAGACATACCCCAAATCTGGAATCTCCAACTGAAATCTATTGGAAGCATAGCCATCTCTTGCCTGATCCGTAAGAGATGTGCCTGATACCTACAGCCGTTTACATGTCGACCTCGGTATTTTAAAACACACTGTTAGATCATAGTTGGACTCACCCTGGTTTCATTGATCACTGTTGGACTCATCTTGTACTGGAAATTATCTGGTATCAGATTATATTGACTGGACTCACACTGGGATTACTTTAGACTTATATCGTACTGTCTGGACTCGTACATATTATTCTAGTTCAGTTAGCTTTTATTACAGTCTTCATTGCCATGATTCTTCTCTTGTTTTAGTTACCTTTCTTTTCTTGTATCTTAATGTCCCTCTATGCCATCATTACCTGTATAGAACTGCCATGCTCATCAATAAAACTGTCTATAACTGCTTTATAGTTCTTTGTCATTTACTTGGGTTTTTCTAGATGAGTTGTACTCGTTCCCGTCCTGATTGGACCTGTTGAAAATATTACAGATGATAATCCTAAGGACACATGCCCTACTTCCCATGGACCTGGCGAGGGATTAGCTACCTTTGGTTCTGACTCTCAGGAGTGATTCAGGAGATTAGCTAGTAGACTACTTTAGCTTTCATGTTTTGGCTTGTTGTATTAAAGTTAAGATATTGAGTCTGTATTAAGTTGGTTTGAGATATTGGTGTATTATTTTAGTAGTTAGTTGTTGTTGTCTTTAATTCCTTAGGTATAACTTCTGTGTTATATTTTCGTGTTTAGACTGTGTTGAGTAGATCATACCCTTTACTTGCCCTCCATTCGGAGCTGATATCTGGACAAATACTTTTTATATTTACTGTATGAGATTAGTTAGCAACCTAGGACAGCTTACTACCGCCGACACTGCGGCGTAGGCTGGACGTAACCACTTTTCGTGCCCCTATACAGGGTGCGGGTCGTGACACATTTTTAGTGGTGGCCCATGCAGGTCTGTCGACTAAATTGTTTGGTTACGTTATTGTACCAAGCATGCCTGCAATTAGAAACTTAAGGTAATTAGACAACATTAGGAATGACGCTTAGAACACCTAGAGGAATACTAGGATTGCAACATAGGAAATACAATACATACTTGCTATTATTAGATTTTCTTGTTTATGATTGTTTTGTTTAAAGAGTCCTTATAAGTCTTTTATTATAATTAGATGGTGCTTACTCGTTCATCCCGGTATGTCTCACCTGAGAATGGCACGCTCCCCATCCAGTCAGCTGACTAGTTGACACCTCCACCTTCACCTACCATATTCCTCCACTCCACAGATCCACAGACCCAGATACCACAACCACCTTCCACATCACAGGCCCAGCAGGACCCAATACTTCCACCACCCCCTATCACTATACCTACCCAGGCTTCCGTCACACTCGACGGGAACCAACTGCTCATTCTGATCCAGGGGTTCCTAGCAACCCATCAGGAGCAGACCACCCTACTCCGCCAGAGCATGGAGCATTCTGAGGGACGTACCGTGGTCCCACCACCTGTAGAGCCGCGGCAGAGAGCAGGGACGATCAAGGACTTCATGGGTCTGAATCCCAAGGAGTTCTTAGGGACTGAGGGCATAGTAGTAGCAGATGACTGGTTAGACTCGGTAGAGAGGAAGCTCATTGGAGTTAGGATGCCGGATGACCTCCAGGTCGAGGCAGCGGGACTTTTGCTGATAGACTTGGCAGGAGTTTGGTTCCGGAATGAGCCGTTATTCGCGAGAGGGAGAGCCACTTGGGATCAGTTCAAGACCCAGTTCAAGAAGAAATTCTTCTCAACCACTGCTAGAGTAGCCATGGGGCTACGATTCCAGAACATCCAGCAGGGGAACCGTTCTGTCGACGAGTATGCGGCAGAGTTTAGTCGCCTGAGCCGTTTCGCTCCTAGTTTGGTTGCTGACCCTGAGGAGATGACGCGTAGGTTTTGCCGTGGTCTAGTTCCAGACATTGGCATTCTTATAGTGGCAAACGGTATGACTGACTACTACCAGAGCTTAGAGTTAGCCCGGAGTATCGAAGAGCGTCTTCTATCTTGCAAGAGGCTGGCTTCTGTACACATTGAGGGACCCTCCAAGCGTCAGGCTTTCCAGCAGAAAGTGCCGACGCTACACCAGCAGACATATCGTCCTCCCACACCACATCATTCGACCCCGCCAGTTAGAGCCCCGGGACCCCGGCAGCATCAGTATCGGGGTCAGGACCCGAAGACGATCAGTTGTTCATACTGCAGGAAGCAGGGACACATCAGGGAGCAGTATAGGAAGAGGCTGAAGGTTTGCTATAACTGTGGGTCTGATACTCACCAGAAGATGGATTGTCCTATTGCACCTCCTTATATGGGGACTAGGCCACCTGTAGCTCAGTACCAGAGGGGTGGAGCTTTTGCGATGACGGTCGAGGAGACCAACGCTGCAGGTGACGTGTTAGCAGGTTTATCTTTTCTGTCCTTCCTTTTCCATCTTGTTGTCTGATTCCATTAGTACCTGTCAGGATATGCTTGTGATATACTAGATAGTGTAGTTACCCTGTTCGAGACTATGGAATCACGACTAGTAGGACTATGATTGCATGTTATCTTTTGACTCTGATTGACTGGGGGTTTGACCTAGAAGGAGTACGACTATCTTAATTTCGAGGACGAAATTTCTCTAAGGAGGGTAGACTTGTAAGACCCAGTTTTCTGAAATTGGGGTATTTTTGAAAATTTATTATTTTTATTATTTATTAATGGTGATTTAGTCATGTTATGAATTTTGGTGATTTTTAGTTAATTTAAAACTATTTTCTAAGTCATGGCTTATGACTTTGTGACTTTACTAGTATAACCCTAGTGTAAACCCTAGAGATTTCATAACCTAGAAACTAACCATGATCATGTGAGCCTAGCCATAGGTTTAGAACATCAAATTAGGGCTTTTTAGCCTAAAGGGTATTTTGGTAATTTTCTAGGATTTATTAGGAATTATTTGGATTTATGTGTTTTTATTATTATTTAATTATTTGAGTAGTGTCATGTTAGTCCCTAACCTAGTTTACCCTAACCTAGAGATTAGTCACTAACCTAGGAGGCTAATGTTAGATGTTAACCTATGTGTAAATATCTTAGGTTGGAAATATCTAAGATATTACTTTCTTAGATATTTTAGAAACCTAAAATATCTATCCCCTTAGTTAAAGGCTTAGGAGCTAAGTTTTGCTAGGTGGATAAACCCTAAATATCTACCCTACCCCCCTCCCCCCATGGCAGCCTAGCACTACCCCCCTTCCTATATTAACCTATCATTCCATCCATGATCAAGTTTTACATGAATTAAACCTAGAAAATCCACCACCTTCAAACCTTGATAACTTGATCAATTTTGATCCAAATCACCTCTAGTTTCTTGCATTGGAACCCCCTACTATTGAGGATACTAAGGGAGGCTAGCTAGCAAGGTTGAAGATCAATTTGGCCATCTCAAGTGAAGAGCACAACCCCCCTACCTTGGTTTCATTGGATTTTTGCACTCATAGGTAACATGCCCTAAAACCTATCAATATTGTGATTTCTCTTCATGGTTGCATGCATCTAGGTACCTTGGAACTGTAGGCTAAGTTTGGTGAGATTTAGGCTTGGTTTGGTGTCCGTATCGGACACGTGTCTGTCTCTTGATTTTAGTGTTTGGTGAAATGCCACAATGGACTTGTTTTTGTGTTTTTGTAAAACAAATTACACTTTTGTGAAGCCCTAGACATGTAGGACACGAAACAACTTGACTGAGCACATTTCTGTGCTGTGTCCGTGTCCAAAATGGACACGAACTCGCAGCACGAGGCCACGCGTGCATGCCCTGCTACTCGACACTTAGCACGGACACTGTGGGACACGTGGATACGTGAAAAATTGGCACAGTGGAGGGGGCAACCTCTGACATGCCCCCCCTCGAGTTTGAGACACGTTGGTGTCGTGTCGAGAGAGCACGGACACATGCACTGGTCGTGCAGTGTCAGCGCACACGCGCGCGGGGGCCAACTTCGCGCATGTCGTGTCGCGTGGACACGACACTTGGGCACCTCGTGGTGACACGAGTGTGTAGCCCATCATGGGGCGAATACGTGGACACGAGCACGTGGTGTGTCGTGTCCTGTGTCGCGAACACGAGACGCACGATCGCGTGCACGACGCGGTCTAAAACGCACGTATCAGTCGTATTTTCACGACTGATACGGTCTTCGTACCGTGTCCTGGATCAACGTGGACACGGTGCAGGGTGTTGGACACATGCACAACCCCTAGGTGAACATTCGTGCACGAGCATGAGACACGAGAGTGTGTGTGTCATGTCCTAGGGTAATTTGCACGCGTGTACGATACTGTGTGTGTGCGTGTGTATCAGAGTTTACCCGATTGGGTTTTGTGAGTCGTGGACACGTCGAAATGTGTTGTGGTGTCGTGTCAGTCCCCCTAGACACTAGAGGACACTAGGGGCTAGTGTTACCAACCCTTGGGTTCGAGCCTTAGCTCGGTTTGGTGAGTGTAAATCGAGTTACCTATATTACCAATGCACAGTCCCTATTTTCCTGATTTTAGGATATTTTCCAGTTTTGTAAAAACAAATTTCAAAACTAATTTTAATATGATTTATACATTGTATGAGTGTATTTTAGTACATATATACGTAGTATATATGTATGTGTGAGTGTGGGTGAATTTTGGGGGTATTTGGTAGTGTATATAGGGAGTTGTGTGTATATACATATGTATGTACATATGGACTGTGGGTGTGTGTGTATTGTGTGTGTTTGAGGACTGAATTCCTGTTCCAGGAATTCTGGAACCCCCCTGCTGTTTACAGCAGCACTCTCTCTCTCTCACTGTCCTCTTCTCTCTCATTCACTCTCTCTCTCTCACTCTAAGTCTCTCTCACTTTCTTCTCTCTCTATATATGAGTAATATATATATAAGTTTGTATATATATATATATATATATATATATATATATATATATATATATATATATATATGAATGATATATATAATTGTTTAGGATTATATATATTGTATCTATATATAGATACCTAGGGTATATGGGTATTACATAGGCTATAGGCCTATGTGTTTTTGTGGAAAGTGCATATATATATATATATAAGTTTTGCATATATATATATATATATATATGTATATATATATATATATATGTATATATATATATATATGTATATATATATATATATATATATATATATATCTATATATATATATATATATATATATATATATATATATATATATATATATATATTTTATATATATATATATATATATATATATATATATATATATATATATATATATATATATATTTTTATATATATATATATATATATATATATATATATATATATATATATATATATATATATATATATAGGATATATATACATTTTGTATTAGATATATAGAGTCATTATATATATATATGTGGGTTTTGGTATTATATATAGTGTATTTATACATAGATATGTAGGTAGTAGATAGATGGTGTATATCTATATATATATAGATATATATATATATATATGTATGATTTCTAAATATAGGTTTATAAGGAAACCTATAGGTTATCAAGCCTATGGCCCAGGTTACAAGCCTATGGCATTAGAGGCTAACTCAATTTGATCTAATGGCCTAAAACACTAGCAAGTTGACCCTTGTTGACTAAGGGTTGACCAAAGTCAACCTTAGGTCAAAGTTGACCTAGTTAACCTAGAATTGACTAGGATTGACCTAAAATGACTAGTTTAACTAGTTGACTAGTAGACATAGTTTGACTAGATAATTGACCATTGTTGACCAAAGTCAACTATAGGTCAACCATGACCTAATTGACCTAGAAATGGCTTGGATAGACTTAAAAGGACTTAATGACTAAGGTTTGACTAAACCCTAACTAGATGATTAGGTTAACCATATAGATTATGAGGGTAATCCTATATAGATGAAGATATGTATGGGGTTAAGTGAGATACTTAGAGTTGAGTCACGACTTGAGTTGGAGAATAGGATTAGCTTGATTATAGGATTAAGGTTGGTATTGTACTATATGTATTTATGTGTGGTATACTTTGTATAGGTAATTATAGTATAGTATCTTAGGTATTCTAAGGCATGTTAGCCTATGATGGTTTGAGTTAGCCTTATAGAGTTTGACTGGATGTTGACCATTAGTCAAGATTAACCTAGATTAGACTTGTTTAACTTTGTTTGACCTTGTATGACTTAGTTTAACTTCTTGTAACCTAGTATGACTTAGTTTGACTGTAGTGTTGACCAAGTTTGACTTTGACCTAGATTGGCTTAGAATTTATAGAGATTGCATCGTAGATTTTATTTACCTTCATTTTGGACATGTCATAACTGTATTGCTCTATTTTAGGACATTGTGACCCTGGTACAGACATCTGATATTACACTACTCTTTCCAGAGTATCAGGCGAGTACATTCTCTGATAATTCTCTCATTTATTTGTCGATTACTGTATTTCAGTTCTAGTTAGTTCTATGTGATTCTCTGTATCAACACGTATGGATATTTCTGGATTCATGTATCGACACATACCTTACTTGCTGGCCTCTATTACTGGAGTCATTAGTATCATTCCGAAATTATTTCTGGAATCATCACGTATTGGCCAGACTCATCTCGATTCTTTTGTCGATTTTGGATGCACTTACTGGGCGGAGAAATATTAAGTAAGACATGTAGACATATCCCAAATCTGGAATCTCCAACTGGAATCTACTGGAAGCATAGCCATCTCTTGCCTGATCCGTAAGAGATGTGCCTAATACCTACAGCCGTTTACATGTCGACCTCGGTATTTTAAAACACACTGTTAGATCATAGTTGGACTCACCCTGGTTTCATTGATCACTGTTGGACTCATCTTGTACTGGAAATTATCTGGTATCAGATTATATGGACTGGACTCACACTGGGATTACTTTAGACTTATATCGTACTGTCTGGACTCGTACATATTATTCTAGTTCAGTTAGCTTTTATTACAGTCTTCATTGCCATGATTCTTCTCTTATTTTAGTTACCTTTCTTTTCTTGTATCTTACTGTCCCTCTATGCCATTATTACCTGTATAGAACTGCCATGCTCATCAATAAAACTGTCTATAACTGCTTTATAGTTCTTTGTCATTTACTTGGGTTTTTCTAGATGAGTTGTACTCATTTCCGTCCTGATTGGACCTGTTGAAAATATTACAGATGATAATCCTGAGGACACATGCCCTACTTCCCATGGACCTGGCGAGGGATTAGCTACCTTTGGTTCTGACTCTCAGGAGTGATTCAGGAGATTAGCTAGTAGACTACTTTAGCTTTCATGTTTTGTCTTGTTGTATTAAAGTTAAGATATTGAGTCTGTATTAAGTTGGTTTGAGATATTGGTGTATTATTTTAGTAGTTAGTTGTTGTTGTCTTTAATTCCTTAGGTATAACTTCTGTGTTATCTTTTCGTGTTTAGACTGTGTTGAGTAGATCATACCCTTTACTTGCCCTCCATTCGGAGCTGATATCTGGACAAGTACTTTTTATATTTACTGCATGAGATTAGTTAGCAACCTAGGACAACTTACTACCGCCGACACTGCGGCGTAGGCTGGACGTAACCACTTCTCGTGCCCCTATACAGGGTGCGGGTCGTGACAGACGAAAAGTCCAAGTATGCGTTGAACACTAAGATAGAACATTGAACAATCGAACAATTGAAGCGACGTACATCGAGTGCACGGGTCGCGGTAGGGCAATAATGATAGAACATTGACAGATGATAATGAGATGTGCATCACGTGCACGCCTCCGAGAATATTGAACACTAGGCGTAGAACATTGATTACGGTGCTGAGCGTGCCCTCAGGCACTTATGTTACGAAAAGACTAAGTAATACGGAATTATGCTATGAGTATAACTTACGAATGGTACGCATTGAATATGAGTATGAGATGACTAAGCCGTTTGGCATCGTACATCAATATGGATGTGTTGGGGCATAACGCCGACGGAGCTCCCCATATGAATGGTGGATTATGTTTATGAGACGCGAATATGTTTATGGCACGGGAAACTGTTTATGGCACGGGAAACCGTTTATGGATCGAGACTATGTTTATGAAATAGAGGATTTGGTTGGAATGTTATGTGTGTTTGCTATGGCGCGTATTGCATGGTCAATGGACTCGGATTGCCCGTGCACGGGTACGGCTTCCCTCGAACGGTTACGCCGGGGCGCCGGGACCGTTCGGTCTATGAGGGAATTATGTGTGGTATTTATGGTGCACATCATTCGGACGAATTGTGACCGTCCAGTGCTGTGATAAGCTATGATATCCATAAGTTTGGAATCCTTCGGATATTGGGCTAGCAACCCGTATCGAAGTGATCGTAGGCTTACACATATGAGATGCCAAGTCCATTACGGTGCGAAACACCGTGACCTTCATATAGATAGGGCTGGTAGGCTGAGATGAGAGCTGGGTGCAGGCGCAGGGCCTGTTACCCATTATGCATATGTTTACGTTTATGATTGGTCGGTTGCACGAATCGTATGATTGCTTATGTAAGTTCTAACCATGGCAGGCTAGGCAAAGAGGAACGGGATGAGCACGAATCACTATGTTTACGTTCATATTATGGCTAACTGTATCTGCTGCAGGAACACGGCATGGGACACATTTATGATAATGTGCTATATTTAAGTATTGCTATGAAACGGATCATAAGGCTAAGTAGAAAGATCACCAATTAAGATGCATGTTTCACTAAATGATTAAGTGTTTGGTTTGGGAGCGAGCGGGTCTTGATCAGTGCGAAGCGAGGACGAAATTACTAATCCCCCACTAGTTTATGTGCAGGCTCAGGTTATGATCTGCTCGGGGCGGGGCTTGGCTTGGACGTGCCGAGGCATGGAGTCCTTGGCGTTCAAGAGGAGCTACCGCATATGCGTTCGGACTTGCGACATGGAGATGTTCAGCCGAAGACTACTTGGTGGCTATAAAGAGGCATAATGTATGGAATATTGTAATCCTTTGTGAGCTAGAGAGATCATGAGCGTTGTAGCCAATTGGCATATATGTTGGGCTATTCAGTGCCTTTGTAACCTTCAGTTCATTATGAATAAAAGAGATTCTTGTTGTATACTCTATTTTCCTTCCGCTGCTTATGTTATCAAATTGAGATAGTTCTGTGTGAACCTGTTATCTTGCCTTGTACGAGCGCAACTCCAGGCTCGTGCGGCATCACGCCCCAGCGAGGACGATAATTCGGATAAAATCTAGCGAGGACGAGCGATTTCCCGGGTCGGGACGTGACAAGTTGGTATCAGAGCGGTTCCATCCTTTGGACCGTGCATAAATCTCTTTGACCCTCAGTTGCTTCGCTATCGAATTCAGTTGACTCTAAGTTGTTTCCGCAACCGCATGGCTCATGGATCTGCTCGACGCTACATCGGATGTTCCATACAATAAGTCTATATTAAGTGCGTACGTCTGCCACAAGTATGTCGTGACTATTATGCGATCTTCGGGTGCTATCGAAGAATATTGGTTGTACGAAGTGCAACGAGTTATAGAATACTGGTCGCACAAAGTGCAACGAATATGGTGATGTTGGTTGCATGAAGTACAACGATATGTGTGGTCGGTCGCACGAAGTGCGAGGAGTTATGTGTTATCGGTCGTACGGGGTGCGAGAAGATATGTGTTGTCGGTCGCACGAAGTGCGAGGAGTTATGTGTTGTTGGTCTCACGAAGTGCGAGGAGATATGTGTTATTGGTTGCACGAAGTGCAACGGGTCGATATGTGAGGCAATGCGTGTTATGTTGCTATGAGAACGGTTATGTGTTGTTGGTTGCACGGAGTGCAGCAAGTCGTGGGTTGTTCGTTGCATCAGTACAACGAGTCGATATGGTATGATGCGTGTTGCATGGCTATGCGGATGGATAGCGATATGTTGCACGATATTGAGTAAAGACCTTAAGTATCGAGAATGAGTTGTTGCACGAGTGGCAACGAGCGGGATTGGAAAAATCGTGGATGCGATAATAACGAGTCGAGTTGAGTAGGCGAACGTTTATGTTGGCCGTATGTCGCGTTGAGATGTAAATAAGCGAATGTTGCGGGTGTGATCGATGTGATCGCCAAAATACGGTTAGAGTGAATACGTGTCAAACTTGAGCGAACGCTAGAGCTGGGATCGGAAGGATCGCCATACGGGATAGTTGATTGAGGAATAGATGTCGGACCTATACGGAATACGATGTCGAGTAATGACTTGATTTCGAGTGGTATATGCAATACCAATTATGCGATCAGTATAGCGAAGTATTGTATCGATAAAGATAGGCTCGATCCTGAGTGGTATATGGGATACCACTTAGCGATAGTTATGTTAAGCCATTTCGTGACTTGCGATAGATTTCGTCGGGACGATTATGTTGTTACGATATGTTTGTCCTCGACGGGCGGAGTAGTAACGAGACTTGAGTGAGAATGATTCGATAAAAGTCGATGTATGCTTCGATGAATTGAGTTGAACGATTATGTGCGAAGTCATACCTATGGATGATACGTCGGACGAGGATTCGCTAAGTGTAAGTCGAACGATAAGTTGAGCATAGCGAAGGAATGTTACGTTGAGGAAATAGTCGACCCGGTCGAACTTATGTTGAGTTAGTATGAAGACTTCTTCGGAACGAGTTGAGTATGTACAAAAAAATCATACGAACGAATTTGGGTTAGCGCGATGAGTCGGTAGCACGATTGGAAGTGCGAGTTAGGGATGTGAGAACGGATATGTGAATTGGAAATTGTGTTGCGATTTTGGTAGTGAGTTATAACGGAATGAATCTTGATACGTGTGAGACTTGATTCGTATTCGAGTTCGGATAACGGCAGTGATTGCAATGAGTTGGAGCTTATGAGAGAGGAAGATGTTCAAGTTATGCATATCGACGATGGTATTGAGGCGTATCAAAAACGATATATAATAACTCGGAGATACTCTGATCGAATGAATGAAAATTATGTTGATCATTATTGTTGGATGAATAAGATGCAAGTTAAGTTATGGCAATTGGGATGATAACGGTAGGAGTGCTTCGAAAAATTTAAGAGTGGACGGATGTTACTTGGATGAAATCGAAAATGTCTGGATTGATTCGTGGATAACCACTATATTGATATTCTTGTCTTATGCGAGTGCAACTCCAGCACCGTACATGCGTCACGCCAAATTAGGGCGATCGTCCCGCGTGAGCGCTGGTATGAGGATTCATACAGCGGAGATGATCAAACTTACCTGGCATGGCAAAATCGGATTTAACTTATGGTTTGATGCGAATATTGTTCGAGGATGGTTTTGATGAGTATGGGATGTGTCGAACTATGATCACGAATAGGTAAACTCGGATTTGAGGCGAGTAGATGTCATACGACTAGCAAAGATAGTCGACGGTAATGCATGAGTGATTCGAGTAGTAACGGCGCGCAAGCGCATGAGTCATTCGAGTAGTTACGGTGCATCAGTTGCACGAATGGATAGATAAATTATGGATTGGTAAACTATGTCGGATTGGATGAAGACTCGTAGGAATTGTCGCAAATTGATTTGGCTCCGCGATAGGATGTAGCATGGTTCGTGTAACTTTCCCTCGTTGATGATCTTCAATTATCGAGCGTAGTTTCGGGACAGATGACCCTAGAAGACTTGACCGCCAAATCAAGTGAATGTTGAAGTCCCATAGGATGACCCGGAAGAAGTCGCATAAGAAATTTTGTTGAGGATAAGGAATGATCGAGTACATGTTGAGGAACGTGCCTATTATAGTGATACGGTAAGGCGATTGCAAGGATTTCTGTAATGCACGAGAGCAATGGATAGTAGAACGACCCTAAGAGTCGTGTCGTAGATCGATTGGAGTAACGGTTAGGCTATGTGTGTTGAGCGCGCTATCTATGTTACGAAACGAACTAGTCGGGATTGATTGAGAAGTGAGTAAAGGAATTCATATTCGATCGAGAATAGGAGATGGGCGTATCGTAAGAGACCTTGGGTCGGAAAGATTGTTGCCTTTGAGCATCGTAGACTCAAGTTGACCTCTTGTGTCGGGAGAGATCAAGCACGATGTTTGGATAAGTTACCTAGCGGGGGTAGCCCCAGACGCGATGCGTAGGCAGTTCGAGAACGTGGATCGTATTGGGATAGTTGTGTGCGAGACTTAGTACGGATTATAAGCAAAGGAATTTGTGACATGTTGGACTTAGTCCATGTCGTTAAGGCCAAGTGTTATGAATGATTGGATGAAAGACTTGGGTTACGTAAGATATAGGCAAACAGTTGGGCGAATAGGCGCTGCAGAGAATTGTTGTGATCGGATGCGCAATGACTCGATGCAATGCATGTATTAGATGGCCGTCGAAGAAACTTATAAGATCGAAGTTACGGTTTTGAATTAAGTTATGTGCAGAGATGTTGGAAGAGGATCGCATTTATGGGATAATGTATACGAGATGTAGTATGAGAATAGGTGCTAAGATTTGACTAAGTCGAGTACGGAATAACTGGTGCTTGAGGATTAAGTTGAGCTTGTTAGTTATCCCGATATCCTACAATCGAGCTTGGCTGAAATGCATATATTGGTGGGACGCTTAAAATATGTGTATGATCCAAACTAAGTTGTATGACTCAACGATAGTAGCACGAGATCGTGAAGCGATCTATGCGGGGCACTTGGATTAAGTGTTTGTTTTGGTTCGAGGACGAACCTGATTTTGAGTGGTATATTATGTAATGCCCCACTCCGCATCGGTGCATTATGATGAGTCATTGACTCGAAGAGTTGCGTTGACCCGATGAAGTATCGATGCGAATCGATGCGAGAGTTACGTTGGCCAAAGGTAAGCTTTGAGTCGGTTGAAATCTATGAATCGAATCGATGCAAAGGATAAGTCCCGTTTGAGCAAGTGCTGATGTTAGTTGATCTGGTGTGCATGCTATGCCTTTATGCTGGATTAGAGAACGTGGTATGAGCACGATAGGCCAAATCAACCAAGTAGTTCAAAGGAATGGCTAAGTCCGGGAGTTAGCTATGCGACCTAATTATGGAAGCGAGACGCTTCAACTCAGCGTATCGAAGTGATCGTAGGCTTACACATATGAGATGCCAAGTCCATTACGGTGCGAAACACCGTGACCTTCATATAGATAGGGCCGGTGGGCTGAGATGAGAGCTGGGTGCAGGCGCAGGGCCTGTCACCCATTATGCATATGTTTACGTTTATGATTGGTCGGTTGCACGAATTGTATGATTACTTATGTAAGTTCTAACCATGGCAGGCTAGGCAAAGAGGAACGGGATGAGCACGAATCACTATGTTTACGTTCATATTATGGCTAACTGTATCTGCTGCAGGAACACGGCATGGGACACATTTATGATAATGTGCTATGTTTAAGTATTGCTATGAAACGGATCTTAAGGCTAAGTAGAAAGATCACCAATTAAGATGCATGTTTCACTAAATGATTAAGTGTTTGGTTTGGGTGCGAGCGGGTCTTGATCAGTGCAAAGCGAGGACGAAAGCACTAATCCCCCACTAGTTTATGTGCAGGCTCAGGTTATGATCTGCTCGGGGCAGGGCTTGGCTTGGACGTGCCGAGGCATGGAGTCCTTGGCGTTCAAGAGGAGCTACCGCATATGCGTTCGGACTTGCGACATAGAGATGTTCAGCCGAAGACTACTTGGTAGCTATAAAGAGGCATAATGTATGGAATAATGTAATCCTTTATGAGCTAGAGAGATCATGAGCGTTGTAGCCAATTGGCATTTATGTTGGACTATTCAGTACCTTTGTAACCTTCAGTTCATTATGAATAAAAAAGATTCTTGTTGTATACTCTATTTTCCTTCCGCTGCTTATGTTATCAAATTGAGATAGTTCTGTGTGAACCTGTTATCTTGCCTTGCACGAGCGCAACTCCAGGCTCGTGCGGCATCACGCCCCAGCGAGGACGATGATTCGGGTAAAATCTAGCAAGGACGAGCGATTTCCTGGGTCGGGGCGTGACAAAGGCTAGCTACCCTCTCGAAGAATCGCGTGTCATGATGTGTCATGGTTGGGTCCACTATACTAGTCGGGGACGGAGAGTATTAGTGTAGATGTGTGGTCATTATCCACCTTGTTATTCTTGTAGATCTTGTGAGTGTTAATCATACACTCCACGTATGATTAACCAGGCCAGTAGACCTTGTGTAGACCCAAGTCGGCCACATGTTGAAACTAGTACTCACACACTTAGATAGATGATTCTTGATTCTTGTACATGCCATGATCAGTTTTACTTGCCTTGTTCTAGCTCTAGATTTACAGCTTACCTTGCCATGATACTCACATGTACATTTCATGATTTCTTGTATATTCTCTCTATTTACTGCTACATTTTCAATATCGTCTAACTAGAACTGTTATTTGAGATTTGTGCTCGTTCCATCCTGACTGGATATGTTGACAAAATTTTAGAAATAGTTGTGCCCTCAGTATTGAACTTCATGATGTTGCTAGCAGAGGTGGATCTCACTATTCTTCTATGTGAGTTGCCTGGTAGTTATCCTTAGTTAGTCTTGTTGTTCCTTCTTTATTTTTCTGTCTTATGATCATTGTAGATTCTAGTTGTTCTAGCGATATTGTTATTATTTTTCGTCTTATCTTCCTTAGTTTTCATGATGTGACATGAGTATATTTCTAGTTATGGATCTTTAGATGTTGTAGTTAGTATAGTATACTTGACAACGTTCTACCGCCGATACTGCAGCGTAGGCTGGGCGTGGCCCACGTATTCGTACACGTATATCCGGGTGCAGGTCGTAACACATTTTTAGTGGTGGCCCATGCAGGTCAGTCTTTGCTATTAATGCGAAGTCGTGGTAGTACTTGAGCTTATCTGTACTACTACGAGCCTGCCCTAGGATTAAGGTTGAGTCATAAAATATTTTAGGATTTTGGTACTCAGTCACATATTAGGAACTCTTGGTAGATTCCAGGGATGACTCCTGGGAATCTTATTTCGAACTTTTTGAAAATTTTCCCATTCATTCCAGTCCGTCCTGATTTCTGAAATATTTGTCCGTATCAAACTTTATTCTTTCTTGGAATGAGTTTGTGGACCCCAGAGGGAAGGTATAAGTTGAACTTACATATCTTCTAGGTTGAGATGAGAATATGATTTGCCAGTCTCATATCAGGTTGAGATTGTTTTAGATTATATTTCTAATGATTTCCTTTATCTTGACCTAGATCGTACCTTTGGGACTTCTCCTGAAAACTTTTCCTAAATCCTGTCTCGAAATCTGTTCTGCTAGTTTTCATTACTCATCCTTGATTCATCGTTGAATTTTAAATCTTGATGTTCGTTCGTTGTTGACTTTGACTTTGTATCTAAGATCAATTTTTATGAATTGAGTTAAGATATTCTGATAAACTTATTTGATGAGAACGATAAATGTCTACTTTATTTATGGAGTTTAGAATTTATCGCAGTCATACTAGCTAGCACGACAGGGACGTAGAGCCTGATGTTGGTTATACTATACTAGTTATGGAATTTGGATTTTCTTGTAGCCATACCGATTGGCGTGGTAAGAATTCCAGATGACATGATTTTAGGGTGTATATCTTAGTGGTGGACTCCATCGTTATTGCAGCTATGCTTATTGACGTGGCAAAAATTCTGGCAACATAATTTCAGGAAGACGTGTTTGGTTATCAGACTGTATCTTAAATTGGATCACTTCGTTATGACCGGATGAGCAAGAACAAATTCTTATCATCATTCTTCCCCGTCTTGGTTGACTCTGTCTATCTACAGCTTAATTAGGATTTTTTCAACACGATTGTTGTATTCCATCTTCCTATGATTTGACTAAACTCTTCTTCGCTAACCACTTGGGTAATTCTTCTTGTCCTTCCCGATAATTGTTGAAAGTGTCTCATAGGTTGATTCAGGAATGGTTCGAAAGGTAATTTATCCTTGTATTACGGAATCGGGGGTTTGCATCCAGAGAAATACTGGCGAGGCATGACTTCAGATAACAGCATCATGGTTAAATATGTTTCTCGAATTCTACTTGGACCACTCCCTAAGCATTTTGACTAACATCTTCTCCTTATTTTTGTAAAATTGTTTGGAAATATTTCACGGATATTAGCCAAGTTAAGTTCAGGAACCTATATTATCTGGCGTGGCAACTGTGCACTGCAGCCATCCATCGTATTATGGAACAAGGAAGTTAATCGCAGCTAGATGCACACTAGCACGATAGTAACTTCATGTGACATAATTACGGAGGTACATGGTTCTTGAGTTTTACTTCGACTACGTCCTATGTATTTCGTTTGGCCTTGTACTATTCTTGGAAATATTTCGATAATCTTTCCTGTCTTGCTTGACCCTTACCTTGTCTGAACATTAATATGGATTGCTAGATCCAGTCTTAGGCCCTTGTTACCTTCTATTTTTGACGATTGGATAGCCAGACCTTATTAGCTGATTTTGTAGTGTAACTGTAATATGTTAATGTGTGATTGTGATGAGTATATTTCTTGGGGATTCATTGGGTTAAGCTTATAGGACATATATGAGTGACTGACTATAGTGGACTTAGAAACCATTAAGAATGATTAGTTTGATAGTATAGATTGGTTTTAAGGTATCTAAGAAGGAGTAATAAAATATTATATTTAGTGACTACGGATTTAGGACTAGAATCTGGTGCTTAGATTTGAGGGTTTATATTCAGGAGTTCGTGAGTAAAAGAGAGAAGGCTCAATATCCAGAATAGGTTTTGAGTGTACAATTTCAAGGAGCTTGTGATTAATAGGATAAAGATACTTAGGACGGGATAAGGAAACAAACAAATTGCTATAGAGATTGGAATTCTGGTTGATGGCCAATTATTGTGATATATATATATATATATATATATATATATATATATATATATATATATATATATATAAAAATATATATATATATATATATATATATATATATATATATATATATATATATATATATACGTATCTCGAGGATGACCTATATTTTAGAGTATATGTAAAGGTTCTTATTGATATGAAGATTCTAAGGGATAAAGTGACATAGTTTTTATGGAATAAGCATGTTGAACCTGAACCAAATGATTGTAGAGAGAAACAACATAGATGATCACAAAGGTAGCAGATTGAGTACTGTACCCATAGCAGTTGCATGTTTTAGCTTGACCTATAGGATGATTTTAATTTCGAGGACAAAATTTTTATAAGGTGGGTAGGATTGTAAGTCCCTGAATTTAGGGGCTTATTTTTTTCAATTTTATAATTCAATTAGTTGTAATATATATTATTATTTGATTATTATTTGATTTAATGCTCTTTACCGTGACTTGGATTTATAGAGCATCAGGGATGCCAGTCTCTGGAAACTTTCTTCTTAAAGTTTGTAATAGACGAGATTACCTTCACGTCGATATATCATGTCCTATTCAAACTCGTTCCCTTGTGCTCCTTTTGTATCGCGCAAGTTTGGGTCAATTTAGACCATTTAATTATTAATTAATTTTCCACTCTTTTCCTTGATCCTCATAAGCACGTTACCATGACTTTTAATTTAGGAGCACCAGACCAGTCATTTTCTCGGAACCTGTCACCCCCAGTTTTTAGGAACAGGAGTATTTTTGTCATTTTATACTTTTGAATATTTTTGAAATTTATTTTATTATTTATGATGTTGTTTTGGGGTTATTTGAGTCGGGTTCGAATTTCAGCTCATTCCGACTTGTATCGGGAACCCGGGGTTGCTTAGACTCTGATCGATCGGGACCCAACTGGAACCGACCAACTTGTCATGACCAAACCCAGATATTTATATTTGACTAATCCCATTTGATTTTAGTGGGATTAGGGATTAGAATTAGATTTAGAACTTGAAATTTGGAGTTTTCAAGTTACCATTTTGACCCCAACTCAAAACCACTCATTTCTTTGACTTGGAGGGCATTTTGGTAAATTGCCAAATGCCCCCAACCCTCTAAAATGTGGCCGGCCATGTATGGAGCACCCCCTCTCCTTTGCTTCACTCCAAAGCAATCTCTCTCTCTTTATTTCATTCTTTCCAAGCTCCTTCCCTCTCAAGAAATCAATTAGGTATGCTTTTAAAACCTTCATTAATTCTCTTTTGCATTTATTTCCTTCACCATAAATGTGGAGGAGACCACCCTCTACATTTTGCCCATAGAATTTGTAGGTTTCCCTAGAAAACCTATTTTAGGATTTATTGGAGTTTTTCTTCATTAGAGTGGAATATATATATATGTATTTGTGTATGTGTGTGTAGAGGAGAGTGGTGGTGGTGGTGTGAGAAAGTGTATGTGTTAGAGTGTGAGAGTGTGTGTGTGTGTCTATATATATATCTATATGTGTGTGTGTATGTTTATATATATATATATATATATAGATATGTGTGTATGTATTTATATATATATATAGATGTGTGTGTGTGCTGTGAGATTATATATATATATAAAGAGACAGTGGAAGAGGAAGGAGAAGTAGAGGAAGTAAGAGTAGAAGAATTAGAAGAAGAAGGAGAATAAGAAACAACAGAACAGTAGCAGCAATAGCACTAGCAGGAGCAGCAGTAGTAGAAGAATGAAAATGAGGAGGAGAATGAGAAGGAGAATGAGGAGGAGAATGAGAATGAGAAGGAGAATGAGAAGGAGAATAAGAATGAGAAGGTGAATGAGAAGGAGAATGAGGGAAGAAGAAGAATGAGGAGGAGAATGAGAAGGAGAATGAGAATGAGAAGGAGAATGAGGGAAGAATGAGAATAAGGAGGAGAATGACAAGGAGAATAAGAATGAGAAGGAGAATGAGGGAAGAAGGAGAATGAGGAGGAGAATGAGAAGGAGAATGAGAAGGAGAATGAGGGAAGAATGAGAATGAGGAGGAGAATGAGAAGGAGAATGAGATGGATAATGAGAATGAAAAGGAGAATGAGGGAAGAAGGAGAATGAGAAGGAGAATGAGGGAAGAAGGAGAATGAGAAGGAGAATGAGAATAAGAAGGACAATGAGAAGGAGAATGAGGGAAGAAGGAGAATGAGGAGGAGAATGAGAAGGAGAATGAGAAGGAGAATGAGAAGAAGAATAGGAATAAGGAGAAGGAGAAGAATAGGAGTTTGAGATGAATCGAATATGGGTTGTAAGGGTTGGTAATGTTTAGAAATAGTCGCCTAGACCTAGTCTTGACCTTGGTTGACTACGGTTGACTTTTTAGACCAAAAGTCAACTATGGGTCAATACTTTACCCAATTTAGTCCCAAATTCCATTAGACTTGAACGGTTGACCAAAAGTCAACTGTTAGTCACTATTGACCTAGGGTTGACCTAGAGTTGACCAGAGTTGACCCATTGACCAAAAGTCAACTGTAAGTTAATTTTTGACCTAGTTTGATTCGGATTGACTTTCAATGTTCTCCTATAACCAAGGTTGACCTAACTAGACCTGTCTTGACCTAGTATGACTTTGTTAGGCCTAATATGACTTAGATTGACCCTGTACAATCTAGTTTGACCTTGTTTGACCTAGACTGACTTAGTTTGGCGTATCTTGACCTATTTTGACTCAGTATGACTTGGTTTCACTTCCAAACCATTATATTGATACAGTATTCCATCTATAGGTCCTCGAGGTACTGTTTTTGGACTCAGTCGACTTATCCATCACATCGCAGGCGAGTACATTCTCTGATAATATTTCTGTTTTATGATATCGTCTATGTTTCTTGTATTTAGTGTAGATATCCTTGTTCTCTTGACACATTGTTCACACGGATTGGTATTTCTCTGGATCCCGTCATGAGATGTTATTTCTCGCTTTCCTTGGTATATCTTGTGCAAGTCTTTCTTGTTCCTTGTGCATTGTATAGACACGATTCCTGCGAAGGCTAGCTACCCTCTCGGAGAATCGCGTGTCATAATGTGTCATGGTTGGATCCACTATACTAGTCGGGGACGGAGAGTATTAGTGTAGATGTGTGGTCATTATCCACCTTGTTATTCTTGTAGATCTTGTGAGTGTTAATCATACACCCCACGTATGATTAACCAGGCCAGTAGACCTTGTGCAGACCCAAGCCGGCCACATGTTGAAACTAGTACTCACACACTTAGATAGATGATTATTGATTCTTGTACATGCCATAATCAGTTTTACTTGCCTTGTTCTAGCTCTAGATTTACAGCTTACCTTGCCATGATACTCACATGTACATTTCATGATTTCTTGTATATTCTCTCTATTTACTGCTATATTTTCAATATCGTCTAACTAGAACTGTTATTTGAGATTTGTGCTCGTTCCATCCTGACTGGATATGTTGACAAAATTTTAGGAATAGTTGTGCCCTCAGTATTGGACTTCATGATGTTGCTAGCAGAGGTGGATCTCACTATTCTTCTATGTGAGTTGCCGGGTAGTTATCCTTAGTTAGTCTTGTTGTTCCTTCTTTATTTTCCTGTCTTATGATCATTGTAGATTCTAGTTGTTCTAGTTATATTGTTATTATTTCTTGTCTTATCTTCCTTAGTTTTCGTGATGTGACATGAGTATATTTCTAGTTATGGATCTTTAGATATTGTAGTTAGTATAGTATGCTTGACAGCGTTCTACCGCCGATACTGTGGCGTAGGCTGGACGTGGCCCACGTATTCGTACCCGTATATCCGGGTGCGGGTCGTGACACTAGCTAGTATGGGCTAGTTAGGGCCTAGAATGGTGGCATTGACTAGTTTGACCATAGTTGACCTAGTTTGACTACTAGAGTTGACCAAGAGTTGACTTTGGCCTAGTTTGACCAAGGAGTCCAAGATATTGACTTAGTCTAGGGGTGAGCATTATTCGGTTTTGGACCGAAAACCGAACCGAACCGAATAAGAGATTCGGTTCGGTTTAAAAAAATTGGTTCGGTTTCGGTTTTGAAAATACTAAATTTTTTTATTCGGTTTCGATTTCGGTTTTGGATTTCGGTTTCGGTCCAAAACCGAAAACCGAATAAGAAATATATATATATATATATATATATATATATATATATATATATATATATATATAGGTATTAATTATAGGTATATACTAAATATATATAGGTATATACTATAGGTATATAATAAATATATCTAGGTATATTTAGTTATTATATATATTAACAAAAAAAACACAAATAAACCGAAAAACCGAATAAACCGAAAACTGAACCAATTTAATTCGGTTCGGTTCGGTTATTGACCAATTCGGTTCGGTTTCGGTTTTTCTTATTCGGGTTCGGTCCAATTCGGTTTTCGGTTATTCGGTTCGGTTGGAATCGAATAAATCGAATACTCACCCCTAACTTAGTCAACTCAACTTTACCCAGTTTGACTAGTTACTGCGCTGAACATGTGTGTCCATCTTTGCAGAATTATTTCAAAATAGATATGAATTACTACTTGCAGAATCGTTCATAGATGTACAATCGTCGTCCTGATGATATGTGTGGTGTGCGGGATGAATACATAGCGGAAGTAGAGCAGTTCCTGCAGTTTGTTAAGGCGTTCCCTCAGTACATGGACGACACCAAAATTAAGTGTCCGTGTGTGAAATGTTATAACGTGAAATATTATCCAGAAGTGGAAGTGAGATATCATTTGTACTCGAGGGGTTTCACGCCTAATTACTAGCAGTGGACCGTACACGGAGAACTTGTGTCTTTAGCATCAGAGCCAGAGACTTATGTTGAGCCGTATATGCATGCGGGACCTAATTTTATTTCAGATAATCATGCATACGACGACGGGTGCGTGAACATGGTTTTCGACGCTGCGGGGCCTAGTTTCGTTCATGATGCAGCTGAGGAGGCACCGAATGTCGATGCTGCAAAGTTCATGGAGTTGCTGGAGAATGCAAGGACTCTATTATATCCTGGTTGTAAGGATCATTCACCGTTGGAGGTAGTTACAAGACTGTTGAGCATTAAGTCAGATTTTAACATGTCGTAAGAATGCTACAACCGAGTGTTGGAGTTGATTATAGAGATCTTGCCGGCGGGTGCTAAGTTACCTAAAGACTTCTATCGGTCTAAGAGGATGGTGAGATCGCTCTGGATGGGATACGAGAAAATCGATTCTTGTCGCAATGGGTGCATGATGTACTACAAAGACGACAAGGACGCAGATGTGTGCAGATTTTGTGGTGCTGATCGCTATAAGACAACAAGTACAGAAAGGTCTACCGGTGTAAGAAGATCGACCGATTCAATGTACTACTTGCCTTTAACGCCGCGGTTGTAAAGATTATTTATGGTGAAAGAGACGGCCGAAAATATGAGTTGGCACATGCGAGAACAGATTGAAGGAGTGTTGGATCACCCATCCGATGGAGAAGCGAGGAAGCACTTTGATCGAGTGTATCCTGATTTTGCTTCAGATCCGCTTAATGTCAGGTTGGGCCTATCTTCTGACGGTTTTACTCCTTTTGGTCTTTCGGGATCCCAGTATTCGTGCTGGCCTGTGATTGTCACTCCGTATAACCTATCGCCTTGGATGTGCATGAAGACTCAGTACATATTTTTAACCGTTATAATTCCTGGTCCGAATAATCCCAAGAGGAACATTGATGTGTACTTACAGCCTCTGATAGATGAGTTGAATCAGTTATGGGAAGTAGGCGCTAACACGTACGATGCTTCCAGGAAGCAGAATTTTCAGATGATGGCAACCCTTATGTGGACCATCAACGACTTTTCGGCCTATGGAATGTTATCTGGATGGAGCACTCATGGCCATCTCTCATGTCCGTATTGCATGGACCGTATTAAGGCTTTCCACTTGAAACACGGAGAAAAACCGTGCTTCTTTGATTGTCATCGACAATTTCTGCCAAAAGATCATCCGTTCAGAAGGAACATGAATGCATTCCGTACCGACGTTGTAGAGAAGGGTGATCCACCGCCAAGGTGGTACGGAGCCACGATATGGGAGGAGGTTAGAGATTTTTCAAGTGCTATCGAAGATCCTACAACTGGGTACAAGTGCGATGGATTTGGTAGAGATCAAAACTGGACAAAGAGGAGCATATTCTGGGATCTTCCATATTGGAGTACCAATATGATCAGACATAATCATGATGTCATGCATATTGAGAAGAATGTGTTTGATAACATAATTAATACTGTGATGGACGTAAAGGGAAAAATGAAAGACAATTCCGAGGCCATGTTGGACTTAGAAGAAATATGCAAACGTCCTGCGTTGCATTTGATAGAGGAGAATGGAAAAACAGTTACTGTCGAAGTCAATTTTCTCACTGGACAAGGAGGATAAAGTGAGACTTTGTCGGTGGATCCAGGGCCTAAAATTTTCAGACGGATATGTGTCAAATCTGAGAAGATGTGTCGATCCGAAGGAAAATATATTGACGGGTATGAAGAGCTACGATTGTCACGTATTCATGGAGAGGTTAATTCCGATTGCATTTCGGGAATTCTTACCACAGGTAGTTTGGGATCCATTGACGGAGCTTAGCGTATTCTTCAGGGATCTTTGTTCTAAGAAGTTGCTTGTTGATCGTCTAGAAAAGCAAGAGAAAGACACTGCGGTAACATTGTGCAAGCTAGAGAGGGTGTTTCCTCCTGGATTCTTCGACTCTATGGAGCATTTGCCGATTCATCTATCCAATGAGGTACGTGTTGGTGGACCCGTCGAATATCGATGGATGTATCCGTTCGAACGACATTTGAATCACCTAAAAAGAAAGGTAAAAAATAAGGTATGGGTCGAGGGTTCTATTTGTGAAGCCTATGTTCTCGAGGAGATTACAAACTTTTGTTCGATGTATTTCAAGCCTCATATTGTAACTAATAGAACGATAGCTTCCAGAAACGACGACGGAGATCATGAATGTAATGATACAATACTGAAGGTATTCAATGCTCCAGAAAAGCCATCGGGTAAAATGAAGAAGAGATATCTGAACGATGATGAGCTAAGGGCTGCTCAGGTGTATGTATTACTCAACTGCGACGATGATGAAGTAGAGAAGCTGGAGGGGTAAGTAATTAATACGTCTATATTATTTTAATAGTGTTGATTATTATACTATTACATTAATTGAATGATGTTGTTTTTAGCATATTTAATGATGATGTGAGGTCAGGTAGGCCACACATAACAGAAGAAGAACTAGATCAAGAAATAAGGCATTATTTTCCATCATGGTTGAGTGCATATGTAAGACTTGAGAACTCTGTAATTACCTTTCTGTATATGCACTTGAGAATGAACTTAATTTATTTTTTTGTGGTATTTAGGTCGATCGTCCATACGTAAGACTTGAGAATGAGTCTATTAGAACGCTAGCCAAGGGACCAATTTATGCTGCAAAAATATGGCCAAGCTACTGTGTTAATGGGTTTAGGTTCAAGTCAACAACTTGTCCGATCAGAGACAACCTTGTGGATCTCGATTCCACCAAAAATAGCTGTTTGTGTATCAGATCTTCGGCTATAAAGATGTTGATGCGGGCAACAATTTATGTGGCATCCTACGGAAGATTGTGGAGCTGACCTATAGTTATAGAATAGAGCCTGCTAAGATTGTGTTATTCAGGTGTGATTGGTTCGATCCGATTGAAGGTCAAGGTTGGAAAGTAGACAAGCACGGTCTTGTGGATATAAACTATCGGCGTCGATATCAACCCTATGAACCATTTGTCCTATCAAGTCAGGCTCAGCTCGTGTACTTCACAAGTTATCCTAAACGGAAAACAACAAGGTCGGACTGGTGGGCAGTATGCAAGACCAAAGCTAGAAATACCTTTGAGGTTGACGATATAGCTTATCAAGAGGATGAACTACCTCTTGTAACAAATATTATAGAAGTGGACACGACGAAAGTTCCTCATTACACATCTAATTACGTAGAAGAAGTAGAATTATCTGAAGAGGAAGATGCAGATGAAAGTGAAGATGTAGAGGAGGAAGAAGAAGAAGAAGAAGAGCTAAACGAACTAGATAAATTTTCAGAAGAGGATTAAATTTGTACGTTTTTTATCATCATATTTGACACTTTAGTGACACTTTAGTGACACTTTTATCATATAAATCTGTGATACTTTAGTGACACTTTTATCTGTGACTATAACATTTTTCAAAAATCTGTGATGTCTATCATATAAATATGTATATTTATTTTATTGTCATATGTTATTATCAGGTATGACTAGACCAGGAGGAGGACGACGCGGAGGATATTATATTAGGCAGTCTCGTCTGCCTCGGGCTGGGGATGCAGATTCCGTATCCTCATCCTCATCTCCGATTACGCCAGTGTACCGTTCTGTTCCCGGTCCAATACCGGGCCAGGACAGTTCCAGCAGGTTGGCGACTCCTCCCTCGTCGTCCAGCATTCCTGATCCCGCGTCCAGCATTCCTCCCGCGTCCAGCATTCTTCCTGTCGACGGCTCCATGGGGAGAGCCGACGTCGAGCATATGGAGGACGACGATCAGACTGATCCTGCCCATGCAGGAGGTGAGAGCGACCCTCCATGCGCTCCTCCGGACGAGATGCGTATGGAGATTTGGACAGACGGGCCTACGAAGTAAGTTAATTAGTTAATATATATTTCTGAAATAATTATATGTACATATATATTCATTAAATTTATTATTGTATAGATATCGGCCTCCTGCAGTACAGAGATAGCTGAGGTTATTTCTGAGGCAGAACTATGGTGGGCCTTGGATTAACTACTCAGATGCTCCCGCAGATAGGAAGGCCTTTTGGTTGGCCCACTTGAAGGTAAAAAATTTGTTTATTTTTAAATTTTAATAATCATTTGTGTATATTATACAACTTTTCTATTTTACTTCTTGTAGAGAACCGATTTCTATCCACCACACCGGACGGCGAAGATCGAGGCCCAATTTTCTGTCGTCGCAGGCAAGCTCATCCGTGATGCGATCCACGACCAGAAGTCGTGATCGCTCCTGAAAGCCGATCTATAGTTGGATCACGCCACAGCAGTGGACTGCGATGAAGGCTAGATTCGGCGAGGCCAGGTACCAGGAGCGGTCTGACAAGGCCAAGGTGGTGCGGTCGAGCGCCAGTAAGTGGTGTGGTAGCTCCATTTCGATGACGGAGCATTTTTGTCGTCTGGTACGTTTCCTATAACGGATATCATTTTATATATAGTTGGATAGAATGTTTAATACTAATAATAGATAATATATTTTAACAGGTAAATAAGGGTGAGGACCCCAACATGGTGACCGTCTTCCTAGTCACCCATCGGAGGGCTGGAGAGTTCATTGACGAGAGGGCGACGCAAACATATGTACGTTCTATTCTTTATATTAATTTACTATAATTTAGAAAACAGGAAAATAGATATCAATATAGACTTTAGCAAAAACTTATACGTTAGCAAACATTGTTCTAGGCCGAGTTTCTTCGGCTACAAGAGGAGGCGGCTGCTGCTGCTAGTGCGCCAGCAAAGGGAGGGGCTGGTACTTCCTTCTAGCCGCCTACAGCTCCATCGCCGGACGACCTCTGGATGACCGCCGTTGGTGGTCTTCAGAAGGGAACGTACTACGGTACGGGATCCTACGGCACCTATTTGGCTTCAGAGTCATCCCGGGCCCCCTCTGTCAGTGCACAGTCTCTAGTTTCGCAAGCGTCATCACGAGCTCAGGATATTGGTCGTCAGATCTACGAGCTGTGTCGCGAGTTGCAGCAGCAAATTTCTGATCACCATACCGCAGAGCGATGATCCGACGATACGACGATCACCGGACGATTTGATACGGTCGAGCACAGTATACAGGAGCTGATGAGTCTGCAGCAGGCTACAGCTGCCAGCTTGCACACGCTCACCGAGTCTAAGCAGCGCACAGAGCGTAGACAGGTCGAGCTGGAGGGATCGCAGAGGACCATGTCTGCCTCACTCACTCAGGTATAAACTTCGATTGAGGTGAGTACTCAGAGGATGGTGAGTACCCTTGCTGCGTATGGTGAGCGACTACGAGAGCTGGAGCAGATACGTGCTTCCGGTCCATCGACGATGCTGACTCCAGACATTGTACTGCCTCCTACTGCCCCTGTAATGCCCCGCTCCGTACGGTGCATTATGCTGAGTCGTTGACTCGAAGGGTTGCGTTGACCCGATTACGTATCGATGCGAATCGATACAAAATGTTAAGTTGTCCCGAGCAATGCATCGAACTAAGTCGATGCGAAGAGTTGCCTTGTCCCAAAGAATGCATCGAGTGAATCGATACGAAGCGCCGCGTTGCCTCGAAGGATAAGTGCGTTGAGACGGATCGAAGATTCTAAGAAATCGAATCGACCAAGGCGCAAGTTCGAATCGATACAAGTATTAATTTTAGCTGGTTTTATGTACATGTTATACGTTTACGCTGAAATGTTAGAGGTCGATTTTTTGCCTTATTCAGTAAGGGGTCCACGAAAGCAAATCGTCGCCTTACGACGGACTAAGACGTTGGCACGGTAAGCCAAATCGGACGTATAATTCAATGAAGTACGACGTTGAAGCGTATTGAAGCGTGCGATCGCGTATTGAAGCGTGAACGCGTTGAGGCTTGAAATACCGAAGTGTATTGAAGCGTGCGATCGTATTGACGCTGGATATGCAACAGGATTGATGCGGCCGAGATATAGAAGGCATGATGTATGGAACGGTAAAATCCTTTGTGGGCAAGAAAGAACTTGAGTGTTGTAGCCAATCTGGCAAATTCCGTTGGGCTATCGAAAGCCTTTGTAATCTCATTTCGAATATCAATAAAGAGAATTGTTTCGTATACTCTGATTTCCTTTCGTTGTTAATATCGAATCAAAAGATAACCATTTGAGAACTTGTCATCTTGCCTTGCACGAGCGCAACTCCAGGCTCGTGCGGCATCACGCCCCCTGCGAGGACGATGATTCGGGTGATTCCGGATCGGGGCGTGACAGCCCCTATGGTGCAGCTCCCACAGGAGCAGTATGAGTACATGCTATCTCAGATGCGCGGCAGGGGTCCTCAGTGATCCAGTATATTTTTTTTATCATCTTTGTATGTATTGGCCCTATGGGCCCATTGACCGTTCTGTACACTGATTTTTATTCTTATTTTCCCTCCATTGTGGACATGTATGTTTGTTGGATATTTACTTTGTGATATTTACTTTGTTGGTATTTTTATTGAGTACATGTATGATATTTACTTGGACATGTATGTTTGTGATATCTGCGACGGGGATGACAAATATACCTACGCTGGCTTATAAGCGATGACTGATATACAAAGGAGGTGCTGCCCAAATTTTTAAAAAAAATATTTGGTATTTTTGTGATGATGTGTGTCTGTGTAAACACAGACACACAACTTAACAAAAATATCAAACATATTTTTTTAAAATTTTTTCATAATATCTGCGACGGATAGCGACGTTTTGCGACGTAACCAGACGTCTCTAATTAGCGCCGTCACGTCGCTATCCGTCGCAAGCCATCGCTCAGTAGCTGACGTTGACGTCGCTAATTTGGTCGCCGTACGTCGCTAAACTGCTGACGTGGCAGGCATGCCATGTCATCTCATAAAAAAAGTAACGTCACTACGTCGCTAATTTGGTGACGTTCAAATTCGTCGACCTCCGTCGCTAATTTTGCGACGACCCAGCGACATTGCGGTGACGTCGCAAACAGCGACGGAGGGCGACGAATTTGTCATCTACGGCTAGCTTTTATGCGACTTTCAATTTTCGTCGCTAACGTCGTCGCTAATTATGTTTAGCGACGTATTTTCCTTAATTAGCAACGTATCTGGGCGTCGCTAATTTGCCTTATTTTAGTAGTGTGTAAGCCACTTGGCACGCCTTTTATGTTTCAGAGAGAGAGAGAGAGAGCTTGAGTGACTTGTAATCTCGGCCTAGCGCCGCTTATAAACTTCGTGAATATCAATAAAGAGATTGAATTTGTTCCAACTTGTGTTCATTTATTTTTCGCTGCAAATGGGGACACTCTGTACGACTCTGTGGCCTACCTCAAATCGGTCATTTCTGGACTTAGCCTTGCACGGGCGCAACCTAGGCCCGTGCGGCATCACGCCGTTGCGAGGACGATCGCTCCTACGGGAGCGGGGCATGACAGAGGGGGTTGGCGGCGGGCTGTAGGGGAGGGGGTGGGCTGGGGGGCTGCGTGCGCGCGGGGGAGGGGGGAGGGTGGACGGGGGGGCTGCGCGCACGGGGGGGGGAAGGGGTGGGCAGGGGGCTGCGGGGAGGGGGTGGGCGGCGCCGCGAGGGAGCAGGCGCAGCGGCACGGGGAGGGGGGCGGAGATGATGGTGGTGGTGGTGATGGTGCTGGTGGTGTTGATGAAGGTGGTGAAGGTAGTGGTGGTGAAGGTGATGGTGGTAGTGGTGGTGGTGATGGGCGTGGCAGCGACGGGGCGGGGGGCGCGGCAACGGCGGGGCGCGGCGCGACAGCGGCTGGGCGGGAGAAGGAGGTAGAGCGGAAGGATTAGGATTAGGATTATGATTTGGGTTTGGGGAGGATATTTTTGTCCAAAATTATCGGTCAAACGTGTTGATCGTTGGTTTTGGACGAAATCCGTCGAAAGTGGGGGATGACTTACATTAAGGTAAAGCAGTGGGGTGCACCTTGAATATAGGTAAAATAAGTGGGGTGCGACTCAAAATTTCTTTTATCGTTATCATGAATCATAGACCACCATTACCCATTAGCATTGAGAGCAATAGCAACTAGGAGGATTCCTTGGTACTTTTACAGTTTATTTATAACACGTTATAACAAGTTATATTTATAACAAGTTATATATCAATATCTATGTACCAATATCACGTGTTAAATACTAATATTTTAGGTTAAGTATCAAGGTCATAAGTTACTTTAAGTTAATCACAAGCGGTCCTATTCTCTAGCCTAGTGGTATTAGAACGGACACCCAAAGGAATTGTCAAGATTCGAGCCTCCCAATTATGTGTGTGCGTGAAATTTAAAAAAAAAATTTGATCACAAGCAGCAGGTTTAAAATTTTGGTCATCAGTTGCGCTGATAGTTTAATTTGTCAGATGTCAGGTGATCGTGTTAAGTTGTCAAAAATTTGAGTGATGAACCCGTAAATCTTTTCAGGAGTCAAATCTCTAATGTGTTCTTGAGGCCAGACTGTCTTGTGCATCTTCCTCCTAGTTTATGGTAATAATGTGCATCGAAAGTTACATTTTAGGAATTTGATAGTTTAAAAGTTATTTTAAGTTTTGAAATTTGTACAAGACTTGCATGTGTATGTCTCCAAATGGTACTACCTTCATCATGAGAAAGAACAGTTGAGAAAATCATTGCTGACAAATTTCATAATGCTAAAGTGGGTCGGCATCCATTCTTTAAATGATAATGGTAATGGTCAATTATGAAGTGAAAGAAAATCATTGATGACAAATTTCATAATGCTGAAGAAAAAAAAGCACAAAGAGCGACCAAATAATGAAACTTTTTTTAGACTAATTATAAAGGCACATCAAAATTTTATCAGGACTATTCTATTTTTAACTTTTTTTTTATTTACAAGTTTGTCACTGAAATTTTTATTCAGGGCTATCATATTTTAATGTATAAAAGACAACTCTTTTAAATTTTTCTCTCTCTTCTCTTTCTTTACAAGAAGAAAGAAGAAAGACGAAAGAATAATAATAAGAAGAAGAAGAGCAAGAACAAGAAGAATGAAAAAAAAAATCTCTTTCTCCAAATCCTAGTTTATTTTTTTTGCTCTCTTCTAATTTCTCATATTTTTTTTTCTCTAAACCCTAGTTTATGGATGAAATCCTAGTTGTAGAAGAAATTGGGTTACCAAATCTATCAAATTTACTAATCTATTAATCATTTTTTTCTTTATTAATAGAAGAAATTATAGATGAAACCCTAATTCTAGAAGAAATCGATTTGTTGAGCAAGTTTATATCAGAACTGCGATAATTTCTGGCAGTCCTAGAAGTATTGAGGACTGCAAGTAATTGTGGCAGTCCTGAAAGGGACTTGCTGTACAGCAAGACTGTCACAATTTTTGACAGTCCTAGAAGTATTGAGGACTGCCAGAAATTGTGGCGGTCTTCAAAGGGACTTGCTGTACAACAGGACTGCCACAATTTCTAGCAGTCCTAGAAGTATTGAGGACTGCCAGGAATTGTGTCAGTCCTGAAAGGACCTTGCTATACAACAGGACTGCCACAATTTCTGGCAGTTCTAGAAGTATTGAGGACTGTCAGGAATTGTGGCAGTCCTGAAAGGGACTTGATGTACAACATGTATATTTTAGGACTGTCACAATTCCTGGCAGTCCTAAAATCGAAATGGCCGAATGAAAAACACATGTTAGGATTTATTTCCATCTTGATAATATAATAAAATATACATTTTAGGGTTTATTTTGATGCATTTTTTGTGAGAAAGAATAAAATAAACATATTAGTATTTATTTTCATGCATTATTTGTGAGGAATCAAAATGATGAGAATGAAAATTGTGGAGAGAAAAACTAGGATTTTGATGGAAATGATGGAGAAGAAAACTAGGATTTAGAGTGGAGAAATTGTGGAGAAGAAGATGAAGAAGATGTATAGTTTGGGAAGTGAGAAATGGTGAAGAAGAAGAAGATGATGAGGAGGAGGAGGAAAAAAGTTAGGGTTTTGGAAGAGAGAGAGAGAGTGAATTTTACAAATAAGAGTGAAATTTGGGGTTTGGGGGGGTGTGGAGTTTGGACAGCCCCTTGAGTAGAAAATTGGGATAGCCCTAGTAATTTTTCCATAAACATGGGCTAGCCCCAATCCAAGGTAGCCCTGATAAGATTTTGATGTGCCCTTATAATTAGCCTTTTTTAAGGCTAAATTACAACTTGATACCCTCAACTATTCGAATTTTTCAAGTTGATACTCTCAACTTTGATAGGTGCTAACTTAATACCCTCTTCCTATTCTTGACCCAACGGTGTTAAACAGAGACAAAAAAGACAAAAAATGCCCCTCCCCTATTCTCTCCCCCCCTCTCTCTTCGACTGCTTCCTCTCTCTCCGGTGCCGGCTTCGACAATCGGAAGGGGGGACAGCAGCACGCAGTCCACCATCCAGCTTTATGTTGAGATTGATTGATGAATTTCATTGATAATCTCATAGGCTTTATATAGCATTTACATGATAGAATATCCAATGGAATATCCTGTGACATATTCTGGCATTCTAAATATATCCTCAGGATATTTCCATATTAAATATAACATATTCTCATTCTAAATATATCAACACTCCCCCTCAAGATGGACGAAAGATATTCACTAAGCCCATCTTGTCACATCCTCTCATCATGCTGATAGAGTTAAGCCCCTTGGTCAATCTGTCTGCTACCTGATATTTGGTTGGAACATAGCCCAGATCTAGTAGTCCACCATCCAGCTTTTCTTTAATGAAGAATCTGTCAATCTCGATATGTTTGGTCCTGTCATGCTGTATTGGATTGTTGGCAATACTAATAGCTGACTGGTTGTCACACCATAGCTTCATCTTGGCTTCCTGGACCAGCTTCAGCTCCATCAATATATTCTTCAATCACAATAGCTCTGTGACTCCCAAGGCCATAGCTCTATACTCTGCTTCAGCTGTTGATCTGGCAACCACTGACTGTTTCTTACTCCTCCAAGAGACCAAGTTGCCTCCTACAAATATATAATATTCCGATGTAGATCTCCTGTCGTCAGCACAGCTAGCCCAGTCAGAATCACAATAGCCCTCGATGCTCACATGATTATTTCTTCTAAAAATCAGTCCCTTCCCGGGGGCTCCCTTCAAGTACCTCAGAATCTGGTTCACTGCATCCATATGACCCTTCCGGGGGTCATGCATATAGCGGCTCACTACACTTACCGCAAAGCTGATATCAGGTCGAATGTGGCTCAAGTAGATCAACTTGCCCACTAATCTCTGATATCTATCCCGGTCAACTGGTTCTCCAGCTTCAGCATCCAGTTTGAACTTCTGGTCTATCGGTGTCGTAGCTGGTTTGCAACCCATCATCCCTATTTTCGTAAGCAGGTCCAGTGCGTACTTCCTCTGAGAAAGAACAATTCCCTCTATATCTCGAGCAATCTCAATCCCGAGGAAGTATCGAAGAGGGCCAAGATCCTTCACCTCGAACTCCTTGCCAAGCTTCCCTTTGAGTTGGGCGATCTCCTGCTCATCATCGCCTGTAATAATCATATCATCTACATACACCGCAAGCATGGTGATGTGGCCTCCACTTCGTCTGAAGAGGACAGTATGATCAGCATTGATCTGCTAATATCCCATCCCTATCATTGCTCTCCTGAACCTGTCAAACCATGCTCGAGGAGACTGCTTCAGTCCATAGAGGGACTTCTTCAGTCTGCAGACCTTGCCTTCTGTCTGATTGGTGCCGAATTCTGGTGACAACAAATGTGTCCTACAATAGCATGCGTAGAACGCTATAAAAAGCCTTCTATAGCGTATTACGTCCGCTATAATTGCCCCCGCTATAGTCTGTGAACGGTTATGAATGCTATTCATTATAGCGTTCTTCAATGCTGTAGATTAATTATAGCGTTCAAGAATGTTGTGAATGGTCTATAGCATTCTTGAATGTTGTTGATGGTGCATAGCGTTCTTTAATGTTGTTGATTTATTATAGCATTTCTGAAGTCAATTTTTTATAGCATTTTGAGTGCCATAAATCTGCTACACAATTTCATATCTGAATAACATGTTATGTATCACATACAATTAACCTGTGCATCATAAAAATTCATGCTGAATTACAATTTTGATTTCAACAATTTCAAACGCAACTTCCATTTTGATCAATCAATATATAGAAAAAAAAAATCCAAAATAAATAATTTTATACATTTTTCATTAAAACATTCAAGATGTACAAAAAGTTGTTGTACGCCTAAAGTGATAGAAATAGTAGTCGAAAAAAAAAATTATGTAAAGAGAATCCAAGATGTACAAAATGTTTGTAACCTAACGCTAATCCAAAATTCAACTAAACCATTCCATTTGCATACAAAATATCTGTAGGGCAAAATGTAGCTCGATCGACTCTTTCCTTCAAGCTTATATCCACAACAATAAAAAAATTTACACGTCAACCTACACAAAATTGAAAAGAAAACACATTAGCATTATTATATAAAAAAAAAGTTCACACAAGATCATGTATCCATGTATTCCATAAACATTTATCTTTGTTGCATTTGTATTCCAATATTCCTCCTACTTTTATAACGAACTGGGTATCAATTTATATATGTCAACTCCATGCCAGAATACACATTAAGATGCAATACATCTACAAAACTTTTATAAGAAAAAAGTTGGACTAGGAAGAATGTGTGTGTACAAGTGCCAGAATACACACTAAGATTAATCCATCCACTTATCATTCTAACAAAAAGAGGATCACCCATCTAATTCCCACTTTCCATCCACTTATCAACATATGCTCCAAATCTGTAGCATCATGTCGTTCTTTTGAATGTAAATTTCATATCCATATGGTTCCCCATATAATATCAATATTTACTACATCAAGGCATTGGTGGAAAATCCAATAGATGTTATATGAAAATGAATAAGATGTTCTCTCTCTCAAAAAATTAAGAGAAGGAAAAGGAAAAACATAGGTCAAGTGAGAAATGGGCTTAACCTTTGCTCATAGGCAAGTGACATGACAAGGAAACCATCAGATACATGCACAAGAAGAAGAAACAAATAAGGATACTATATTACATAATCCTCAATTTCATGTGCCTCATTGTAGCCTATGCCTACATCAAGAAATTCCTGCAAGATGTGAAGGAACTCAAATCTGATCCTTTTGATCCATGGTGTCTTAATATTGGGATAAAAAAAGAAGTAAAGCTCATCAGTAATAGATGAAAATTAGAAGTGCAATATTGAGGTTATTGATGGTGACACAATTATAAATGTGTAACCTAAGAGCAGCAATATCCACATTTACCCAGTCTCACAAGTTCAAGTCAACAAATTAAGCAACTTTTATTGTGTGCATTCAGACATGTAGGCACAAGTTTTATCATCCATATACTCGAGCATGAAGCATCCTATCTGCTGAAGCATGCGAGAGTAAAATAAAAACGGCCCTTACGAAGAAATATATTGTATATTGCATCATCCATTAAATTTCAAGGACTAGAAAAAGGAAATCAGATATTTACCTGATCACAGTTTTCGATGCTTATACCTACTTCACATCTCAAACCTTGGTTGATGGTAAACAACCTCCTTTTCCACGTCCACCAGGTAACCCGACTCCGTCGTCGACCCTTTTATTGTGCACACAAAATAGAAATTATTCTCTAATCTGATTAGAAAGGGATTAAAAAGAGAAGAAGAAAGGGGTAAGCACATATGAGGTAACAATGATGGACGATTGTTGTGAATGGGTGCAATAAACGACAAAAAATCCAAGGATGACAACAATGAAAGCTGTTGTCAATGGTTGCGACGAACGATAGAAAGTCTACAGGAAAGTGAAAGGGAAAAAAAACTTAATTAGTTCAGTAGAGGGGAAAAAACAGAGAAAATAGAGAAGTTGCAAGGGACATACTTGGGTGCAAGGGGCGGAGGAGGCGGTGATAATGCGACTTGCGTGTTGCAAGTAAGAAATAACAAAATTCATACTCTTAGAATTTCTAGGTTCTGTAAGGAATGAATAATAACTTGAAGGAAGAATTATTTAAAAGATGAAGTCAAAAAAATTTGAGAAACTGAAAAAATGAACTCAAAAACTTCTATTTATTCAACCCTTCTATCATGTCATGCCTCCTGAATGTTTATTGCAAGAGTAAGACTGCCTACAAATGACAATAATGCAGTTCAATGGTATGAATATGCAAGGAATAAAGGCCTTACCCATTGATGGCCTGAAGAAACCACTAGATATTTGTGCTATCAGCCTCTCATCCAGCAGCTGCAAAAGGAAATAGTTGTATATATTAGTTAATTTTGAAATACCACAAGTAGGACAACTGTTGAGTATAATTTTGTCTTCTTACACTTCTACAAGCTTGTACTTTATCTGATTCAAGAACCTATTCACCACCTCGCACTTCCTACCGGTATCCAGAAAGAAATGATTATTACTACCCAAAATAATACTAAACAGCGAACCCAACTGAATAACAGTATAAACAAAGACTGGAAATAATTGAAGTATACCTTGCTGAAATATCTTTGAAGTAAACATTCCTTTATCAAGCTGCATACCCCATTGAAATATAACAAATTAGACATCATCTGATGATGCAAATTATCAGCTTAACTTTCGGATAACAAGACAAAGAAAATTAGAATCAGCAGGATTCAAAATTTTACCTTATTATACAACCACTCTATCGATGTGGGAGCTCTACATAGAGGCGAGACCAATATTAGACCAATAAAACTGTCACGACCCGCACCCGGATATACGGGCACGAATACGTGGGCCACGTCCAGCCTACGCCGCAGTATAGGCGGTAGAGCGCTGTCAAGTACCATACACTAACTATAACATCTAAAGATCCATAACTAGAAATGTACTTATGTCACATCACGAAAACTAAGGAAGATAAGACAAGAAATAATAACAATATCACTAAAACAACTAGAATCTACAAGGATCATAAGACAGAAAAATAAAGAAGGAACAACAAGACTAAGGATAACTACCAGGCAACTCACATAGAAGAATAGTGAGATCCACCTCAGCTAGCAACATCATGAAGTCCAATACTGAGGGCACAACTACTCCTAAAATTTTGTCAATATATCCAGTCAGGTTGGAACGAGCATAAATCTCAAATAACAGTTCTAATTAGACGATATTGAAAATGTAGCAGTAAATAGAGAGAATATACAAGAAATCAAGAAATGTACATGTGAGTATCATGGCAAGGTAAGCTATAAATCTAGAGCTAGAACGAGACAAGTAAAACTGATCATGGCATGTACAAGAATCAAGAAACATCTGTCTAAGTGTGTGTGTACTTGCGAGGACCCTGATTTTTGGAAATTATTATTTTATTTTATTTTATAGTATTTCTAATTATTAGGTTATATTGTATATTTAATTAGGATTTTATATGTACTTTTTATGTCTTTGATTGTTGGAGCACACGACATGCCCATCTCTTGAAACGTCCTTTATGAGTTTTGTAGTAGACAGGATGACCATCAATTTGATATATCATGTCCCATCCGAATTTGTCCCCTAGCATCCTTTTGACTTCGTGCAACTTCGAGTCAAATTTAAGCAATTAGATTATTTACCATAATTCCATACCTAGCTTCCCATGTGAGTTCGGAACTCGATATAGATCAAAACCGTTTGGCCCAAGTTTGACCCCTTTTTGAGTCTACGACACACATGCCAAGGGTGTGACACTCAATCGAGTTCCCATGTGCTATTTAATTTCGAATGGCACAAGAGACTCATTAGTTGACTTTTCGAGTTCGACTTGACTAGAAAATATATTTGGACCCTAACCTAGCCAACCCCACTTATAGAGCCATGATAGGTTGCCATGGCTTAGTATAATTATTTTGATATTTATTTTGGGATGTTATACATCCAAATAGATTTATATACAATTTTGCATATATATATGATTATATTTATAATAGCCTAATATTTTATATAGATATGGCCTTAGTCATGGTTAAGTTCTAAGATGCATAGCGACTAAGAATTTTGGTAATGTTAGTGTAGTTGTGTGCTTTGACTAGTATATTAGCCATGCTAGGGAAGGCCCGGCCATAGCTATGTCCCAATTAAGAAAACCAGATAAAATTGTGACTTAACCCCCACCGATAATTTATTATTAGATTATTGACTTTCTAGGAGACCCGGTTGTACCAATTTAGTCCCGACTTGACCCGAACCAAATCCAAATCTAAATAGACTTGTAGTACTCTCAAATACCTTCATGTTAATATATATTTTGTATATATATCTTATTAATATTAATATGTTTTTAATTTTGGAAAGTTTCTAATTATAGAAAGTGTCTACGTGTAATCCTAGTTGGCAATAGTTTATATTTGACCCAAAGTCCAACCCAAACCTATGTAGGCATGTTGGACATTAATATATATTAATAACCATATATATTTAATATTTATTCAGATTTAGATTGTATTTATATTTAGAAATCTAACTAGTTCCATATTAGAAAACCCTCCATG
Organism: Iris pallida; assembly: GCA_029216955.1. Taxonomy (NCBI): domain Eukaryota; kingdom Viridiplantae; phylum Streptophyta; class Magnoliopsida; order Asparagales; family Iridaceae; genus Iris; species Iris pallida. The sequence goes on from JANAVB010020999.1 coordinate 7,511,638, forward strand.
CAAATCTTCTTTGTATTTTAATTAAATCTAAATTTAATATTTAAAACTTATATGCTTCTTATCTAATAGCAGCACATAGCTTTTAAATTAAGCCTCCTTCAATAATGACCATTGATTATAATATTTAAACAAATTATATTCCAAATTTAGCCTTATTGGTAATCCTACTACTATCAAGATTATCTTATTCTAACATGTCCAATCTAATCATACTTAAATTAAATAATACATATCTATCTTAATTATATATATATGAATATATGAGTATCTCATAATTCCTATATTAAAAATCATGCACACCTTTTCTTTTTCGTCCAAAAATATTCTCCAAATTTGCTAGAAAAGTCAGCCACGTTTTTTACCCGACAAAGCAACTTAGAAGGGCCATATCTCCTAGCTCGGGACTCGAAATGCGTCCCAATTTTTTTTTGTTGGAAGCGTATCGAGGTAAGCTTTTCAAAAACATATTTTAATAGACAAAATTCATTTTGTAGATTTCTATAAAATTGTTTGAGTATCAGATTCCTGAAAAACAAACATGTTTCGATATTTTTGCGATTCCTGGAGATTCCGGAAACGAAAATGCGATCCGTTTAGTTTTTTGGAAAGCTGATACGAAGATCTATACCATCTCCTAACTAAATAAATCTAATACGTACAATATTAATTATAATTAGATAATAGACTATTTTCAGCATCCGAAGACGTTTGTTTGGACTTAGTTCCTCGGCAGCCGTTGTTTCACCTACTTTCCTGTCTGATCTTCGTCACCACAGTTCTTACAACCCAGACAAGTACATCTTGCCAAACTCTATAGTATTTACATGCTTTCCTATATTTTCAGTGTTTCTTGTTTTGTTACATATCTCTCTTATTTCCTTTCATGATTCTTTCTAGTTACACGTGCACGTAGATTTTGATTTTTCTTTCTATACTACTTGTTCTATCTTTTCTATCTTGTTCATGTCTAGTGATAGTATTGATATGCCTGTGCCATATTTTCTCTGACCTGTTTGACCTGTACTTGACTTGGACATGACTAGATATGCTTGATTTCCTAGTACCTTAGGAGAGAATGTTTTATTAGCCGTGGCTATCCTCTATTGTTAGTGCCTCCCCAGGCTACGATAGAGAACCTGATATAGGACTGTTAGTGCCTCTCCGGGCTACGATTTTAGCCACGATTAATATTATATTCTCATGACATGTCACCATCTGTAGAGTTCCTTTATGTGTTATCATTTCCTCTACTTATTTTTCTATTTCTCTTGCATGTTATTTACTGTACAGTTGGTATGTATATTATGTGTCTTGCTAGTCCTCTGAGGACCTGGTGATCTCTCCAGGTATTAGATGAAGGTATGGTACACTGATGGAGGATGATTGCTATACCGAGACTGCAGGTATATTTAGTTGATGTTTTATCTTTCTCTTCCGTAAGTGGATTTTGTCCTATATTTGATTCTTGCTACATTATAGCCTAGTCTTGTACGAGCTTCTATTTTTCTCTAGCTTGTTCATGATAAATATGTTATTGGGGATCCACTCTAACATATTTATCTATTCTAGAATCAGTGTATTATGGTCTGATCAGCCTTACTGCACTTGATTCGTTATTATTACCGATATTTAGTGGATTGAGATATAGTTAATATAGAATAACCAGACAGCTTATAGGTATTCGAGCTGGGCTGGAGTCCTCTCGATGCGTAGCTGGCATGCATACGTATCCTAGTCCTACGTATTTTGGGACTGAGGCGTTACATATTTTTGTGGTGGCCCATGCAGGTCGAGTTAGCCGTTTCGGTTACATTACTATACCGAGCGGGCCTGCGACCTGATTAAAACCTCAGGAATCTCAATCCACAACTGCCTTGACAATTCTTTTGGAAATTTCTCTACCGTCCTTGAACTTCGTATTTGCTCTCGATTACTCTTTCTTTGCTTTCTCGTATCATTGCTTCTCGTCCCTTCCTATTTCGGAGTGACGAATAATCGTGCTATATAGGATTTATCAGAAATTCTTAAGTTATAGTGTAAGTTAGTCTACTTATTGTATTCTGATTGCTTGATAGATAATGGGGATTAGAGATGACATATGCCATAGGGCATCATGTGTTTGATGAGATAGTTTAACCAAAGGTGGGTAGATGTCCTTAATATAGAAATAAATAGATGATCGTACTAGGTTACGTCCTTATGACAGTCACTCGATAGAGAAAAGGGTGGTAGTTTTAGTGTAATGATTGGCCCTCTACAAGAGTAAAGTAGACAATCTAACCTAATCCATTTACTATTATACCGTGTTAGTTTAAAGTGAGGATTAAGTGGATTAGTAGGTACCACTTAGCTTGGTTAGGAAAAAAAAGAGACTCATATAATTGTGATACTAGTATGGTTAGGAGGGACAAGACTTCAACATAATCATTGCAAGACCGCCAAAACCAAGAAGAGCGAGTAAAGATAACCACCTATAGTTTTACGATATAGATATTGCAAAATCAAATTGGTTAGGATTGATTATTACTTGAGTTATTTGGAGAGAGCGTAGTGACCTAACGTATCTCTTAAACTATTCCTAGTTACACTAGCGCGGTTTTTCGTTACTAAGGATCCTTATTTTGATTTCGAGGACGAAATTCTTTTAAGGTAGGTAGATTGTGAGGACCCTGATTTTTGGGAATTATTTTTTTATTTTATTTTATAGTATTTCTAATTATTAGGTTATATTGTATATTTAATTAGGATTTTATATGTACTTTTTATGTCTTTGATTGTTGGAGCACACGACATACCCATCTCTTGAAACGTCCTTTATGAGTTTTGTAGTAGACAGAATGATCTTCAATTTGATATATCATGTTCCATCCGAATTTGTCCCCTAGCATCCTTTTGACTTCGCGCAACTTCGAGTCAAATTTAGGCAATTAGATTATTTACCATAATTCCATACCTAGCTTCCCATGTGAGTTCAGAACTCGATATAGATCAAAACCGTTTGGCCCAATATATGGGTTTGACCCCTTTTTGAGTCTACGACACACATGCCAAGGGTGTGATACTCAATCGAGTTCCCATGTGCTATTTAATTTCGAATGGCACAAGAGACTCATTAGTTGACTTTTCGAGTTCGACTTGACTAGAAAATATATTTGGACCCTAACCTAGCCAACCCCACTTATAGAGCCATGATAGGTTGCCATGGCTTAGTATAATTATTTTGATATTTATTTTGGGATGTTATACATCCAAATAGATTTATATACAATTTTGTATATATATATGATTATATTTATAATAGCCTAATATTTTATATAGATATGGCCTTAGTCATGGTTAAGTTCTAAGATGCATAGCGACTAAGAATTTTGGTAAGATTAGTGTAGTTGTGTGCTTTGACTAGTATATTAGCCATGCTAGGGAAGGCCCGGCCATAGCTATGTCCCAAGTAGGAAAACCAGGTAAAATTGTGACTTAACCCCCACCGATGATTTATTATTAGATTATTGACTTTCTAGGAGACCCGGTTGTACCAATTTAGTCCCGACTTGACCCGAACCAAATCCAAATCTAAATAGACTTGTAGTACTCTCAAATACCTTCATGTTGATATATATTTTGTATATATATCTTATTAATATTAATATGTTTTTAATTTTGGTAAGTTTCTAATTATAGAAAGTGTCTACGTGTAATCCTAGTGTAATCCTAGTTGGCATTAGTTTATATTTGACCCAAAGTCCAACCCAAACCTATGTAGGCATGTTGGGCATTAATATATATTAATAACCATATATATTTAATATTTATTCAGATTTAGATTGTATTTATATTTAGAAATCTAACTAGTTCCATATTAGGAAACCCTCCATGCAAATCTTCTTTGTATTTTAATTAAATCTAAATTTAATATTTAAAACTTATATGTTTCTTATCTAATAGCAGCACATAGATTTTAAATTAAGCCTCCTTCAATATTAATGACCATTGATTATAATATTTAAACAAATTATATTCCAAATTTAGCCTTATTGGTAATCCTACTACTATCAAGATTATCTTATTCTAACATGTCCAATCTAATCATACTTAAATTAAATAATACATATCTATCTTAATTATATATATATGAATATATGAGTATCTCATAATTCCTATATTAAAATCATGCACACCTTTTCTTTTTCGTCCAAAAATATTCTCCAAATTCGCTAGAAAAGTCAGCCACGTTTTTTACCCGACAAAGCAACTTAGAAGGGCCATATCTCCTAGCTCGGGGCTCGAAATGCATCCCAGTTTTTTTTGTTGGAAGCGTATCGAGGTAAGCTTTTCAAAAACATATTTTAATAGACAAAATTCGTTCTATAGATTTCTGTAAAATTGTTTGAGTATTAGATTCCCGAAAAACAAACATGTTTCGATATTTTTGCGATTCCTGGAGATTCCGGAAACGAAAATGCGATCCGTTTAGTTTTTCGGAAAACTGATACGAAGATCTATACCATCTCCTAACTAAATAAATCTAATAGGTACGATATTAATTATAATTAGATAATAGACTATTTTCAGCATCCGGAGACGTTTGTTTGGACTTAGTTCCTCGGCAGCTGTTGTTCCACCTACTTTCCTGTCTGATCTTCGTCACCACAGTGCTCACGACCCAGACAAGTACACCTTGCCAAACTCTACAGTATTTACATGCTTTCCTATATTTTCAGTGTTTCTTGCTTTGTTACATATCTCTCTTGTTTCCTCTCATGATTCTTTCTAGTTACACGTGCACGTAGATTTTGATTTTTCTTTCTATACTACTTGTTCTATCTTTCCTATCTTGTTCATGTCTAGTGATAGTATTGATATGCCTGTGCCATGTTTTCTCTGACCTGTTTGACCTGTACTTGACTTGGACATGACTAGATATGCTTGATTTCCTAGTACCTTAGGAGAGAATGTTTTATTAGCCGTGGCTATCCTCTATTGTTAGTGCCTCCCCGGGCTACGATAGAGAAGCTGATATAGGACTGTTAGTGCCTCTCCGGGCTACGGTTTTAGCCATAATTAATATTATATTCTCATGACATGTCACCATCTGTAGAGTTCCTTTATGTGTTATCATTTCCTCTACTTGTTTTTCTATTTCTCTTGCATGTTATTTACTGTACAGTTGGTATGTATATTATGTGTCTTGTTAGTCCTCTGAGGACCTGGTGATCTCTCCAGGTATTAGATGAAGGTATGGTACACTGATGGAGGATGATTGCTACACCGAGACTGCAGGTATATTTAGTTGATGTTTTATCTTTCTCTTCCGTAAGTAGATTTTGTCCTATATTTGATTCTTGCTACATTATAGCCTAGTCTTGTACGAGCTTCTATTTTCCTCTAGCTTGTTCATGATAAATGTGTTATTGGGGATCCACTCTAACATATTTATCTATTCTAGAATCAGTGTATTATGGTCTGATCAGCCTTACTGCACTTGATTCATTATTCTTACCGATATTTAGTGGATTGAGATATAGTTAATCTAGAATAACCAGACAGCTTATACGTATTCGAGCTGGGCTGGAGTCCTCTCGATGCGTAGCTGGCATGTATACGTATCCTAGTCCTACGTATTTTGGGACTGGAGCGTTACAGTACTAGCTACAATATGTGGCCGGCTTGGGTCTGCACAAGGTCATGATCTAGCCAATCATACGTTTCGTGTATAATTGGCATTCACAAGTTTCACAAGATACACAATGCGGGTATTGACCATACATCTACATTAATACTCCCCGTCCCCGACCAGTATTGTGGATCCAACCTGTCACTCCCAGTTTTCAAATTAGGGATATTTTTGTCATTTTCTAAGTTTTATAATTTTTGGAAATTTTATTTGATTTTATAGGATTTTTAGGGATTTGGTTGATTTAGTTTGAATTTTATCCAATTTGGACTTAAGTTGGAGACCCGGGTAGTCTGGACCCTAGTAGGACCCACATACTAGCTGGACTTGGCCCACATGCCATCCTAACTAGGCTAGAAACCATAAACCATACTCCCATGGCTTAACTAGTCATTTAGAGACTTAATTAGTCAATTTGGAGTTAAACCAAAACAAACCGAACCAAACAAAATTCAAACCGAACCAAACTAAGTCTATTGGGTGTGGAGGTCTAATGGGTCTCCACCCAAACCCATTAGGAGCCCCCACATGGCCGGCCACATGTAGACCAACCTCCCCCTCTCTTTGCTTCACTCCAAAGTAATCTCTCTCTCTCTCTCTTCATTTCATTTCTTTTTGA
>JANAVB010020999.1:7520427-7680427 GCA_029216955.1 Iris pallida
TAGCCAGGCCAGTTACTTACAGGTGCCCAAGCCGATCACAAGTTGAAACTACTACTCACACACATTGGATAGATGGCTTACCCTGATTTGTGTACATACCATGATCAGTTCTACTTTCCTGTTCTAGCTCTAGCTCTACAGCTTACCATTCCATGATACATATATGTACACTCCATAATTTTATTGTATATGCTCTATTTACAGTCTTATGGCTTTTATTCTATCTTGAGATCTGTTATGAGATATGTACTCGTTCCATCCTGACCGGATATGTTGACAATGTTTACAGATACAGAGGAGGACTATTATTGCACTTACTACGACCCACCGGACGTAGTAGGTTTAGAGACAGATACCCTAGATCAGCAGGGTGCAATACCGCAGGGCGAGATACCGCCTATCCTGTAGATAGAGTAGGTTTTTGTACTGGACCTTGTCTCCAGTTACTCTTGGGACTGTTATTATTTTGGCTAGTATTAGAGACTTTGGACTTGGACTTGTATATTCTTTGTGTTTGGACTTGACATGTTATATTTTTTGTCATGTTGTCTTTATCATTCAGTATTTTACTTATCATCTTAGAGTTGTGATTGAGTACTCATATATTATCGTTGCTTGTCCTCCGTTCGGAGTTGACCATATTCTCGACAGGTTTTGATATTATATAAACTGTTGTTAGAGTAGTAAACCTACAGCGTTCTACGCCGTTTTTACGGTGAGGGCTGGGCGTTGTTATGCACACGTGCCCTTATAGTGGGTGCGGGTCTTGATACATTTTTAGTGGTGGCCCATGCAGGTCTTGAAGTCGCAATTAGTGCGATGTCGTAGCAGCACTCGTCTTAGAGTGTTGACTACGAGCCTGTGTTACATATAGGAGGTGGTAGGCTAAGAGTACTCAATCACAGTAGTATCTTTCCTTGCTTATCTTGCTTACCGTCTTTGATATTGATTTAATGTATTCTAGCTGTCCTCCTTTGATATAGTCCTTCTTGTGCCATATTGATATCTTCTTTTCAATCTGTCTCCAGGATGGTTATGACTCATTCTTCCGGTGAGGAGCACGGGGAGATGGAGAGGTCTGCTACCTCTGGCGGACAGGCTCCAGTCACTTCCCCTGCAGTTGGAACTTCAGTAGGGGCTCTCGGGGGTACTCCTCCAGCGCTCTCGATGACTGTCCCTGGGGTCATTGCGGGTGCTCTTCCTGCAGTGTCGGGGGCTACGACGGGAGATGTCGGGGGCGTTCCTCCTCCTCCTCAGCAGGGGACTCCTCCGCCGGTGGTGGGAGCTATTCCTCCATTGCCTTCTCTACCTACAGACATGGGGCAGATGCTCGCATTCTTTCAGCAGGTGCTGGAGTCCCAGCGGGCCCAGCACGAGGCACAGATGAGACAGACTGAGGCAATACGCCAGGGCATGGAGGATGCCCATAGGTTGGCCCTGGCTACGGTGGAGCGTGGGGCTCCACAGCAGGAGGTACAGCAGCAGAAGCCCGGAGACATCCAGGATTTCAAGAAGATGGGTCCGAGGGTTTTCAGAGGGACCGAGGGCATTGTATATGCTGATGACTGGCTCGAGGATATCGAGCGTCAGATGAGGTGCTCCCGCCTGGCAGACGACCTGAGGGTCGAGGCGGTTGGCTTGCAGTTATTAGATGTTGCCCGGACATGGTTCCGGAACGAGCCGGCTCTTGCAGGAGAGGGCCACACTTGGGCTGAGTTTCGGGCCCTGTTCAGAGAGAAGTTCTTTTCTTCCACAAATAAGATTGGCCTAGTGCGACAGTTTCAGAACCTGCAGCAGGGCAGTATGACTATAGAGGACTATGCGGCGGAGTTTGGCCGGCTGAGCCGATACGCCGAGTACATGGTGAGCGATCCAGTGATCCGAGCAGAGCGCTTCCGGGAGGGATTGACATGGGATATCAAGATCCTAATCCCTTCCTTCTATCCGACATATGCAGAGGTCTATGCGGATGCTCGGAAGGTGGAGAGAGAGTGAGGCTTGAAGCCGAAGAGGGATCGTGATTTGTTTTTGGGGCCCAGTAGTAGCACGGGGGCTGCTAAGCGCCCTCAGCTTCAGCATCAGCCGTTCCAGCATCATCAGCAGCAGGTGCAGGCCAGGGCACCTGTCCAGAGGGTTCAGCAGCGTCAGGGGCAAGATGATCCTCCGTGCCACTACTGCAAGAAACCCGGTCACCTCTTTGAGTTCTACAGGAGGAGGCTGGGTTTGTGCCTCTTTTGCGGTGCCACTAGGCATCAGATGCGGGAGTGTCCTAAGAACCCCCGTGTTGCTGGAGCAGCTCAGAGGGCACCTGTTCCGAGGGCACCAGCTAGTGTGCCTGTAGTTCAGCAGCGGGGTCCACTTCCGACCCAGCAGCAGCAGTTTGTCCAGCACCGCCAGCAGAAGGGTGTTCAGGGTAGAGCCTTTGCTCTTACAGCCGAGGAGATGGAGCCTATAGCAGATGTTGTCGCAGGTTCTGTTCTGCTCGATTCTTTTCCTGCTTTGGCCTTGTTTGATTCTGGTGCTACGCACAGTTTTGTGTCTGTTTTTTTTGCTCTTAGGCACAATATCATTGCTGAGTATCTTGGTAGGACTTGCAAGATTATGACATCATCCTGGTTAATAATGTTTGTAAGGGACGGAGAGTTTCTTTGAGAGGCCGGGAGCTGAGTGTGTGTTTGCTCGTAATGCCACTTCCGAGTTACGATGTGGTATTCGATATGGACTGGTTGAGCATGCACCATGCTAGCATAGACTGCAGAGGAGGCAGAATTCTGTTCAGGCCGCCGGGAGAGCCGGAGTTTGAGTTCACCAGAGGTGCAGCGGAGCCAGGAGATGGATTCTGCGGAGCGTTGTTGGCGGGGCCGGTGTTGCCACATCCTCTTATTGCTGAGTTCTTGGATGTCTTTCCCAAGGAGTTGTTCGGGATGCCGCCAGATCGTGATGTTGAGTTTTCTATAGACCTAGTGCCGGTCGCTGAGCCTATCTCATAGCACGTCTATAGAATCAACAACAGTGAGTTAGCGGAGCTGAAGAAACAGGTCGACGAGCTGCAGGACAAGGGCTTTATCCGATCTAGTTCTTCACCTTAGGGCGCGCCAGTTCTTTTCGTCCCGAAGAAGGATGGTACGGTACGTATGTGTACTGATTACAGGGCGCTCAACAACCTTACTATCAAGAACAAGTATCCTTTGCCAAGGATTGATGACTTGTTCGACCAGTTGAGCAGGGCGAGGGTGTTCTCGAAGATCGACTTGCGTACCGGGTACCATCAGCTGAAGGTGAAGCGGGATGACATTCCAAAGACTGCATTTCAGACCTGTTATGGCCAGTATGAGTATACCGTCATGCCGTTTGGGTTAACCAACGCCCCGGCGATATTCATGAACTTGATGAACAAGGTATTCCATCAGTACCTTGACAAGTTCGTGGTGGTCTTTATCGATGACATTCTTATCTATTCGAAGATGCCAGAGGAGCACGAGGAGCACCTGAGGATTGTGCTGGACACTCTCAGAAGGGAGCAGCTGTATGGGAAGCTGTCGAAGTACGAGTTCTTCTTGGATCGCGTGGAGTTCCTAGGCCATGTTGTCTCTGGCGAGGGGATTTCAGTGGATCCGAAGAAGATTTCTGCAGTGGAGTCCTGGTCTACGCCGAGCTCAGTAGCAGAGGTTGGGAGTTTTCTGGGTCTGGCAGGTTATTACCGAAAGTTCGTACAGGACTTTTCCAGGATCGCCCAGCCGATGACCCGACTTACCAGGAAGGACGAGGAGTTTGTTTGGTCCGATGAGTGCCAGGCCGCCTTTGAGGAGCTGAAGACGAGGTTGACTACAGCTCCTATCTTGACGCTGCCATCTGGATCTTGTGGTTATACGTTCTACAATGATACTTCAGGACGGGGTTTGGGTTGTGTACTTCAGTAGCACGGAAAGGTGATTGCCTATGCATCTAGGCAGTTACGTCCTCATGAGAGGAACTATCCTACCCACGATCTGGAGCTGGCAGCGGTCATCTTTGCTTTGAAGCTGTAGAAACACTATCTGTACAGAGAGCGAGTTAAGATCTATACAGATTACAAGAGCTTGAAGTACATGTTTACCCAGAAGGAGTTGAATATGAGGCAGAGGCGATGGTTAGAGCTGATGAAGAATTTTGATATATCCTTACAGTACCATCCGGGGAAGGCCAACGTGGTTGCGGATGCTTTGAGCAGGTATCCCGTGGCCATGTGTTTGACGATGGATCATCACCTTCTGGCAGATCTGGAGAGTTTGGGCATAGAGGTGATAGTTCCTGGGTTCGAGGAGCAGATGTGGGGTCTCCAGGTGCAGTCAGAGCTGATGGACAGAGTCAGGGCAGCTCAGTTTGAGGATGAGGCTCTGAGGGTCATCAGGGAGCAGGTCCGGGCAGGACTGTTGGATGAGTTCTCTATAGCGGGAGATGGGTCGTTGAGGCATGGTACCAGATTGTGCGTGCCGAGCGGAGGACTTCGGGAGGAGGTTCTTCAGGAGGCGCATCGTTCTCAGTACTCTTTGCACCGAAATACGTGCCAGGGCCTACGTCCTCCAAATCTAACAAACTTTATATGAAAACATGCCAGAACGATGCCACGAGTCTACTGGTGGTGTCAGAAATTGAATTCGGAGTCCCGGGTTCAAAAATAGAATTTTACAACTTGGAAATTATGAATTCGGACGGCCAACTTTGGCGTCGAATTCAACCAACCAAACGTGCTCACAATAAAACGAAACTGGAGGGGTAGGAAGAGGGTTATACCAGCTTCGGATAGGAACCAGTAGCACGCCAGACGGAGCTGCGATGGAGGAGATACGAACCGACGAAGTTGGCTCCGCAAAACTGTCCAAAAATTATACCATTTAAACGGTCAACTTGGTGGCCGGTTTTGACGTATCAAACGACGAAATTAACGGACGAAAATTGAGGTGAGTGAAGATGGATATACCAAGATTGAGACGGAGTAAAGAAATCGCCGATCCAACGGTCGGATTGTCCAGAAAATCTGTGCGAAGTTGCTGCGATGAGGTGCCAATTCTGGATCTCGTTCGCGCGCGCGTCGACGGGATTCCGTGCAAAACGCACGAATCGACTATACGGCGCATCGAGGAAGAGGACAGTGGCCATGGGGCCTGCCCAGGGGTTCGTCGGAGGGGGTGCGGCTGGCCAAGGGTGACGACCACGACAGTGGCACGCGGTGGTGCGCGGTGGGGCGCGGCCACCGGCGCGGCGAAGCACTGCAGCTGCTGCTGCTGCTACTTGCTGCGACTGCTGTTTGCTGCTGCTGCAGCGTGCGGCCTGGGCGGCGGCGGCGCTGCACGGCACGGTACGGTGCGGCAGCACGTCGGCGGCACGGCGCGGCGCGGCGGCGGCACGGCACGGCGCGGCGGCGGCACGGCACGGCGCGGCGGCGGCCCAGCGGAGCACGGCGGCGGTCGTGGAGCTCGGGGGGTGGCGTATGGTGGTGATGAGGTGGTGATGTTGTAGTGGTGTTCGGTGGTGGTTGAAGTGGTGGTGATGGTTGAAGTGGCGGTGGTGGAGGAGGCTCGGGATGGAGGAGCTGGTGGCGGCGCCGGCGGGGTGCCCGTGCGGTGGGGCGGCTACAGCGGGGTGCCCGCGCGGTGGGGCGGTGACGGCGGGGTGCCCGCACGGTGGGGCAGCGACGGCGGGGTACCCGTGTGGTGGGAAGGAGGAGGAGAAGAAAAGAAAAGGAATGGTGGTGTAGTTAGATGATGATGGTGAGGAGGAGCTGAAGAAGGAGAAGAAAATGAAGGAGGAGAAGAAATTAATGGTGAAGTAGAAGGAGAGAATGGGGGAGGGGTGTGCTGCTCGTACAGGAGGGGGGGTTTGTGTTGAATAAAGTGAGAGAGAGAGAGAGAGAGAGATGGTTTATATATATATATATATATATATATATATATATATATATATATTTTATATATATATATATATATATATATATATATATATATATATATATATATATATATATATGGGTATATATTATATAAAGAGAGATATTTAGAGAGAGAGGGTGGTTGGCTGTGAGGGGAGTGAGGTGGGGTGTGTTTGTGTGAGGATTTAAATGTAGAGAGAGAGTGAGAGTATTATATATATTATATTATATATGTACATATATATACATATATAAAAGAGAGGGAAATAGAGATATTTAAAAATAGGAAAGAGTGGGAGTTTATGTGGGGTGTATGGGTAGTCACGAGAGGACAACATGGAGCTTGGGTTCGGGTTCGGTCGAGCCGGGTCGGGTCAAAATCGGACATGGTACAATATTTGAATTAAAATAGGTATTTATGATCATGGAAAAATAAGTAGCATGTGGGGACTCAAATAAATGGGACGCAAGTATCATGCGGGTAGTAGGCTTCGTGTGGGCCATGTCCATATTTGGGGTCGACTAGGTTGGGTCGATGTCGGGTTCCGAAATTAAATTGGAAGTCAGGTCACAAATTACGGTAGATAATTAAATGGTCTAAATTGACCCGAACTTGCGCGAAGCAAAAAGAGTACAAGGGAACAAGTTCGAGTGGGACACGATATACCAAAATGAAGGTAATCCTGTCCACTACAAAACTCGTGAAGAAAATTTCCAGAGATGAACATCCTTGACACTCCAAATATCAAAGGCATGGAAAAGAGCATTTAACGATAAATTAAACAGAATAAATTATTTATTAAAACTAATTCAATCAGAAAAATTAAAAAAATCAACCCGAAATTCAGGGTGCTCACATCCTACCCACCTTATAAAAATTTCGTCCTCGAAATTAAAATCATCTAATAGGTCAAGCTAAAACATACAACTGCTATGGCTACAGTTCCCAATCTGCTACCCTTGTGATCATCTATGTTGTTTCTCTCTACAAGTATTTTGGTTCAGGTTCAACAAGCTTCTTCCATAAAAACTATGTCTATTTTACCCCTAAGAATCTTCATATCAATAAGAACCTTAAAGTATATTCTAAAATATAGGTCATCCTCGAGATACTTATATATATATATCAACAATGATTGGCCATCAACCAAAATTCCAATCTCAATATCAATTTGTTTGTTTCCTTATCCCGTCCTAAGTATCTTTATCCTATTAATCACAAGCTCCATGAAATTATACACTCAAAACCTATTCTCGGCATTGAGCCTTCTCTCTTTTTACTCAAGAACTCCTGAATATAAATCCTCAAATTCAAACTCTTAAATCATTTACCGATTTATTTATTATCCATGTACATATGTCCTTGTTTCGTTCCTGCTATCTTCCGATCTTGCACGCAATGTTATCTCCTTCTATTTTATTCCATATATCGATCTATCCTCCAATCACAAGTAAATGGGTTGTAGATAACCAATAATCACTTGGTCATCAAAGTCTCACAATGTTCAACCCTCGAATCTAAGCACAAGATTCTAGTCCTAAATCCGGAGTCACAAAATATAATATTTTATTACCCCTTCTTAGATACCTTAAAATCAATCTATACTATTAAACTAATCATTCTTAATGGTTTCTAAGTCCACTATAGTCAGTCACTTATATCTATCCTACAAGCTCAACCCAATGAATCCCTAGAAAAATATACTAATCACAATCACACATAATAACATATTATAGTTACACTACAGAATCTGTTAACAAGGTCTGGCTATTTCAGTCATCAATTAAATAGAAGGAAACAAAGGCCTAAGACTGGGTCTAACAATCCATATCAATATTCACGCAAGGTAAGGGTCAAGCAAGACAGGAAAGATTGTCGAAATATTTTCAAGAATGGTACGAGGCCAAACGAAATGCATAGGAAGTAGTCGAAGTAAAACTCAAGAACCATATACCTCCGTAATTACGTCACATGAAGTTACTATCGCGCTAGTGTGCATCTGGCTGCGATTAACTTCCTGGTTCCATACTACAACGGATGGCTGCAGTGCACAGCTGCTACGCCAGATAATATAGGTTCTTGAACTTAACTTGGCTAATATCCGTGAAATATTTCCAAACAATTTTTTTTATAAAATAAAGGGGAAGATGTTAGTCAAAATGCTTAGGGAGTGGTCCAAGTAGAATTCGAGAAACATATTTAACCATGATGCCGTTATCCGAAGTCATGCCTCGCCAGTATTTCTCTAGATGCAAACTTCCGATTCCGTAATACAAGGATAAATTACTTTTCGAACTTTTCTTGAATCAACTCATGAGGCACTTTCAACAATTATCGGGAAGGACAAGAAGAATTATCCAAGAGGCTAGTGAAGAAGAGTTTAGTCAAATCATACGAAAGATAGAACACAAAACAATCCTGTCGAGAAAATCCTAGTTAGGCTGTAGATAGACAGGGTTAACCAAGACGGGAAAGAATAATGATAAGAATTTGTTCTTGTTCAACCGGTCATAACGAAGTGATCCGATTTAAGATACAGTCTGATAACCATACACGTCTTCCTGAAATTATGTTGTCAGAATTTTTGCCACGCCAGTAAGCATAGCTGCAATAAACGATGGAGTCTATAACTTGGGTATACACCCTAAAATCATGTCATCTGGAATTCTCACCACGTCAACCGGTATGGCTGCAAGAAAATCCAAATTCCATAACTAGGATAGTATAACCAACATCAGGCTCCACGTTCCTGTCGTGCTAGCTAGTATGACTGCGATAAATTCTAAACTCCATAAATAAGGTAGACATTTATCGTTCTCATCGAATATGCTTATCAGAATATCTTAAATCAATTCATAAAAATTGATCTCAACAAAATCAAAATCGAAGTCAACAACGAACGAACATCCAGATTCAAAATTCAACGACGAATCAAGGAAGTGATTGGGAACTAGCAAAAACAGATTCCGACGCAGGGTTTAGGAAAAGTTCTCAGGAGAAGTTCCAGAGGCACTATCTAGGTCAAGATTGAAAGTTCTAAAATATAATCTAAATAATCTCAACCTTGATATAAGATTGGCAATTCATATTTGATTCTCAACCTAGAGGATATATAAGTTCAACTTATTGTCACGACCCGCTCCCGAATAATCGGACACGAGTCGGAAACGCCCAGCCTTCGTCGTTAGACACGACAAAGTAAGCTGTACCAAGCTAGGGAAAAACTAACCAGATAAACATGAGTATAGAATCACAACATCTAAAAATGTATCCCAGAATGATCACCATAATCCACAAATCCAAATATCAAAATGTACCAGAATCAACAGGAAAGAAAAGTGCTATGAACTCTAAAGTCAATATCTCAAAGTAAAGCTAAGCAATCTAAACCTGAAGCCTCAAGCTAAGCCTCATCCTGCTCAGCTAAATCCTGGGCTCTGGCCCATAGAGTAGAACAATGTCCTGCAAGCATACCTGCAACATATCCTATTCATGAGTGGAGCAAAGTACAGTTCTAGGTAATGAACAAGACATCATGATATGAAAGTACAAGGGAACATGGTATGTAAAGTACAGGAAAGAACATGGTGAATAAGCACATAAAAGAATATGGTACATAAGAACATGAAAGAACCTGATATGTAAGAACATGAAAGAACATGGTATCTCAGGAATCACAGAAAATAAGTACAAGGTATATCTCCTGCATGTGTGTACTATATTTGAAATATAACTAATTATGTGACCGGCTAGGGGTAAGCACATGAAAGCACAGGAAAGCACATGAATGGTACGGCTTAGGACCCGCGTGCACGATGCGGGGTCTAAGCTAAAACACACCTGAATTGTTTCTTGGGTTTGGTCACATAAATAGTATATTTTCTCACCCCAGGTACAAGTAATAAGAACAAGGAACATGAGCACCAGAAAATACATGTCGTGTTGCATCGTGTCAATCAAGAAAGTACAGGATATAATGAAATGCACAAGACCGTAGAGTGTACTTGCCTTGCTCCAGGAAAGTACGGGTAGTGAAAGGGACTGGATATCTTCCTGTATATAATAATTTGATACAAATTGGTTATAATCTACGCAGTGCAAACTAGTTATCTTGTAACTTCTTAACCTTGGTCTAAAGACAACTAAATTTAGGTTTATAACTCACTTATAAAAATAAATCAATCTTTGAACTAACATAAATGGTATACATGTGGTTGTCATATGAGAGCTATCCACTCAAAATATAGGCAACATATGTTTGGAAAGAATATTTCAGGAAAAGTTACTACCCAACCTTATCAACTCTTAATTCAAAAGAATGTACTAGATAAATATCATCACTTAAAACATATGGCTAAACAGGATAGACAAGGAATTTGAATTTAATCAAAACCATTCAATATCACTATTTGTTATAGAGCTAAAGATCCAAGGTCCTCTACCCATTCTCAATACCCTACAAGAGTTTACTTGTAAAGTTCAAACTGACTGATCATCAATGCCCAACATCTGGCTATCCACAGAACCCAAAATGCAACATGGCATCAGCAGGTCAGTATTCAGGTCCTCATAGTACAGTCTCAGGTCTCCAGATTTCACAAACAACAATGGAGTAGTATAACTGCAGTTTACAGAATTTAAACTGAAGTTGACAGTGAGATGCCATCTTATTGTTAACTTAAGCCCAAACTCTTAAACTCAGGTCCCAACCAACATTACTCCTTAGTTCTCCCAAAGACCTGGACTAAGAAAGAGTCCCACAACTGAACTGATCATCTCAGGTTTAACATCATTAAGAGTCGATCCCCATCCAACCAATTTAAGTAGGTAACAGGATAGTATAGGCTCATGCCAACTGCCATGATCACTGAGATCAACTCCCTCCCAGTTATGATTTAAACAACCCAACTCAAACTTAGATTTAACAAAATGAATCAAGGATAAATGGTCTCAGGTTTAACTGAGATTCAAAAATATATGCTCTGAGTTGCACTCTCAGGTACAGGGTTCAGTGATGCCATGTCCTGCTACCAAGCCATTTAATGAATCGAGCCAAGGGCTGGAACTTGGCCACAATCCTGTCAACAGTAAACAGGAATACAGCAAATGTATCATAGCCCATTGAACTATGGCAGCAAGCAGGGACAGCAGTAAGGTAATCATCAAGGTTCTAAACTCCAACTAATCCATTGGCTCTTAGAACCCAGTCACACACTTAGATAATACCCAGGTTCATCCACCAGATGGATTTGAGTCCATAGACTAAATTAGTTGCACCACTACTCATATTCAAAACCAACACCCCAACTTAAAGTTCAATGGAATAAATCAAATCAATGTTCATCATAGTTAAAATCAAACCAAGCGGGATATGAGTCCAGACTTAGCCAAAGTACTTTCATGATCACTGAGTTAAAAATCAACAAGCCTACCCATGCTTATCAGTATTGGTTCAAGGAGATGGAACCAAATCTGGAACCAACACTGATATGCCCAGGGTCTGAAATATCCCATTACCCAGTCTCTGAATTCATAAGTATTTACTGAACAGGTATGAAAAGAGAACTCTAAAACATAAGGCCATGTTACTGTAATGAAAGGAAGATTCATCCCCATATCCTAATGTCATTACTCCCAACCAACCATTATCAACTTACTGATAAAACATTTCAAGACTTGAGAATTGATCTCTGAATCAAAGAGATCTCAAGAACTCATATAGTTTTATGTATGAACACAGTGAATCAATTAAAGATCAGCCCAAACTCTTAATCATTGCCATGATCAGTGATATAGGCCAGTCTCATCATCCAACTGCATTTAGAATAGAAGATCTACTAATGCTCGATTCTCAGAACAGTTAGCCACTTTAATTAGCACTAACATGGCTAATAATTATGACATCTGCTAATCCATCCCACCTAAATACAGGACATTAGGTTTACCATTTATTATTGCTAGAGCACCATATCTAAATGAAATTAATTTAAGGATTTACCTGGAGTATGGATTTAAACTGAATATGAGCTGATATCGAGATGAACCAAACTATTCTTCAAACGATCCCGATCCACTGATTAATATATCACCTAGTTGGTCAGATCCAAGAAACAAAACACCCATACTTGAACAATCAAGAACAACTAAAAGTCACTAAGCTGAACAGATTTACCTTGATATTTCTAGGAATTAACAAATAGGATTTCAACGTTCTTTATTTGATTTTCTAGATCTGTTGAATCGAAGGCAACTTCCCAAATTCCTCAAAACCCTAAGAACAAGAGTCGATTGACTGATTTTTCAATTAAAAGATAGAATTACCAAATCAAATCCCATAATCTAGATCTGAACCAAATTCTTCATTCTCACCTGGGTTGTTGTCGATTTGGTGGAGGAAGGAGAACTCAAATGCTGTCTTCCCGTTCCTAGAGTGCCTCCGCCATGGCCGCCATTACTACAGGACGAAGAAGGGACTGAGGAGAAGGAAGGAATGATCGGATAGGGAAAGATTGAGCTCTGGAATGGAATGAAAAGGAAGAAGGAAAAGTTTGATTAAATAGCCAAAAATTTGGGGTCGGCACATGCCCTAACCACCTGGAAAACTTTTGGAGGGAAGGGAAATTGGCCAGGTTGTTAGAGCCATGTGCTCTAACAATGGCGTGGAGAAGGGAGTTGCTCCTGAACAGATTTCAAATAAAAATGGATTGTTGCAATGATAGACTTGTTGGCCCAATAAAAATAATCCAATGCTTAGGAAAACCCAAGTGAATGGGCTTAGGAAAACAATTGTAAGAGAAATCAATTAGGTTAAATGAAAAAAAATATCACTGAGAAGTGGAGTTACACTTATACCTTCCCTCTGGGATCCACAACTCATCCCAAGAAAGAATAAAGTTTGATACGGACAATATTTCAAAAATCAAGACGAATAGAAACAAGTGGGAAAAGATTTGAAAAGCTTTCGAAATAAGATTCCCAGGGGTCATCCCTGGAATCTACTAAGAGTTCCTAATATGTGACTGAGTACTAAAATCCTAAAATATTCCATGACTCAACCTTAATCCTATGGTAGGCTCGTAGTAGTACAGATAAGTTCAATCACTACCACGACTTCGTATTAACTGCAAAGACTGACCTGCATGGGCCACCACAAAAATGTGTCACGACCCGCACCCAAATATACGGGTACGAATACGTGGGCCACGCCCAGCCTACGCCGCAGTATCGACGGTAGAGCGCTGTCAAGTACCCTATACTAACTACAACATCTAAAGATCCATAACTAGAAATGTACTCATGTCACATCATAAAAACTAAGGAAGATAAGACAAGAAATAATAACAATATCACTAGAACAACTAGAATCTACAAGGATCATAAGACAGAAAAATAAAGAAGGAACAACAAGACTAACTAAGGATAACTACCAGGCAACTCACATAGAAGAATAGTGAGATCCACCTCTGCTAGCAACATCATGAAGTCCAATACTGAGGGCACAACTACTCCTAAAATTTTATCAACATATCCAGTCGGGATGGAACGAGCACAAATCTCAAAATAACAGTTCTAATTAGACGATATTGAAAATATAGCAGTAAATAGAGAGAATATACAAGAAATTATGAAATGTACATGTGAGTATCATGGCAAGGTAAGCTGTAAATCTAGAGCTAGAACAAGGCAAGTAAAACTGATCATGGCATGTACAAGAATCAAGAAACATCTGTCTAAGTGTGTTAGTACTAGCTACAATATGTGGCCGGCTTGGGTCTGTACAAGGTCATGATCTAGCCAATCATACGTGTGGTGTATGATTGGCATTCACAAGGTTCACAAGATACACAATACGGGTATTGACCACACATCTACACTAATACTCCCCGTCCCTGACCAGTATAGTGGATCCAACCATGACACATCATGACACGCGATTCTCTGAGAGGGTAGCTAGCCTTCGCAGGAATCGTGTCTATACAATACACAAGGAACAAGAAGGACTTGCACAAGATATACCAAGAAAAGCGAGGAATAACATCTCATGATGGGATCCAGAGAAATACCAATCCGTGTGAACAATGTGTCAAGAGAACAAGGATATCTACATTAAATACAAGAAACATAGACGATATCATAAAACAGAAATATTATCAGAGAATGTACTCGCCTGAGATCTGGTGGAATATGTCAACTGAGTCCTAGAACAGTGCCTCGAGGACCTATAGGTGGAATATTGTATCAATATAAGGGTTTGGAAGTAAAATCAAGTCATACTAATTCAAACTAGGTTAATCTAAGTCAAGGGTTGACTTATAGTTGACTTCTGGTCAACTGGTCAACTCTGGTCAACCCTAGGTCAACTCTGGGTCAAACTTGACTAACGTTGACTAATAGTTGACTTTGGGTCGACTGGTCAACTTCGGTCAAGTTCTGGTCAATTTTAGGCTACGGTTGACTTCCGGTTGACTTTTGGTCAAAATAGTCAACTGTGGTCAACCAAGGTCAAAACTAGTCTAACCTAGGTCAAGTGTTGACTCTTACTTCGACGTTCAATCAAAGTAGTCAACCATGGTCAAACTGGGTCAAAGCTAGTCTCTATAAACATCCACAGGATCAACACATTCAATTTCAGTGGTTGTGAAATCACTGGAATCGATGGATCTCAAAATACCACAAAAGGAAAAGATTATAATAATCGGGTAAAACCTACAGATGTTGTCGAATGGTGAAACAACCATTACCAACGTTTCCAGAATGGTCAAATCAACTAGGATAGCCTATCCATAAGTCCAATTTGGACACAGGGGCAAAAAGGTAATTTTGAGTCAAAACGGTATCCGTGTCAAACCTGCTTTGCACCGAAAAACGTGCCAAAATAAAAGTACAATAAATCTAACAAATTATATGTACACAAATCCAGAATGACGATACGAACCCAACGGTATATCCAGAATTGGATTTCGTTGACCCGATCTCAAATTGGTCCGTTGACCCGGATATTGGAATTCCGATTTGCACGGAAAAGCGTGTCGGAGCCAATGTCCTCAAAACTCAGCAAATTATATGTCAACGAGTCCAGAATGATGATACAAAATCAACGGTATGTCCAGAATTGGATTCAGATGAGCCGATCTAAAAATGATCCGTTGACCCAGATATTGGTATCCGACTTGCATCGAAATGCGTGCCGGAACCAATATCCACTAAAACATAAAAAATTATATGTCAATGAGTCCAGAATGATGATACGAACTCAAAGGTATATCCAGAATTGAATTCCGATGAGTCGGCGTCAAAAAGTCCTGTTGACCCGGACTGTGGGGCCCACTTTGCACCGAAATGTGTGCCAGGGCCCACGTCCTCCAAATCTAACAAATTTTATATGAAAACATGCCAGATCGACACCACGAGTCTATTGGTGGTGTCAGAAATTGAATCCGGAGTCCCGGATTCAAAAATAGAATTTTACAACTTAGAAATTACGAATTCGGACGGCCAACTTTGGCGTCGAATTCAACCAACCAAACCTGCTCACAATGAAACAAAACTGGAGGGGTAGGAAGAGGGTTATACCAGCTTCGCATAGGAACTAGCAGCACGCCAGACGAAGATGCGATGGAAAAGATACGAACCGACGAAGTTGGCTCCGCAAAACTGTCCAAAAATTATACCATTTAAACGGTCAACTTAGTGGCCGGTTTTGACGTATCAAACGACGAAATTAACGGACAAAAATTGAGGTGAGTGAAGATGGATATACCTAGATTGAGATGGAGTGAAGAAATCATTGACCCAACGGTCGGATTGTCCAGAAAATTCGTGCGAAGTTGCTGCGACGCGGTGCCAATTCTGGATCTCGTTCGCGCGCGCGTCGACGGGATTCCGTGCAAAATGCACGAATCGACTATACGGCGCGTCGAGGAAGTGGGCAGTGGCTATGGGGCCTGCCCAGGGGTTCGCCGGAGGGGGTGCGTCCGGCCAAGGGGGTCGACCACGACAGTGGCACACGGTGGTGCACGGTGGGGCGCGGCCACCGGCGCGGCAAAGCACTGCAGCTGCTGCTGCTGCTACTTGCTGCGACTACTGTTTGCTGCTGCTGTAGCACACGGCCAGGGCGGGTGGCGGCCCAGCGGAGCACGGCGGCGGTCGTGGAGCTCGGGGGGTGGCGTATGGTGGTGATGAGGTGGTGATGTTGTAGTGGTGTTCGGTGGTGGTTGAAGTGGTGGTGATGGTTGAAGTGGCGGTGGTGGAGGAGGCTGGGGATGGAGGAGATGGTGGCGGCGCCGGCGGGGTGGCCGTGCGGTGGGGCTGCGACGGCGGGGTGCCCGTGCGGTGGGGCGGCAACGACGGGATGCCCGCACGGTGGGGCGGCGACGGCGGGGTGCCCGCGTGGTGGAAAGGAGGAGGAGAAGAAAAGAAAAGGAATGGTGGTGGTGGTGGTGGTGGTGTAGTTAGATGATGATGGTGAGGAGGAGCTGAAGAAGGAGAAGAAAATGAAGGAGGAGAAGAAATTAATGGTGAAGTAGAAGGAGAGAATGGGAGAGGGGTGTGCTGCTCGTACAGGAGGGGGGTTTGTGCTGAATAAAGTGAGAGAGAGAGAGAGAGAGAGAGAGATGGTTTATATGTAATATATATATATATATATATATATATATATATATATATATATATATATATATATGGGTATATATTATATAAAGAGAGATATTTAGAGAGATATTTAGAGAGAGGGGGTGGTTGGCTGTGAGGGGAGTGAGGTGGGGTGTGTTTGTGTGAGGATTTAAATGTAGAGAGAGAGTGAGAGTATTATATATTATATTATATATGTACATATATTTTTTTATACATATATAAAGAGAGGGAAATAGAGATATTTAAAAATAGGAAAAAGTAGGAATTTATGTGGGGTGTATGGGTAGTCACGAGAGGACAACAAGGAGCTTGGGTTCGGGTTCGGTCGAGCCGGGTCGGATCAAAATCGGACATGGTGTAATATTTGAATTAAAATAGGTATTTATGATCATGGGAAAATAAGTAGCATATGGGGACTCAAATAAATGGGACGCAAGTGTCATGCGGGTAGTAGGCTTCGTGTGGGCCATGTCCATTTTTGGGGTCGACTAGGTTGGGTCGATGTCGGGTCCCGAAATTAAATTGGAAGTCAGGTCACAAATTACGGTTGATAATTAAATGGTCTAAATGGACCCGAACTTGCGTGAAGCAAAAAGAGTACAAGAGAACAAGTTCGAGTGGGACACGATATACCAAAATGAAGGTAATCCTGTCCACTACAAAACTCATGAAGAAAATTTCTAGAGATGAACATCCCTGACACTCTAAATATCAAAGGCATGGAAAAGAACATTTAAAGATAAATTAAACAGAATAAATTATTTATTGAAACTAATTCAATCAAAACAAATTAAAAAAATTAACCCGAAATTCAGGGTGCTCACAAAAACGCTCTCTATATTTTGTCTGCAACCAATATACAGTAAAACCAAAATCAGCTATAAAGTATAAATCTTAGTACACCATAAGTTTGCCAGCTATAAAGTATAAATATTCCTACCTGATCCAGCTTCTTAGTCTCATCTTCGACTTTACGACAGAAGAAAGTTGCACCAATCAAAAACTTAGCAGCCCTTTTGTATTTACGTGAAACAATAAGAAAGGAATTTATGTCCACAAACTTAAATAAATCAACATATTTGCCTGAAAAGGTGGTGAAATACTAGGTGTGGGATTTCTTTGTCATTATGTTAAAGGATAGAGAAATAGAGTTACAGAGGAAAATAAGCACCACATTAGAAAACTATTCACAAAAGCAAAAATAAGAAGAAGATGGTATGGCCTTCTCGAGCATACAGTGTCCATAACTGGTGATGGAGATTCTCGATGTTGGACAGAGGATCAAAAAATTAGAGAGGATTACCAAGAATACTTAGATAGAAGTGGAAAAATTGAATTTGAGCTTAAGGCCACTTTCTGTTTCAAATGATCTGGCCTCAGATAAAACAAAGAGAAACAAGATCCAGTGGCCACTTCAATGGAAGAGGGTTGTAATTCTAACTTATGCCCAATGAAGATACAAGATCCACAAAGCTAACTTTAAACATATTATAAGGGACAATCATTCTTCTCCTTATGCTTGATTGTTGAACTTTTTGTACGTAAATTTGTTTTTAATAGTAAAAAATTGATGACATGTCAAACAGCGAAAAGAAGAGGGAGAAATGTGATATCAGGTAACTTGCCTCTAAACATGAAAATGACTCCTTGACGCTTGAGACATCCTCTTCTAGAGAAGTCATAAATAGCAATGCATCCATCCGTTTAAAAGCACAAGGAATTTCCATGATGGCTTTTAGGAACTGTTCACCAGGTCCAAGGAGAGATGGATCACCATAGCTCTTCATCCGTGTTTGGTGCCATTCTCAACAAGGTCTGCAATAGCTCTAAAGGAAGCTCATTTCTTGTTTTGATATAGAAAGAACAGAGTGGTGCTAATCAATTACAACAAAAATCTCATAAGTAGTTTGATCTTTGTCTGAATGTTACAAAAATCTTATTATGTGTATAGTACTCTTCTAAGCTTGCAAAGCAATAAAACACGTAACCACATTCCTAATTTTGTAGCATCTAGGATTATAGAACTCTGTAAGATGAATAAAAGATGGGAAATAACCTTCCATTAGCAAACAAATGTAGAAACTTAGGTTTATGTCATGGATTTAGCAATTCCATAAACTTTATTGTATTTTGAATTCAAACATTCCTTAGAATTTCCAATGAGAGTCCTAACACTAAATATTAACCAGAACAATTTGTTTCTTATTATGATATAGACTAATTAAGTATAGGAATCAAGGAACAATTTGTTTCTTATCCATTATCCTTGGATTCTTGGAGAAAGATCGCATTACCAGTATGCATTGTTCCTCAAAATGAATCTTCTGGTAGCCAACTATTTCCCTAGTATAAAATGGTCATGAAGGAAGGAACTGCACATGAAGCACATTCTGAGGCAAGAACTCCTTTCCTGCTAATACATTGTTCCTTGAATCGTGTTTAATAGCTCCAAATTCTATTCCTATTTTAAGTACTTTGAGAATTGCTTTCAAGACGTGTATTCTTCCCTATGTTCCTCGTCCAAGATTGTATTTTTTTGGTGGAGAAATTCCACAAACAGATGATGAGCATTTCGACGGAACCCTAGTTTTAGACACACAAAAAAAAGGACAGAAATCATCTTTAGAAGGCATTTGAAGGAGCTTACTTGTAGTACCATAGATAGCATATGTGAGGTCGGAGTCCGAAACGAACCATCGCAGGATCCTCCAGACGTCATCTTGCCCGTATCTTCTAATTAACCGTCGTAGGACCCTCTTGGCATCGTCATGCTTGTGTATCTAGAGTCCCTACACGCAAAATTCGAGGGTGAGACACTTCTCGATGTAGTCGTAGGGAAGGAAGGGGGTTCTTGATCCGATCTTGAAGTCGATGATGGAGGCACGGGTGAATTGGGAGGTGAGGTACTGGAGGATGGGCGAACTGGAAAGAAGGGGTAGTAGCGTCGGCAGCCTCAGTTGTAGGAGAGGACGGTGGGGAGATGCTAACTTAAAGATTAAAAGCCCTAAAATTCTATGGAAATGAAAAGCTAAGTGAAAAATTAGAAATGAAAATTTTAAGGGGGAAATGAAAACAAACTTAAGAGAAAAAATTTCTTTAGGAGGGAAACTAAAAATTTATGTTTTGGTCAACCCCAACTTGCAATAATACATGTCGTAAATAACTCTTCAACCACAACTTGCAATAATGCATGTTGTAAGTAAGCTTTCATTCATGGTCCACAAGACAAACACGTTGTAAAAAAGTAAAAAATCACCTCTTTTATGAATCACAAATTTGCATGTAGTTAATATATGTCATTTACAATGTGCAACCAATTTTGAGCGACTAAAAAATCACCTCTTGGACGACAACAAAAAAAATTTAGTCGCTAAAGATTTGTTTGGGCAACTAAATTTTTTTATCGTTCCAGATTTTGTGGCCTAAAGCCTCTATTCTTGTAGTGAATTATGAGAAATTTTTTAGGGCCGATAGTTATGCACGGAAGAAGGAATATTAGAGGGTTTAAGCTATGGGTTTTGTAAATGTCGGGCGCCGATTTTGTAAATTTGTATGCTTTCACGCCAAATATGATATAGTCTATTTTTTATTATGTAAAATAAAAGCCTACGCTGCTTCTCCTAGGATTCGAATATGAGATTTACTTTGACATACAAACGTAGTAATAGATGAATATTATAGATTTTACAGCATTCAGAAAATACTATAGATATATATATTTTTATAGCACTGCAGAAAGAACGCTATTGTTGATAACATTCTATAGCGGGGACACTTGAACGCTATAGAAAAATTGCTATTGTAGGCCCTATTTGTTGCAGTGGTGGTATCTCCATGTACACCTCCTCTACTAGATCTCCATGAAGAAATGCATTCTTCACATCCAGTTGGTGTAGCTTCCATCCTCCATTGGCTGCCAGAGAGATTAAGGTCCTGACAGTGCTCATCTTTGCCACTGGTGTAAAGGTCTCGTCATAGGCAATGCCGTATGTCTGACTATATCCTTTTACCACCAGTCGAGGTTTGTAGTGCTCAACCTGTCCATCTGGGTTCTGCTTTACCGTGAAAACCCATTTGCATCCGACTGCTCTACCCTTCTGGCAGTCTTACCAGCTCCCAAGTGTGGTTCTTCTCAAGAGCTCTCAACTCCTCGTACATTACCGTTTTCCACTTTGGATCGTTCTTGGTAACCTGCCAATTGTTAGGTACAGTAATACTATCCAAAGATGCTATAAATGCTCCATGAGAAGAAGAGATATGGTCATAAGAAACAAACTTAGCAAAATCCCAACCATATATGTTCGGAGGATTTCCCGTATTACTTGTAAGCCCACTTCCCGATTTTTTTATATTTGATTATGATTTACTTTTATGGTCATTTGGACCTTAGTAAGCATTATTTAGCTATTATATAGTTTATCATAATTTTTAGATATTTTAGATAATTTTTAAATATCTATTTTGTGAAGATTTATATATTTTATTGAATTTCATGATTACCGTATGGCCATTCGGGGTTATTTTTGGGACCCAGTATTTTATTTAGGTCCTAGAAACTCAAAAACTATTTTCTAAATTTTCTGGATTTTTTTTTGTATTTTCTGGAATTACTTTGATAATAAAATATAGGAAAAACCTATTTTCTAGGACTTCTGGAATTTATTGTGCTAGCATAAGTGCAAATATTGACCCCAAATATTTTTCTAGCATTCACTGTGCTATTTTATATTTTCTAGAATTTTTCCATAATTTTTGGCAATATTTAAGTATTTATTTATTAAGATTTATATATTTTTAAAGGCTTCCAATATTTATTATGAGGCCATTTGGGACTAATATGAGGTAAAACATTTTTATTTATATTCTAGAATGTTAGATATATTTTCTATAATTTTCTAGAAATTTTCTGAAATTTTTAAGATTTTATTTGAAGTTATTTGGAGTTAAAATAATTTTTTAATAATTTTCTATAATTAAATAATGAATTATACAGTCAACCACCCCCTGGCCCACATGTCGGCGCCAATATGGCAGCCACCACCTCTCTCTCTCTCTCCTATATATAGGTATTTAATTGGAAACCCTATTTTATTGTTCATGCCTCCTTTTTTGTTTGATCTTGGAGAACCCCGACTTCCCGAGGTGATTTCCGCCAACCCCGACCTCCTTTTTATGTGCCATTTTTTTGTTGGATTCGTATCGAGGTAAGCTTTCTTAATATGTAAATTATTTTTGTAGATATTATTCCTAAATTTCTGGAAAATTCGTAGAGTGTCGGTTGTCCGAAACTTGACACGTTTCGGTGTTTTCGAGATTCCGGGAGAACCAGAAATCGAAATCATGAATCGTTTGAATTTTTGGAAAGCTAACACAGAGCTCTATGACATATATTTTTTTCCAGAAATTATTTTGTTTATCTAGTATTTTATTTATTCTGTTGAACTCAGAATTGATCGGTTGATCACCGTTTTGGTCATGATTAGCCATAACGGCGATATCTTTTAACCAAAGCTTGATTTTGCGGCACGGTTGATTCCAGCGCACTCATGGCACTGAAATCTACCAAGGTGCACTTTCAAAATCTAGAGTTCATAATATTTGACCAGATAGTCAACGGCACGCCTCGATTTGCGTGCCATGGTTTTCAAAATTAGAAACATGACTTTTGATGGCCAAACTTGTATGTTTAGATTATATTCAAATTATTATTAGGTTAAATTAGGTTTTTAAGTGATTTATTCTAAAATTAATTATTATTAGGTTAGTAACCCAACTAGGCACTATTCCATGAATTTAGAATTAGAACATTAGAATTGATTTGTGGTTTTCGTGCACGGTTCATGGTACGATATGTGTTATAGGTTGACAGCTTCTAGATCGGCATTTCCTTCATCCTCTACTTGTGGCTACGGTTTGTACAAGGATTCAGGCAAGTACAGTATTGCATTTATGTTTTAGTTCATTATAACGTTTATTCTATAGTTTTCTTGTTTGATATCCCGTTGAGTCATTGCTTGATATTCCATTGAGACACGATTGTGACACTGTAGTTATCGTATCCTTCTTAGTGTATCATTGACCGTTATTGATTATTTGAGAGTCGGGAGGGAAAATACTCGATAAATACGTGAACAAACCCAATTACCGTTACCGAATAATAGCTAAGTCACACACATCCGTGTTTGAGTTAGTCGTACCAATTACTGAATGATAGCCATCTATGATGTGCTATATTAGCCCAACCATTCACGTATTAAAAGGTATTTCACACACATAGTGGTTCCTATTTTTCCTTTATCTAGTCCATTATCTTGTTAGTTCATATCTTGCTAGTTTACATCTTGCCAGTTTATATCTTGTTAGATCCTATCTTATTAGTTTACATTTTGCTAGTTCATATCTTGATCGTTTATACCTTGCTAGTACTAGTTCTTTATATACTCTTTGCCGTCATCATTTTTTGTTGTTCTAACTTATTTTGTACTAACAACATTAATTGCAATATGGTTGTACTCTGCTCCTTTCCTGACTGGATCGTTGTTATATGTGAGGTTGACGTGCCTACTCTTGCGCTATGGATCATACGAGGGGGAGATAGAGACTCGAAGGCTAAACCATAGAAGCCTAGTTAGTTGTGTGGTAGTTTTCTATAAATATAAAAGCTTACATTCTTCTTCAAATGTAAAATTTCTATATTTTGTAAAGTTGATTTAGTTGTCGTGAATGAGTAGTTAGTATTTATGAGCACTTTATTTATTGCGGGCTAGACAGCGTACTACCGCCGATACCGCGACGTAGGCTGGGCTTGGATATGCACTCGTATTCCGAAAAGCGGTCGTAATGACCCGCTCCGCCCTAGCGGAACGTCGATTCAAACGGCAAGTGCAACGACTCAAACGAGCCATTGACCTGGTCGATAACGCATTATGGCTAAGGGTTAGCCTACGGCTCGGAGACAACCGTTAAGTTAAAGTGACAAACAATACGAAATGGTCGTGGACAATTCCCTCGTATACGGGAGGTAGAAGACATAAGGGATTCTGCGGCATGATCAAAGGGAGGATCGTGACCGGCCTAGGCGGAATCAAAGGGGCTTACGGGCTGCTTGGGTGCGGGCTTGGCCACCCATGAGACGTAAGTGCAGGATATTTTAAGAGACTAACGGAGTGTGCCAGCTAGCACCCTACGCTAGTTGAGAAATACCAAGGGAGAAAGGGTCCAAAATAGCTTGTGGTGCCAGCGACCGGTGCATATATATTAAGTGGGCTTTGCTGGTGGCAATCCACGTACAAGTCCTTGCATTAAAATAAAGTAGTCTAAGTTAACTAAATAAAGTACCTTCTGAACAGGCTTGAAATGTAACACACCAAAGGATAAAGAGTACTTCGTGAAATCGAGTTAGAAAATACGCCTACTTCGTGCTAGGACCTGAGGCAAGGACACGCCCTTGGCATTGAAAGTTTATATGAATTATTGACTAACTTGGTTTACTTTTGACAGGAAAGGCCGGACGGTAAGTATGGGTAAGTCATGCATGTATTTCCATGCGAACACTCGAATTCGGCAACACGAGATAGGTTATAAAATATGCCATAAAACTGATCCTAAGGCAAGATTAGAAAGAAAATGAATGATAGATGGTACACAAAAGTAAATAGAACGTGTTTGGTAATGATAGCATTGTGGGCGAGCTAGCCTCCCCACCAGTGCATAACAATGTACTGATAACCCTACAGTTTGCTTACAGGACGCAGGAGATGTCGTCAGGTGCGTAGCTTTT
The DNA here is from genome assembly GCA_029216955.1 of Iris pallida. Lineage (NCBI taxonomy): Eukaryota > Viridiplantae > Streptophyta > Magnoliopsida > Asparagales > Iridaceae > Iris > Iris pallida. The sequence goes on from JANAVB010020999.1 coordinate 7,544,749, forward strand.
CTAGAACGTGCTAAGACGCGGAGCTAACTCTGGAGACTTGGAGCATTGCAAGAAGCTGAAGCACCATATACAGGACATAATGTATCGAAACATCGCCATGAATCATTCCATTTTGTAAGCCAATTGGCACGTCTTTTATGTTTCAGAGAGAGAGAGCTTGAGAGACTTATAAACTCGGCCTAGCGTCGCTTGTAAACTTCTTGAATATCAATAAAGAGTTTGAATTTGCTTCAATTTGTGTTTATTTACTTTCTGCTGCAAATGGAGACACTCTGTGCGACTCTGTGGCCTAGCTCAAATCGGTCGTTTCTGGGATTAGCCTTGCACGGGTGCAACATAGGTCTGTGCGGCATCTTGCCTTAGCGAGGACGATCGCTCCTGCGGAAGCATGGCGTGACAGATTGGTATCAGAGCACGGCTTTACGTCCTTGGACTTCATTTCGATTCTCTTAGTTTTGAAAGCTCGGTTGGAAACAAAAGAAGTATACGCTATCTCTCGTTGTGCCTTGGAATGTTCCATAAAATAAGTCTAATATTTTTAAAAGCTCATACGAGTACTCGGTTGAACGGGATCGGTAGGCGAAGGCCTTTGTGCCAAAATGCGACGGATTTGAGTTGGAAGAAACAAAAATGCTAAAAGTTAGCAAACGCAAGGCGTGCTTGAATAACCTTACACTGACAATGGCGAACGAGTATACGAGACCAAAGTATAGTTCGAACGGGATGGTTATGTACGCAGCCTTTTGGCTAAGTTGTGTCGAGTGTCGCGCACCTAGACCTTTCAGTGCAAACGAGATTGCGAGCGAGATCGACTATCGCTCGGACGAGAATAAGTGAGACTTAGAACATATTTTGATAGAAATGCTACTTGACCAACGCTAAAGCGAAACGAGAAGTGGTTCTTAGACTTTGAGGAACGGACGAACGCGCAATTGAGCATATCGATTGGGAATCGAATGACCTTTTAACGATTTGTAGAGTGACTTGACCCCGAGTGGTGTATGTGATAGCTTCGAGGAAGAATAAGAATGAGTGTCGACGACTAGTCGAGTGGCTCGAACCCTGAGTAGTGTATGGACGTCATAGAAATTGTTCGAGCGAGACTAAAGGATTTACGGATAATACGAGTATGTCGGCAAGCGATTATATCGCACAAAGACTTAGAACGAGTAACGCTTAGTTGGTTACGACTTTGGGAGTCTCAAACGAGATGTTGTTCGGATGAATTAAGAATGCGTAGTACAAATTGTGAAACGGTTGAATGGAGATTCGAAACGATAAGGTAAATGGATGTTTTGGTCGAAGAAATGTAGTGGATCGTGCGTGCGATTTTGAATTTAGTGGAAGGGATTGAAACTTGAGTTAAGGTGAAATACCCATGGACGAGATCGAAGATAGCACGATCAGAAGATAGCGTGCATAGGAAACGATGATTTGGAAAAACGAGAATGACTAAGGATTTGGAATGGATATTGCTCGATAACGAGTTAGCATGAGACAATGTGAATTGAGGAATTAAGTTGCACGACTCGGAATTCGTTGCAAAAGGAAGATCGTCGGGTTATGTACATCATCGATGGTATTGAGGCGTATCAAAGATCGAAGTACGATAACTCGGGGGTACTCTGATTTGATGAATGATGATCGTGTTAGAAGTTATTGTTTTGAAGGATACTATGTTGGAGAATTTTGATAGAAATGAATGTTTGGAATAAAGAAGGGAAGTGACTTGATTGTTCGGTGATAACCACAACGACAACGATCTTGTCTTGTGCGAGCGCAACTCCAGCCTCGCACATACGTCATGTCGAATTTGGGACGAATCATTCCGCGTGAGCGTTGGCATGGTGATTCATGTCCAGCGGGAATAATCGAACTCGAAATACCTTGACATGGCAATCTTGATTGCTACGACTTATAGTTTGAAGTGAAGGCAAATTTGAGGATTGAGGACTTATGATTGACGACGAAGTAAAGTTGAGGATTGAGTAGGCCCAATCCGCGTATCAAAAATGAGTAAGTCTAGATACAACGTAATAGTTACGTTCCGATGAGGACGATTATTCTGCGGGAACGTTGACATGGTGATTCATGTCCACTGTGGATAATCAGACTTGCGTGAGATCAGGGCGCGACATATTGCAAGGCTAGACGACCTTGTGATCGACTACGTGAATTAGATAGGATGGATAGGTGGATTGTATCAAACATACTTGAAGAGATAGACTACGAAAATTGTTAGTGTGGACATGCGATATTAACATGTCGAGGATTTGATTGAGGACAACCTATCGTAGGATGACTTTCCTAAATGAGCTCGGACTTGGAACGGAGAATGTGTTGATGTGAATAGGATGAACGCTGCTTGATGTAAATTTGAGTGGAGCGAACTTGGGTAGAAACTCCCGTACAAACGAACAAATGGTTTGACCATAGGATTTGGGGCGAGCGTCGTACAACGACCTTGCACGATGAGCCACGGACTTGACTTGTAACTATGACCTGGTGAGATGACCTAGCGGATAGGCGGACGACCCTATGCCGAATGATTGAACCTGTGTGGTTTACGGTATCGTCTGGACGGATGATAGACTTGAGGCAACAAGACTTAGAGTAGGACGGGGAACTAGGAGTGTGAGTGAACGACAACGAGATTGGCCACAAACGAAGTGAATGATAGGAATGGATGATGCGCAAGTAAAATTGGGATAACAAACTGAATCATTGATAGGAAGACGTACTCGATGATAATGTAATACTTGGTCTTGAATCGGACAAAAATTACTTAGACTTGGTCGACCCCGCTAAGAAGAAATCATACTGATTTCGTGGACAAGAACGCTTGAGAAGTGAATCGGGTCATCTCGATGACCGAGATAAACGATAGTGAGATGCGCACGAGTTCGATTTTAAATCAAATTTAGCAAAAACGATCGGCAAATCAAAACTATCACGAGTAGCTTGTCCGACTTCGCTAATCGCTAAGCCTGGTTGAAATGTACGTATTCGAGGGACGCCTTGAATATGTGCACGATCCAAACTCAGCGATATGATGAACTCGAATACAGCTGCAAGTGGGTGTTGCGATGCGCATGAACGAATGAGTGAGTTTGCCTCAGCCTACGACTCTCATGTTTAATGAATTTCAACGCACCTCGTGCGACCATTACAGTCCCATGACAAGACAAAATAGCAACCAAGTCGAAGAAACACGACAATTGAATAAGTACCATCAAGTCTAAAATGAATGGACAGTTATCCAATAAAATTAACCAAACGTATGCAACATAAAACTTGGAAGGATAACCGAGCATAGTTCGGTGCCATCGAACAATAAAGCCATTCGATAGGGATTGTCTAAGATGTGCACACGACTTGAGTTAAGGAATGGTAGGATGACCTGCACTCGGAAAATCTCGAGGACGAGACTTATTTTGAGTGGTGTATTATGTAATAACCCGCTCCGTCCTTGCGGAACGCCGATTCAAACAGCAAGTGCAACGACTCAAACGAGCCGTCGACCCGAAGAGTTGGCATCGACCTGATAAAGAATCGATGCAAGGCTTACATTCGCCCGTCAAGAGGAATACAGACTTAGACTTTCAAAGGCACGCTCGGAGTATCGTTCGACCGATACGAACATCGCTAAAGTGGGTGGCTCCGATGAACACGTCTTTGCTTAGCCTAGACACATAACAATACGAACACTATTGCTAGAATCGCTAGACGATAACATCGCGCATGCTAATAAATGACTCAACGCACCTAGCTAAGGGAATAATCCCATCTTGTATGCTTGTATAGAATATGGAAAAGAACATGGAAAATGTGAGAACTCTCGCACCGCGCTCTACGCTCGTGTTAAGGCACAAGCTTACATTCAAGTCCCTTATGCGTTCAACAATAAAACAATGAATGGTTTACAACAATGAAACGGAAAGGCTATCGACATAGTCGTTCCGAGTAGAGTATAACAACATTGAAAGGCTACGGGACAGATGGGTCGCCAAGGCGACTCCCGCATAGGGAGTTGTATAATGTACAAATGAATGAATGATTGAATGAATAAGTGAATGAATGAATCAACGAATGAATGAATGAATACGTGAACGAATCAATGAACGAACGGACAAGTGAAAGAAAGAAAAGAAAGAATAAATAAAAGATAAGAAAGAAAGGAATGGTTAGCGACAGGTATGACGGGCATGTGCAACGGGGCTCGCTACCCGCACTGCACGGGCGCCAACCTGGTCGATAACGCATTATGGCTAAGGGTTAGCCTACGGCTCGGAGACAGCCGTTAAGTTAAAGTGACAAACAATACAAAATGGTCGTGGACAATCCCCTCGTATACGGGAGGTGGGAGACATAAGGGATTCGGCCGCATGATCAAAGGGAGGATCATGGCCGACCTAGGCGGAATCAAAGGGGCTTACGGGCTGCTTGGGTGCCCAAGAGACGTATGTCATGCCCCGATTCCGGAGAATCAAAAACTAGCCACTGGGCGTGATGCCGTACAAGTCTAGATTGCACTTGTACAAGGCAAAACCATTACAGTTCCTGGTATTTCTCAGAAAATATCGAGAACGCAGCAAAACCAAACAGATAAATTGAAGTCACACAAGATATGAAGAATGTATCTCTTTATTGATAATCATAATGGATTACAAGACTTGCAGCGGAATACAGAGTTTACAATTGATTACAAGACTCTTGAATAGCCAACTGAATGTATACACTTGCCCTTTAGGCTACAAATGAATATACCGACTTCTTTACAATGAACTTGCCAATATGGCTTCAATCTCACTGGTACAACTGAGTTCCACTATTCTATACATTATATCCCGTATATCAGAAGACATCGTCTTGAACGAAGAGCTTCTGCACACCCATCCGATTCATCGATGCCAAGCACTGATTCACAGGATTTCCCCCAAGCAAACACCTGTAATATTGCCCACAACGTGGGTCAGTACATCATCAATGTACTGGCGAGCGGTGCTGGCCCAACTCACCTAAGAAGACAACACTAAGTAATCATGTTACAGAATATTATTAACAGTGGTCTTTCTCGTTGCCTTAGGGTCAATTTCATGTTATAGCCGACAAGAAGTAAAGCATACAAATCTCATAGCCAACATAATTTAAAGCATACTGTTATCACCCTTTGGTGATTCTTACACACGGTCGTGTAGCCATCTATGTACATTTATAATACTTACTCTGCCTGCACAAGACATTGTTAGAAATAATATCATGATTCAATATAAATATCACCGTTCAGGTGATTCTTACCAACAGCCGACATCCTTTCCTGTATTTGAGTAATAACTTACTCTGTCTGTATAAGACATCATTAGCACCGGACTTATCTATATGAAGGTCACTGGCGACACGCCATCTTGGACCGACTTACTGGTATACAGTGCCCTTGCCAGTGCAGGTAGCTAGCCCCACTGCAAGTCCTGTATACCGTGCTACTACTTCAGCACTGCTACTACTTCAGCATTGGTTTCCTCCAGGACGAACCGGGTTCCATGGCCCTGGAATACCGTTTGAGAAACCACCTTGTCGACAAGTTATCCATGACCATGCAACTTATCTAAGAAGAAAACATATAATGCATGATAAGGAAAACTAAGTAATTCAGCCACCATTCTCATTCATATTGCCATCTTGTCTTGAGCCAATGCTCACGTTATCATCTGTCCAATCCAGGGTCTTGGCGTAATCAATATTCTACATCGGCGATAGGATAATAGAATGTTGTTACCCAATCCTTTTGCCACATCTTTGATACCATACATCTTTCCAACCAAACTCAATGTACTCACCGCCCAATTCCTGGGACTTAGCATCTGTTTAGCAAACATTCATTCGAATGCAATTCAAGCATAATTACTGCCCAGCTCTTGGGTCTTAACATCTGTTTTACCATCTATTCATCGAGCCAAAGCTCGATATACTCACCGCCCAAGTATTTGGGACTTTGCCTTCACCTGTCATGTAATTCATTGCAATATCGTACAAGCATACAATTCATTTAGCCACAACAGTTTACGTTCAGGTGATTATTATCTTTCATTATCTTTCTAAATTTTATGCAAGGTGTTATTGAGCAACTCAACAAGAAACATAGTATACTCATCCTTATTTTAAGCGTGAAGCTAAAGGATCTTTGAAGGGTTCAACACTACTCGCATTCATAGGACGATTCCCGCCATGATTGCATAGCCTTCCAAGCGATCCCTCGCATATTCCCAAGTACAACAAGGCTTCTTCGAACCAACCATCCATCATAAGGCATCTTGTGGGTCGGGACACTACAATATATACCACCCAGAAAAAGTTTAATCCTCGAAACTTAAAACAAAACTCATCCCCAAAACTTCAACCAACATATCATGAAACTTCTCATTGATCAACTTGTACTATTTAATATTTCTTCGCAATTCTTCCGATTGATTTCAAGTAATGTACCGTCTCGATATAGCATCCCAATTGATTCAAAATAGTTTATCATCTTTGATCTTTCCTCCGACACTCGTGCAAATCCTTAGCACATAATAATCCTCCCCGTGGCTTCGTTTGAATTCAGCATATCACTTAATTGGAATCATACACATATTTTAGGCATCCCCGAAATACATGTACTTCAGCCAAGTTCAGTGATAGAGAAAACGAACGAGCTACGGTGTACCTTCCTTTTCTGAACATCAATAATTCTCTACGAGCATCTCGTATAATCCCACTTGTTTATTCAATATTCCAACCAACTAATAAGACAATAGATGTTGCCAATTCCAACTCGATAATCTTTTTCACAATCGATCCAAAATAATTTCCAAAGTATTCAGACTTAGATGTATCAAGTATTCCTTTCAAGTTCATTGTCATTCATGCCACCAAAGTTGATAAATCTATTGCCATATTTCATTTTGATACCCCAATTCTCGTCGATCAAATCTTGTACTCATCATCGTTCGCATCTGTCACCCCCAGTTTTCAGAAATAGGGGTATTTTTGTCATTTTTTATTTTAGAATATTTTTGAAATTATTTATTTATTTATAATATTATTTTGGGGTTATTTGAGTCGGATTCGAATTTCAGCTCAATCCGACTTGTAACGGAGACCCGGGGGTAGTTTGACTCTAGTGGGACCCACACACTAGTTAGCCATGGCCCACATGATATTTATTTTAGTTAGTGGTTAGACTAATTAATTATGGATAGGGTTTGGTTAGATTAGAGAGTTAGAATAACTAATTTAGCCTCAACCATTTAGCCCTTTCCTAATATTAATTAATAGGATTAATGGGGGGCTATTTTGGACTTTCAATAGGGGGACACATGGCCCATTATGGCCAGCCACAATAAGGATAGGGTTGAGCCTCCCATTTGTCATTATCCATCTATTTTTCTCTCTCTTGTTCTTTTCCAAATTTTTAGAGAGGGTTTCTATTGATTTTCTCCACCAAATCCACCATTTCTTCCACCAAATCTTCTTTTTTTCCTTCTCTACTCAAGCCAAAGAGAAAGCTAGCCAAGTTTGGGAGGATTCGGAGCTCGTTTGTGTCTTTTTGGAATCTCTACGTGTCAGTGTCGTGTCGGAAGGCTTTTCCTTTGAATCTCTCTCCCGGAAGGTATAATCTCTCCTCTAAACCATCCCTACATGCATATAGGTTAATTTTGACCCATAGGAATGACCCCCATGGTTGTGTCTCCATTTGTGTCCATTTGGAGACTTTTAGGTGTGTCATATGTGTAGGTTTGTGTCCTAGTGGAAAATTCCCTATTGGACTCTTATATTTATTATATATATATTGTGGATGATTTATTGGAGATTAAATCTCAGATTTCTAATAGTTTAGAGGTGAGTTTTCTAAGTATCATATTGTACCATATTTATTTACCTATATATTGTATATGTATGTGGGTTATATATATGTTATTCTCTTTCTCTCTCTCTCTCTATATATATATATATATATATATATATATATATATATATATATATATATATATATATATATATATATATATATATATATATATAAATATATATATATATATATAAAAAAAATATATATATATATATATATGTATATATATTATGGTGTGTATGTGTGTAATTTTGTGTTCATGAATGGGGGTATAGTGGTTCGGTCGAGGATTAGAATTGGTATGTGTATGTGTTGTAGGGAGGGTATTTAAGAGTTTGTGTGAGAGGGTTTTGAGAGGGGAATGAGAGTGGAGTTGAGGGGGGGAACCAACAGCTAACTGTTGCTGCAAACAGCAGCAGGGCAGCAGCTTATTGCTGTCCAAATTGTCCCTTTGACAGCTCCCAACTCAAGCCTATATGGCTGTCCCATTTAGTCCCATTAACAACCCATCAAACCACCACCATAACCCCCTGTTATCAGTCCATAACCACCCCCATATTCAGTCCATAGTTCAGCCTTGGTATGCCCCTACAAACCACCATTTTTTAGTCCTAAAACACCCCTTAACTGTCCCCATTGACAGCCCCCATCTAGCTTACATGGATGTCCCAAAACCTATCTTATTTGCCCCATAAATCAGCCAATCCAGGCCTTAACACAGCCCTAAAATCAGTCCTAAGTAGAACCCATTTCAGTCCCCTAAACCCAGCTATTTGATTGTAATGCCTGTGGTTCGTATTACGTATTTTTGGAATACGTGTACGTATTTTATCCTGTATTTGTATGATTCCTGGCTTAGCTTCCTTCTTGGCTTGGTTTATTTTTGGTTGGGTTCGGCTAGGCTTGGTTTTTTTTGGTTTATTATGAACCAAGGGTGAACCCCCTACCTACCTCCACCCCTACCATTTATTAACCCATTCTTCCTTCTCTCTCTTCATTACTCTTCTTTCTTCATTAATTCTTCACCTACTAGAGAGAGGGAGAGAGAGGTCTAGGCAAGTGCAACTTGCTTCATGGAGGAACTCCAAATTTATTACTTTATTCTCTTCCTTACAGTATTCTATCTTACTTTAGTACTTGGCATTTCCACTTTCCATGGCTAGATTCTTGTAGATCTAAGTTTATATTATTTTCGGAATTCTTGGGTTTTGATCTACTTAATCTTGTTATTTCTGAGTTTTGATGGTTCCATGTTGTAGAGGATTTCATTCTGCCCCGTTTTGACCTATGGAAGTTCAGATTTGGACTCTGGATGAAGGTTTTACGGAGCTTGGATGTATGGTTTCATGGTGTTCTTCTTCTCGGAAACTTGGAGAAGAAGAACAGTACTTGACTTGACCGCATGAATATTTCATGCGGCAAGTGATTCCCCTAGCCGCATGAGTTATTGGCCGCATGAGCCCCCACTTGAGTTCAGCCGCATAGGCGCATGATCCCGCTAACCGCATATGCCACTCTTTCAGCCGCATAGGTCTCGGCATAATCCGAGCCGCATGAACTTGGTCCACTTGTAGCCGCATATAACTTGTATTCCTCTGACCGCATAAGCTCCTGAATTGACCTGGCCATATGGGTTCCTAACTGAGCCGCATGCACCCTCTTCATCTCCTGGCCGCATAAGCGCATGGCTCGTCCAGCCGCATAAGACCTTGCTCCCTGCAGACCGCATGAAGACCTTATATATCTAGCCGTATATGCATCAGCATCCTTAGCCGCATGAGGTCGAGTCCATCCTCAACCGCATAGGGTCCACCCCTCCCCGCTAACCGCATATGACCCTCCTCCTAGCTCAGCCGCATGCGTCTGACCCTATTTAGCCGCATGGACTGTTCTCTTTCCAGCCGCATGAGGTCATCCTTGGCCGCATGTGCCCGAGCCGCATGGCTTTCTATAGACAGTATTCTATATTTTATTTCTTGATTATTACTGTTAATTCATGTCCTGTAACCTCAGATCAACTTGGGTCTCCTGATTGAATGCTTGCACTATGATGTCCTGTACATGTACCTGAATACAACAGTGACCCGTAGGGGTGCACTCCTGACAATTGACCTGACATTACCTGATAGTGGCCCGTTGTGGCGCACTTTTGACCAGAAAACTTGACATGATAACCTGGCATGATATATCTTGATAAGCTGTTGCGACGGCTACCTGACATGACATTACCTGTACAATTAACCTGGACACCGTGGGCGCTTGTGCTTGTACAAATAATCCAGTCCTGTCTTGCATCATGTCTAGGAGGGGACTCATGAGTACCACGGTCAGGAGTACCTACTGAAATGGACTAAGGCTAATAACTAGATTAATACATTAGTCATAAAGAGATCTCCTAGCTACAGGCAATCCCGTTACCTGGGCGCGTCTGGGATCCGTAGCCTGCCGTCGAGTAGGGCACATTTCTAGCACTCTGTCATGTGTTGCACCCTTCAAGCTATCTAAGGGTACATGCGTTTCCTGGACAATGTACCCACCTGAATTCAACCCCTAATTTTTGACCTGGGTAACCTGGATGGTCTGCAGGGCTTGTGGCTGTGGAATAATCTCACTGTATCTTGCTAGTAACTAGGCTTGTGATAACCCTAGTTAGTTAAAGTATCAAGCCGTAAATCTTGCTTGGCCGTGAAATGATTGGATGGAGTCTAACCAGTCAAGTCTTGTCCTGATCCTATTCCAGATTACTGTATGACCTGAATGCCTGTATTTATTTTACCGATAAATGGTGAGAATTCCAAGTTCTGTTCAGATGAAGGGTTACAACCCCGGTCCTTGTTTGGTTTACGGGTTATAACCTGGTTATCCGAATAGTTCTATAGCTACCTCGTCGTATATCATCCTGATGTATTTTCTTAATTCCAGTTCTACTTTTATTATTATCTTCTGTGCTAATTGTTGGTTTTAGTTCCTAAGTGAAGCTTCCTTTGTGGCACTTGCTCTTTCTGGGATCTGACCCAGCTGGTTTTGTATGGCCAGATTTCGGAGCAGCTCCAGAGGATCTACCAACCTTCCAGCCCGATGGTGGCGACTAGACGTAACCAGGGCAACGAGTGGGTTTATTTTTGATCTCCCACTTTATTGTAAAAATATTCTTTTGAGGCGTTTAGCCGACGAGCACCTGTTTAGCTCGATTGTATTTACTTACTGTCTGCCTACGGGCTGTAACATGATTGACAGATCCTAGGGTTGATCATGTATGACTAAACTCTTGCTAGTCCTAACATTTTGTAACGACTAGCTTCATGATCAGCTGAATATGTAATATTTGGGACGCCTTACTATTGTATATTTAATGATCATACATCTTGTAACTTTCACTTACTTGCTTGTGATTGAGACAATAGGCTTGTTCATGACCTTAAGAGACTGCTGGCTTGTAGATAAACCCTCATGTATCTAGACAGCCGTGGCCGTATGGCGAGGTGGGTTGTACTTCAACATACGTAGCTGGCTATGTCTGTCCACTCTCTCCAGTATTTTGGTTCTGGGGCATGACATTGATGCCCCATTGACAGCCCCAAACATGTCCAATTCAGTCCCCATTTCCATCCTAAACCCAGCCACAAACCAACCCCATTTCACCGCTTTAAGGCTTCTTGAACACAGCCTAATGGCTGTCCATTTCAGTCCATACACCCCCAAATCTGTCCCCAATAGTCCACCATAACTTAGCCCCATGTTTCAGCCCCCATAGCAGTCCAAACCAGCCCCTATGAACCAGCATAAGGCTGTCACAAAACAGCCTGAAATTCAGTCATAAACCTGTGCATCCAGTCCATATCTCAGCCCCATATATCAGTCCTAAAACCTGCCCCATTGACAGCCCTATTAACCCCATGTACCAGCCTTGAACAGCCCCTTTAAACCTGTTCTAAAACACAGCTGTGTGTGTGTGTATGTGAGCCTAGTGTGTGTGTGAATGTGAGCCTATTGTGTGTGTGTGTGAGAGAGCCTATAGAAGTTAGCTAGTAGCCTATAGGTGTTAGCCTTTTGTGAACCTATAGGTAGAGCCTATATGTGACCATGTGTGAGTGAGAGAGTGAATGAGTTGGTGTGTATGTGAGTGTTTGGGTAAATGTAAGAATGGTACAAGGGTAAAGGTAAGGTAATGGGTAGATAACCAATATGTGTTCTAAGATAGGCTAGATACCTAGGATACCTATATTTCTTGGTAGGTAAACCTTAGATAGGATAGTACCTAGCTACCCTAAGGAGCCTAGGCTAGTATCTTGGGTATTAGCGGGGTTTCCTTTGTATTGGGCAAGGTATCGGGATTACTTTGGTAAGGGTAATGTAGGTTTTACCTAGAAATAAGGTATTTGAGTTTAGAGTTTAAGATATGGTTAGAACTTGGTTCCCTTGGTTGGTAATGATCGAATATAGTACTCCTAGACTAGTTTTGACTTCGGTTGACCATTTTGACCAAAAGTCAACAAAAGTCAACCGAGAGTCAAACTTAGCCTATGAGCGACCAGATTTGACCGAAACCAAACCAGAGTTGACCAGTTGACTGGAAGTCAACAGTTGGTCAACATTAGAATAGTTTGACCTAGAGTTGACCAGAGTTGACCAGGGTTGACCAGTTGACCAAAAGTCAACTGTAAGTCAACTTTTGACCCCGTTTGACCTAGTTTGACTTGGATTGACTCCCAGTGACCTGGTATGACCTAGTATGAGTCAGTTTGACCTAGATTGACCTAATTTGACTTAGACTTGCATTCATGACTTAAATTAGTTTTCTTTTTCAGTATAAAACCCTGTTTGACTCATAGTATCTTATTTTAGGTCTGTGATTACTCTGAGCGTCTGTTTACCTTATCAGCTCAGGACCACAGGCGAGTACATTCATTGATAGTTTTCATTGTCTTGATATCTACTATATCCGATTCAGTTGTAGTGTCTTACATGATTTCCGACACGATTTATCACGGAGTAGTATACGTCGGATCCTGTCATGAGATGTTATTTCTGAATTTCTTTGGTATATTGGTGTGTGATATCCATATTTCATGTACTTTTATAGACATCGATTTGGAAGTGGGCTGATCACCTGCTTTTGAATCCTGTGTCATGACGTGCCATGTCCGGATCCATGATACTATTCGGGGATGGGGGAATTATTAGGAGTTATGTGATCAAAGTCCCATGTCACTATTTTGCTTGCGTCACTCTCACCTCACGTAGGGTGTAGCAGATACCTCCATGTCCATGTTTGTAAAATCCCTAAATTTTTTCTATTTTTTTAATTAAATTTGGTACTGATTTAAAATTTTTGTATTGTACGTCGCGTAGTCGTATTGTACGTCTCGCACGAAATTTTATTTTTCGTAATTGCTCGACGAGTGCGAATATGTGCGAGCGTACATATTTTTAGAAAAATATTTTTTTCTATTTTTATAGTTTCAAGATAATATATATAATAATTATTTTTGCCATTATACCAAATTTCTAAGTAGTTATTTTAAGCCTTTCTTTCTAATATTTATTAATAACAAATTATATTTCATTGTATACTAGAAAGGCATAATTTTGTATAAATAATTATGCATACATATCTCATAATTAATTATTAGTTTATTTTAAATAATAAGGTATTTTCAAAATTATTATAATAGCATTTTTGGAAAACATATTTTGAAAATATTGTGGCAATTTAAATCTTGATTTGATTTTTGGATTTATTTAAATAGATTAAATTAATATCTATAATTGAAATTTGATTTATTTGATTTTAAACTAAAGGGATATAATTTAAATAGGATTTGGATTTGGATTTGGATTTGAATTAAATAGATTGAATTATCTAATTTGGATTTTAAATCTTTTCCTAATCCTATCCAATTGGGAATTTCCACATCCTACAAATAGGCAGGTACTCCTCCAATATTTTTTCCACAATATTCCTCCACAAATTCTACCATACCACAAACGTGCGTGCACCGTGTCCGTGTTCCCCGTCCAATTCCTATTCCACCCTTTACAAGTACATTCATTTCCCCGTGTCGACAACTCCGATACGATAAATCAATTCCTAAAACCTAACCCTAACCTAGCCGGAATCCCGCTATCCTCCACCCCGCTCACCCCGCTGCTAGCACCTCCGCTCCCCGTAACCCGATACCGCTTCTTGCGACCAACACAAACCAGCCCCTGTCTCCGGCCCGAACAGCACTACCCCCGTCGTCATCACCACAGCCCCACACCCGACACCTACGACCTACCACCACCAGAGCAGCCACCATCTTTGCCGAGCCCAAACCACCGTTGACGCAACCCTCTCCGACCAAGCCCGTAGCTGTCCGTCTATACCACCACCATCACCGGAGTCATCCGTCAGCCCCGCCACTCGACCAACACCAGACCAACACTGCCTCTGCCACCACGGCCATAGTCGACCAGACGACCCCCGCAAACAAAAACTAAATTGGAAAACCCCAACTTATCTCATCCTCCGCGGCGAGCCCCGACCGGCCACAGCGGACCGCCTCGCCTGTTTCTCCACCCAGATCCAGTACGGGACAACGTCGAACCGTCGATCTAGTTCAGCGTCGGCCACGGCGAGGGCTGCCATCGCACCGAACCACGTCCTCCGCATAGCCCATCCCGTGCCTAGCAAAAGCTACCGCTGGCCAGGTCATCCCTGTGCGCCACGCTCACAGAGGAATCGCCACCATCGCGTCCTAGTGACAGCCGTACCTCCGTGAGACGCCACGCCAAGCGTCGAGCGACCGCCGCCGCATGCGCCCTCTCCGGTAGCTTCGCGCGCGTGGCCGCCTTCTCCCGCGCCAAGCCACCGGCGTGGATCTCACCGCCGCGTCCCCAATCCCTCCGTCGGACGACCGAAAACCCCCTCTGCCGCACATCTCCTCCGCCTCGCCTAGCGCACCCGGCCGGCCGACTTCTTCTTCTCCGCCCTCTTCCCTCCGCCGCGCCAGCGCGAGCGCGTCTCCCGCATGCAGCTCCGCCCGGCGCCGATCCAGCCCGACCGAAACCCCAAACGCCGCCTAGCTCTCCGTCGTTCCCTTCTCTCTCGATCTCCCTTCCCCATTTTTTTTCTCTCTCTCTTGCTCTTCCTTTTTATGTTGACTTTTTTGTGTTTTGTTTTTTGGTAATTTTGTTACCTTGATTTTTGGTTCTCCATAATGGGAGAACTGCTGTGTTGTATGTTTTAATTGCTCTTTAATTTTTATTATTTTTTTGTATTATTTATCTTATGAATACAATGGTAAGGTACACAAATATTATTCTTATTAAAGTATTATTGATACATCTTGTGATTTTATAGTATATATGATAATAATTTTATGATTATTAGTTAAATTTTACCTCATCCTTATATAATTTAGCATGAACAATTGTTATCATTATGAATAGAAATATTAGATTATATATATGCTATCTTTTTTTTAAAATATTTTGCCATGTTTGACACTATAGAAAATTTTCAAAATACAATTTGTGACGTAAAAATATTATTATAGTAATTTATCTATTTAAAATATAGTTTTGATTTATAAATTATAACTTGATAAAGAGAAGAGATTTAGTCCTATGATAATTTTTTTTTCTCTAAGCTTTTTAAAATAGTTTTGATTATAAATTTCAAGTAAGTATTTAATTAGATTATTTTATTTTCATAAACAAAACTATATTTTTAGTATTCTAAAATTCAAGTTTGTATATATTATTTTTTTTATATTATTCATTCGATTATCTTCCAGTCCATGACCAATCCCGATATTCCTATTTCCTCTCCAATTCTGTCCTTCCTCCTATCGACCCTAACTAAATTGACCCTTCTTGACCCAATACAACTGTCCGTGCCACCATCAGAGGTCACCTTGTGTAGTTGTTACACCAAAGTCGCAGTTCATGCCACCATGATTATCGCAGCACACCAGGCGTCCTACCAGGCAAGACACCTTGCCATTTGCTGTTTATTTATTTTAGCTCATATTTTATGCATTATTTATTTTCTTTATGCAAAATAAACTGTGATACATGGCATAACCTGTTAGAACTTACTGTTCATTTATATTTCCTGCTATGTATTATTTTTCTTACACATTAAACCTAGATTTAAGGGACCACCTTGTGTGTTGCATTCATTGGCCTTGACACATGGTAACACGAAGTTGTATGTCGCATGTAGAACACGGACATGCGTGACTGGCTGGCCACCGGTGCGTATAAGCCGTGCGATAGGAATAATCACTAATAGAGGTTGCATGCTTAGTTTGACTTAGCGGTTATAGAGTTTGCTGTTGTGGATACAACAGAGTAGGCATTGGGCGAGGAGGACAATTTCTTAGCGTATGAGCTTCGATGCACTTTCCCTTTTGTAACCCGTGAGCTCTGCCGGAGACGCGGGTCAGATTACCCATGATTACTGACGGCCACTAACGTTCTGCGGAACGTTATACTCTTACTGATGGGGCCTCTGGTGCCCAAGAGGGGACTATGTCGATCCTATTCAGCCAGGGCCCATTCGTAGAAAGAATTGTTCTTAACTACATTTCACTTAGAACGGTTAGGCTACCTTTATCCGTTAGGTATGAGTACTTTTGGTTTGGGTACTTGTATCTGACCGTGGCTTGGAATAATAACTTGTCGCGGATTAGTTCGTCATATCTTGTCCTTGTTTGGTTGTAGGTGTGACTTACTACTTCGATGAGAAGGTATTGAACCTTGTTGGGATCCGGATACCATATTGGATTCATAGCATGGAAAGATACGTCACCGTAAATTAGTTTACCATCTCCTGTCCTTGTTTGGTTGGAGGGATGGTACGCTCGTTCAATAGGTGCGTATTGGACCATGTTATAATTCAATTAACTTATTTATTTGAGCAATATTTATTCAGTTTATATAGCATGATATTATGTGTCTTGTTACGTCCCTCTGAGGACCTGGTTATCTCCCTAGGTGTGTGCTCTTGTCTTTCGCAGGTGTTCTAGCTCTAGCCGTGTTCATCCTATTTCTTCGAAGATGATTGCACTTGGATCGTCTTCGCTTCGCTCGCCAAAATTATTTTATTTTCCATGTATTTTTCTTACTTGTTGGTAGTAGATTTGTCTCCGCCCAACATATTGTATCAAGACAATTCTTTATCATTATATGATATCTTTTATTTTTTGTGGATGAGATTAGTTATGGTTCTACTGTATTTTACAGCTTATGTATCCATACGAGGTTTCCATATATTGGAGTATACTTCGTATAAATACAGCTGGCATGTCTATATTCCTAGTCCTAAGTATTTTGGGACTGGGGCGTGACAATGTTATCCAGGTTGGCCGGTATGACTTTCCGTTGAGGTCACCGCGGATTGCCGGGCCAAGTGGATAACCCTACCATGATTCCCTAGCCGATCACATAGCGCTCTAATAATTCAAGTCACATTTTTATATTTATTTATCCTGGGAGGCTAAGTTCTGTTCGGGAGAAGAGTTACAACCCCGGTCCTTGTTTGGTTTAAGAGTTGTAATTCGGCTTCCGAATAGTTCCTAAGTCACCCTATATATATACATCTTATCGTCCTATTCAGTACTCACATCTATTATATATTTCCTGCTGATTTTACCCTGTATTTCACATATCTTTGTCTTGTATTTCATTATACTGTCTCTTATAGTATTTGTCAATTCACATGGAACTGCTGTTGGTGTTTGTACTTGCTCATTTTTCTGATAGGATACCGTTGACAATTTTACAGATGTTTCTGAGGCAGGCTGCTCGACCTATTATAGGGTCGAGACAGATGGAGACTCAGGCCAGGGCTGTGGCCTGATAGTTTGGCCACTAGATTTTATACTCCCTGAGTAGTTAGCTTAGTTAGGCTTGCCTGGACTGCGATCCAGCTTTTGTTTTAGACTGTAGTAGTTTATATTATATTATGAGACTCTGTGATGTTATGTATAGCTTTGGGCTTGTGTGGATCTCGAACTTATTTCCTGCTTTCATCTATCATATTTTCTTTCGTGCTATCTATCCTAGTTTGTTTTTGTGATTGAGACTGTATTGCTATGTCACCTCCATTCGGAGTGTATATACTGTACATGTACCTTTATCTGTTTAGTTGTAATATTTACAGATGACCTAGACAGCGTTTTACCATCGATGCTGCGACGTAGGCTGGACGTAACTAATCAGGGTGCAGGTCGTGACACATTTTTGTGGTGGCCCATGCAGGTCAGTGTTGCAATTAGTACAATCTCGCAATGGTGCTCGACTTAGAGTGCTAATTACGAGCTTGCGACTAGGACGTAGGATCTAGGGTATGATAGGAGTTACTCAATCACATTTTAGGAAATTTCTGATCTTTTGATTACCATGACAACTCTTCTTGCATATGAATTCAATTGTCCTCCTTTGATAATATCTTATCATGTGCCATATTGATCTCTTGGGTTCAATTCGTCTTCAGGATGACGGTGACTCGTTCTCAGGCAGCAGGGCCTAGTACAGTTCCAGAGAGGTCCGATCCAGGAGGTCTTCCACCTCCGGCTGCGGGAGCTACAGCTGACGGAGCTGCCACATCAGACCCTGTCCTTCAGGCGGGCAGCAGCAGCGACGGTTCCAGGAGGTCTTCCACCTCCAGCAGCGGGGCCGTCCATGGTCATTCCTGATATTCTTCCACCGCCGCCTCCGCTACCGACAGATACTCAGGGGATGATGGCCCTTCTGCAGCAGATGTTGCAGACTCAGAGTGCGCAGGCAGATCTGTTGCGACGGAGCATGGAGAACTCCCATCAGCTGGCGATGGCAGCAATTGAGAGGGTTGTACCGGGTACAGTTCAGGATACCCCAGTTCAGCACCAGGGACCAGGCCAGAGACAGGCTACTCGGTGCACTTTCTGCAGGAGGCCAGGGCACACTAGAGAGACTTGTAGGAAGAGGTTGGGCGTCTGCCTATACTGTGGGGCGCCCGATCACCAGCTGAAGGATTGTCACGCTAGTAGAATCCAAAGAGACCAGGACAGAGTGCAGCAGGCTAGAGGAGGCCAGGACAGAGTACATCAGGCACCAGCACGTGACGACCAGCAGCAGGGTCAGGGCAAGAGACAGGCCATCCAGTGTGCCTTCTGCAAGAAGATGGGGTACACCCGGGATGTTTGTAGGATGAAGCTGGAAGTTTGTTTATTCTGTGGAGCTCTAGACCACCAGGTAAAGAACTGTGCTGCCCGTGCAGCCAGACAGGCAGGCCAGGATAGAGTGCGGCAGGCTAGAGGAGGCCAGCAGGGACGAGCTTTCGCCATGACAGTTGAGCCCACTCAGGCAGCAGCAGGGCAGAGTGCAGGTTCCAATCTTCGATCTCATTTTCGCATTTGCCTCCTTATAAACTGTTTGAGATTCGATTCCATCTGTTCCTTGATTAGTTGATGAAAAAAAAATTGTTCTTGTGATGTTATTTCCTTCTGAGGTTGTAATGCCTGTAGTTCGTATTACGTTTCTTAGAATACATGTACATATTTTATCTTGTATCGCATATCTCTTGGCTTGGCTCAGTTTATTATAGGTTGGTTCGGCTAGGCTTGGGTTGCCTTGGATCATGAACCAAGGGAAGAACCCCTACCTACCACCACCATCATCCTTTATTAATCCATTCCCTCATTCTCTCTCTTCATTACTCTTCTTCTTCTCCACATTTACTTCTACACCTACCAGAAAGAGAGAGAGAGAGCTTAGGCAAGTGCAAACTTGCTTCATGATGGATCTCAAGTTTTATTGTTCCATTCTCTTCCTTACTTGATTCTAAGATACTTTAGAACTTGGCATTTTCCATTTTGATGGATATTTTCTTGTAGATCTAAGTTTATATTATTTTCGATTTTCTTGGATTTTGATCTATTAAACTTTATTATTTTCATGTTTTGATTGTTCCATGTTGTAGAGAATTCGATTTTACCCAAAATAGACCTTTGAAAAGTTAGATTTCGACTTGTTTTGAGGAAGTTATGGCCAAAAGTATTTTTGGCCATTTCTATGTCCATCTGTGCTGATTTTGGCAGGGACGATGAATAGTGCCGCATGCATAGTACCGAGCCACATAAGAGTGCTGCATAGTTCCGAGCCGCATAAGGGTGCTGCATAGTGTCGCATAAGAGTGCTGCATAGTACCGAGCCGCATAAGGGTGCTGCATAGTGCCGCATAGTGCCGAGCCGCATAAGAGTACTGCATAGTACAGAGCCGCATAAGGGTGCTGCATAGTGCCGCATAGTGCTGAGCCGCATAAGAGTGCTGCATAGTACCGAGCCGCATAAGGGTGCTGCATAGTGTCGCATAGTGCCGAGCCGCATAAGAGTGTTGCATAGTACCGATCCGCATAAGGGTGCTGCATAGTGCCGCATAGTGCCGAGCTGCATAAGGGTGCTGCATAGTTTCGAGCCGCATAAGGGTGCTGCATAGTGCCGCATAGTGCCGAGTTGCATAAGGGTGCTGCATAGTGCCGTATAGTGTCCAGCCGCATATGGAAGTGCCGCATAGTGCTAAATAGTGCCGCATAGTGCCTATTTTGGCTGTTTTTGGCTGTTTTAAGTCCTGTTTGGCTGAATTGTGGCCAGAATTTCTTCCAACTCCCAACATAAAAGTTGTAGATCTTTTTTTTGGCTTCAAGAATATGTTATTAGTTATTTTATGCAATTTTTTTCATTCATGATAATGTAAGAATAGAACACGATAGTGGCCCGCTGAGGCGCACCCTTGGCAAGTAAACTGACATGATATATCTTGACATGCTGTTACAATATCTAGCCTGACATGACAAGTAGGAACGACCTGGACACTGTGGGCGATAGTGTTTGTACAAATAAACCAGTACTGTCTTGTATCATGTCTAGGATAGGGATCCCTGAGTACCACGGTCAGGGATACCTACAACAATTGACTAAGGCTAATAAACTAGAATAATTCAGTAGACATGAAGAGGTTCCCAGCTACAGGCAATCCCGTTATCTAGGTGCATTAGGTGGACTTTTAGCCTACCGACGAGTAGGGCACATTTCCAGCACACAGTCACGTGTTGCATTCTTCACAAACGGACATTTGACCTGGATAACCGGATGGTCTGCAGGGCTTGTGGCTGTTGGGATAATCTCATTGCATCTTGCTAGTAACTAGGCCTGTGATAACCCTAGTTAGTTAAAAGTATCAAGCCGTACTCTTGATTGGCCGTGATTGATTGGATGTAGTTTATTCCAGCTTAGTCTTATCCTGATCCTGTGCAAGATTGTGATATGACATGATTATTGATGCTTGCCTTAACAATAACGATCGGGGGTCTAGTTCTGTTCAGGCGAAAGGTTACAACCCCGGTCCTTGTTTGGTTTAAGGGTTGTAACCTGGCTCCCGGAGCAGTTCTGTGTCCTCTCTTCGTTTATTGTCTTATTGCAATCTCATGCCATGTTCGTCATATTTTACCTTACCTTAATACCATGATTAATTATGCTGGCCTTAGCAATAAAGATCAGGGGTCCAGTTCTGTTCAGGCGAAGGGTTACAACCCCGATCCTTGTTTGGTTTAAGGGTTGTATCCTGGCTCCCGGAGCAGTTCTGTGTCCTCTCTTCGTTTATTGTTTTTACTGTACCAATAGTATTTTAAACGGGTTTCTATTCAGGTGAACAGCTGCAACCCCGGTCCTTGTTTGGTTTAAGGGTTGTGACCTGGCTACTTGAATAGTTTTCTCGTACTCAGTTTACTGTTGTTATCTCTATTATTATCAGTTCTTTATTTATTATCTTTAATATTCTATTGTGATATGCTGGTTTTAGTTCCTAAGTGAAGCCTCCTTTGTGACACTTGTTCTTTCTGGGGTCTGACCCAGCTGGTTTTGTGTGGCCAGATATCGGAGCAGCACCAGAGGATCCATCTGTCTTCCAGTCCGATGGTGACCACCAGGCGTAACCAGGGCAACGAGTGGGTTTCTTTTGTCCTCCCACTCTATTTGTAAAATTATTCTTTTGAGGCGTTTAGCCGGCGAACACGTGTTAGCTCGTATTGCACCATTATTTACTGTCTGCCTACGGGCTGTAACATGATTGACAAATCCTAGGGTTGATCATGTATTGACTAAAACTCTTACTAGTCCTGACATTTTGTACGACTAGCTTCAGGATCATCCAATATGTAATGTATGGGATGCCTTACTATTGTATATTTGGTGCTCTGACATCTTGTAACTGTTACTACTTGCTTGTGATTGAGACAATAGGCTTGTTCATGACCATAGGAGACTGTTGGCTTGTAGTTAAACCCTTATGTATCTAGACAGCTGTGACCGTATAGCGAAGTGGGTCGCACTTCAATATGCGTAGCTGGCTATGTACTCCCCCGCTCTCCAGTATTCTGGTTCTGGGGCGTGACATGGTTTTAGTGGTGGCCCATGCAGGTCTTAAAAATCAAGATATGTGAGGGTTTACCAAATAAATGTCTCAATCAGTACTCGTCCTTGATCTCTGTTCATATTTTCAAATCCCTGAGAATCTTGACTCGATTACATGTTTGTATCGTTGATCTGTTCTGGTCCTTCCTTATTGTTCCATATATCGTCTTCTTCAGCGATATTATTCCTGGACCTACCGATCAGCAAGGCGGAGCACCTCCTGCGGACCAGCAGCAACCTGGAGATCAAGCCCAACATTCAGGAGTAGCCTCCAGAGTCATGCCTACCGAAGGGGAACCACCAGTTCAGCCCGTCCAGCCTGCGGAGCCTGATGATGGCACTTTGGTGGGTCTCATCAGGTCCCTATTAGCTTTCCAGGATCGTCGAGGAGATGCCTTGCACCAAGCGGTGGCAGACGCTTTGACCAGAGGAGGCCATCAGGGTAATAGCGCGGCCAACAGCTTCAAGCGCTTGAACCCTCCCTTCTTCGACGGCAGTGAAGATGCGATCGCTGCAGATGCTTGGCTTCAGGACACAGAGGTGATTCTAGAAGCAGCCAGGACTCCAGAGAACGAGAAGGTGGCCGTAGTACGCCTGCAGTTACTAGATCTTGCCCGCAGCTGGTGGACGGCGCAGGCCGATGGATTAGTGGCCCCTATTTCATGGGCAGTATTCAGGGAGAGATTCCAGACCAAGTACTTCGATTCTGTAGCTCGGTACGATCTACAGATGAGGTTCACCAATCTGAAGCAGATGGGCAGGACGGTCGATGGATATGCGGCCGAGTTCTCCAGGCTTAGTCGGCTTGCTCCCACCTTGGTGGCAACCGAGTTCGATAGAGCCCAACGGTTCCAGCAAGGGCTCCACCTAGAGATTTTATTGGCGGTGGAGCAGTTTGAGCATCAGACTTTTGATGCAGTATTGAGAGCAGCCCGGAGGCATGATTATACCTCCCAGAGGATCGTGGATAGGACCGGAGGTCGAAAGCGATCTCACGGCCAGATAAATCAGTCATCAGCACAAGCCCCGGCAGCCAGGGCTTTGACCATTGGAGCTCCGAGGCGGGCGGCCTCAGTGACGTCGGTTCAGCATTCCACCCCGACGCACCCTCAGCAGCAGAAGCAGAAGCAGAAGCAGAAGCAATCTTCCGCAGTAGGATGTTCACACTGCGGGAAGCCAGGGCATGTGGTATCAGAGTGTCGCAGAGCACAGAATTTGTGCTTGGTTTGTGGTGCCCCGGACCACAGGGTTGGGAACTGTCCGAACAGGGGGAGTTCATCGACCTTCTCTAGTCCTTCAGTTAGAGGACCAGCACCAATCCAGCAGCAGCAGCAGCAGCAGCTACAGTACCCGTTCCCGAGGCCATTGCCGACGCAGGCCCAGGCATTCCAGCAGCAGAGACCGCAGCAGTATGCCCAAGCCCAAGCCCTGATCCAGAACAGGCAGAGGAATTTTCAGCAGAGGGGACCCGCACCCAGAGGACATGGTCAAGTGCTGGCTTTGACCATAGGAGAAGAAGGAATAGCACCAGGTGAGGTAGTGGCAGGTACTATTGTCACGCCCCAGAACCAGAATACTGGAGAGCGGGGGCGGACATAGCCAGCTACGTATGATGAAATAGAATCCATCTCACCATACGGTCACGGCTGTCTAGATATGTGAGGGTTTCACTACAATCCATCGGTCTCTTAAGGTCATAAAATAGCCTATTGTCTCAATCTCAACCAACTAATAATAATAACAAGATATCAGATCACTAAATATACAATTGTAAGGCGTCCCAAACATTACATATCCAGATGATCATGAAGCTAGTCGTACAAAATGTAAGGACTAGCAAGAGTTCAGTCATACATGATCAACCCCCGGGGCTTGTCAATCATGTTACAGCCCGTAGGCAGACGGTAAGTAAGTACAATCGAGCTAACACTTGCTCGTCGGCTAAACGCCTCAAAAGAATAATTTACAATATTACAGTGGGAGAACAAAAAGAAACCCACTCGATGCCCTGGTTACGCCTGGTGACCACCATCGGGCTGGAAAGCAGGGAGATCCTTTGGTGCTGCTCCGGTATCTGGCCATACAAAACCAGCTGGGTCAGACCCCAGAAAGAGCAAGTGCCACAAAGGAGGCTTCACTTAAGGACTAAAACCAGTAAATCATTAGCATTCAACATGTAAGAAAACAATAAGTAACACAGATTGGGGTTCGCGCACTACCAATGCACTTGTCCCAATTAGAGAAAATAATTAAGAGAAACATCATGTTAAATAAAATATAGCTGGACAATATATATGAAAAGAAGACAATGATGAGAGTGACAATGAAAGGTACAATCAGGATAGTACAATCTGGAGTGACAATAGTGTTCAAGCATTATAGTGACAATCTGGAGTGACAATCATTATAGTGACAATCTGGAGTGACAATCGTTCAATTATTCTGGCACAATCTTGCAATCAATCACTTCTAGACAGTACTATACTGGACTAGACTCCATCCAATCAATCACGGCCAATCATTGCCTACGGCTTTCTACATTAACTAACTAGGGTTATCACAATCCTAGTTACTAGCAAGATGCAATGAGATGCTCCAAGTAGTCACAGGCCCTGCAGCTACCCAGGTTATCCAGGCAATCATTATAGTGACAATCCAGAGAGTTCAATCATTTAAAGTGACAATCGAGGGAGGGTGCAAGACAATAGAGTTCAATCATTAAAGTGACAATCGAGGGAGGGTGCAAGACAATAGAGTTCAATTATTAAAGTGACAATCGAGAGTGCCCCATATGACAGTGGGCTGGAAATGTGCCCTACTCGTCGGCAGGCTACAAGTCCAAACATTTGCGGCCGGAATAACGGGGTCGCCTGTAACTGGAGAACATCTCTTCATGACTAGTAGATTATTCTAGTTATTAGCCTTAGTTTATTTCAATATGTACCCCTGACCGTGGTACTCAGGGGTCCATGCCCTAGACATGATGCGAGACAAGACTGGTTCATTTATACAAGCACAATCGCCCACGGTGTCAAGTCATCATACAGGTCATGTCATGTCAAGTAGCCGCCGCAACGGCTTATCGAGATATAACATGTCAGGTTATCCGGTCAAGCATACTAGTCAGGAGTGCGCCACGACGGGCCACTATCATGCCATGTCAGGTTACTGGTCGAGAGCGCACCACCACGGGTCATCATCAAGTCAGGTTGTCATATCAAGTCTATCATGTCAAGCCAATCATGTCAAGTTATCATTCCAAACATATTAAATAAATTCGTGATTATCAAGTTCATGACAAAAGACGTAAGGATATAAAATGGGCGTAAAATATCTAATAAAATATCCATATACAGGACTAATATGAATCACCGGTTACAAGTCAAGTGTGCATCCCATCGGGTCACTATCAAGAAGATCAGAAAGTATCCGGATCATAAATCTCAGAAATCAGAAACCATATTAGTCATAAGCAATTCATCAAAAACCGTGCCAGGTCGTATTGGGTCAAGCAGTCGTGTCATGTGAAACAAGATCTCAAAACTCCAATCCATAGAAGAGAAGCCAAGCCTAGAGGATTAAAACAAAATCAACATGGACAATGGATTGCGCGGGGGTTAGAGTGCGCAAGGGATGAACTGCGCGAGAGTTGGATCGCGCAGGGGCTGGACTGCGCTGGGTCAAGCGCGCAGGGAAATGGATTGCGCTAGGTCAGATTGCGCAGAAGATGAACTGCGCAAGAGCTGAGCCGCGCTGAGTCGGGTTGCGCAGGGATCGGATTGCGCACACACTGGATTGCGCACAAACCGGATTGCGCAGAGAATGGATTGCGCCAGGGCGAGCTGCGCGAGGCTAGATTGCGCCAGCACTAAAGAGTGCTGGGCTAACTGGTTTGCGCTAGTGCTAAAGAGCGCTGGACTGGATTGCGCCAGGCGCTAAAGAGCGCTGGACTGGATTGCGCTCGGGAACAGGGGTCTTCTTCCCTAAACCGAGAGAAAAGCCATGGAACTCAGAAATTCCAAGGACCACAACTAGGTCAAAACAAGTCCAAATCCAACTTTGCAAGGGTCTAAATTGTGTAAAATTCAATTCTCTTCAACATGGAACAATCAAAACTTGAAAATGAACAAGTTTTATAGATCAAATCTACCAAAATCTGAAAATACTTCAACCCTAGATCTACAAAATTCCAAGCTCCAAATGGAGAAAATCCAAGTTCTAATGTTGCTCAAAATGAGCTAATAAAACTAATAGACCAATAAAATGTAGCCCTCAAGTGATAGCAAGATGCACTTGCCTAGGTTGGTGGTGGTGGTGGAGAGGAAGAAGCTTGAGGAAGAAGATGAAGAAAATAATAAGGAGAGAGAGAGAAGTTGATATTTATAATAGGGTGGGGTTCTCCATGTTAAACCAAAATAGACCAAACCAAAATAAACCAAGGTGAACCAAGTCAAGGCCAATAAACTCTCTCTAGCAATTTAAACCAAATGAACCATGAAATAAACCCAGCCTCACTAATCCAAAATAAACCAATGAACCATTAAAACCAATTGAACTATCAATGCTAATTAAAACCAAGCCAATGCAAGATAAACCAAGATAACTAATCATGACTAAAATAAAATATGGGTCCAAAATACGCATACGTACTCTAAATACGTATTACGAATTTGGGACATTACAACTATTCTCGTCAACACCTTTCCAGCTTCAGTATTATTTGACTCTGGTGCATCGCATTCATTTATGTCTGCACGATTCGCGACACGGATAGGACTGGAGCCCGAGTCATTATCAGTAAGGCTCAATATACTTACTGGTAACGGACTTGTGGGAGTAGATAGAGTATTTTCCTCGTGTCGGATCGTAGTTAGCGGTAGAGAATTCTCCGCTAGATTGATAGAGTTCCCGATGGCCGATTATGATGTGGTCTTAGGGATGGATTGGTTAAGGGACCAGTATGCTAGGATAGACTGCCACATTGGCAGGGTTATTTTTAGCATTCCAGGCGAGCCGGAGTTTTCCTTCTCCCGAGGCGAAGTTGAACTTTCTTCTCCAGTGTTGCGGATGGCAGTAGCAACAGTGCAGTTGCCTCGGATAGTCGAGGAGTTTCCAGATATTTTCCCAGAAGAGCTTCCAGGGATGTCGCCAGAGCGAGAGATCGAGTTTACCATCGACTTGATTCCCGGAACAGCTCCAGTGTCAGAGAGAGTCTACAGGATGGCGCCATCAGAGCTAGAGATATTGTACAAGATGATTGAAGAACTCAGAACCAAGGGATTCATTCGTGCTAGTGGATCGCCTTGGGGAGCCCCGATGCTTCTTATGAAAAAGAAGGATGGTACGTCCAGATTATATGTAGATTATCGTACCTTGAACTCAGTGACAATCAAGAACAGATACCCTCTCCCGAGGATAGATGACTTTTTTGATCAACTCAGAGGGGCGTCAGTATTTTTGAAGATCGACTTGCGATCAGGATACCATCAGATCAGAGTCAGAGAGCAGGACATCCCGAAGACAGCGTTCAGATCGAGATATGGGCATTGGGAGTTCCTTGTGATGCCATTTGGAGCAACCAATGCGCCCACAGTATTCATGGACCTGATGAATCATATCTTTATGCCTTATTTGGATCAGTTCGTGATTATATTCCTAGACGACATCCTGGTCTACAGTAAGAGTGAGGCGGAGCATGAGCAGCATCTTCGAGTTGTCCTCCAGATTCTCAGAGAGCACCAGCTGTATGCCAAGTTCAGTAAATACGAGTTCTGGCTCGATCGCATTTCGTACTTGGGTCATAACATCACCAGAGGAGGAGTAGAAGTGGATCTCCAGAAGATCGTGGCCATTGAAACGTGGCCGGTACCTAGCACAATGGCAGAAGTTCGTAGTTTTCTTGGATTGGCCGGTTACTACCGGCGATTTGTTTCAGACTTTGCTCAAATTTTAGCGCCATTGACCCAGTTGACCCGCAAGGATGTGCAGTTTGCTTGGACAGCAGAGTACCAGGATTCTTTTGAGAGGTTGAAGTGAGACTTGATGACGGCTCCTATTCTCACGCTTCCAGATGGAACCAGAGGGTTCTCGGTGTATTGTGATACTTCGGGCAGAGGTTTAGGATGTGTTCTGATACAGCATGGAAAGGTAATAGCTTATGCGTCATGACAACTTCGTGATCATGAGAGAAATTACCCAACCCATGACTTGGAGCTGGCAGCGGTGGTGTTTGCACTTAAGCTTTAGAGGCACTACTTGTATGGAGATAGGGTGGAGATTTTTATCGACCATAAGAGTCTGAAGTATGTGTTCACCCAGAAGGATCTCAATATGCGTCAGAGGAGATGGCTAGAGCTGCTTATGGATTATGACATCAACCTGCAGTATCATCCTGGGAAGGCCAACGTTGTTGCAGATGCATTGAGCAGGAGAACCGAATTTTACTTCCTAACAGCACAACCAGAGCTGTTAGCCGATCTTCAGAAGATGGGAATAGAAGTTGTCCTTCCTTCCAGTGTGACATTGATGGCCAGCATGCAAGTTCAGTCCACTATAGTCGAGAGGATCCGGATGGCACAGTCAGCAGATTCCAAGCTTCAGCGACTCAGAGCAGAGTGTGAGGCAGGACGGAGACCAGAGTTATGTATCCATGAAGACGGTACACTTCGACATGGTACGTGTCTTTGTGTACCCAGTAGAGATATCAGACAGGAGATCATGGCAGAGGCCCATAGTTCGCAGTATTCTATTCATCCCGGTGGCATGAAGATGTACCGTGATATCCGCCAGCACTTTTGGTGGAATGGCATGAAGAGGGAGATAGCCGGTTTATCTCTCGTTGTCTAGTCTGCCAACAAGTTAAGGCTGAACATCAGAGACCAGCTGGACTACTTCAACCATTGCCGATTCCCGAGTGGAAATGGAAGCATATAACCATGGATTTTGTGATTGGATTGCCTAGATCCCCGGCTGGCAGAGACGCTATTTGGGTTGTCATAGACAGGCTCACGAAGGTGGCTCACTTTCTTTCGTTCAGAGTTGGTTAGTCGACGGCTCAGCTAGCGGAGATGTATCTCCGGCAGATTGTCAGATTGCATGGTGTACTAGTCAGTATCACTTCGGATAGAGATTCAAGATTTACGTCGCACTTTTGGCGTAGCTTGCAAGAAAGTTTGGGAACTCACCTCCAGTTTAGTTCAGCTTATCACCCACAGACAGATGGCCAGTCGGAACGCACGATCCAGACTCTCGAAGATATGTTGAGATCTTATACGCTCGACTTCGGTAGTTCGTAGGAAGATCACCTGCACCTGGTAGAGTTCTCGTACAACAACAGTTTCCAGACCAGTATCCAGATGGCACCGTTCGAGGCACTGTATGGTAGGAAGTACAGATTCCCGCTAGCATGGAATGATGTTGGAGAGAGGCAGATGCTCGGTCCGAAAATAATTGCTCAGACCGTTGAGGTGGTCAGGAGAGTCAGAGATCATCTTCGAGTTGCCCAAGATCGCCAGCGTCATTGGGCCGATTCTCATCGGCGCCCCCTTGAGTTTTCTGTCGACGACCATGTATTTCTGAGGATTTTGCCTAACCGTGGCGTCATTCATTTCGGCGTACGGGGAAAGCTTAGTCCTAGGTATATAGGGCCATTTGACATTCTGGAGCGAGTAGGAGATATATCCTATCGTCTCGCTCTTCCACCATCGCTACGTGAAGTGCATGACGTATTCCATGTATCCCAACTGCGATGGTATATCCCGGACCCGAGCCACATCCTGGATCATTCGGAATTGGTTGTTGGTACCAACCTTTCATATGAGGAGAGGCCCGTGTCTATATTGGACCGAAGAGAGAAGACACTCAAGAACAAGACTATCAAGTTAGTCCGAGTTGCTTGGGGTCATCAATCTTTGGGTGAGTCAACGTGGGAGCGTGAGGATGATATCCGATCGCGATATCCCGACCTGTTTGACTCGTGAGGTATAATATCTTTCTTATGCCTCATACCTTCGATTCTGGGCTTGCATGAATAATTTTTTGATTGCTTGATTAGTATAGCTTGCCTGTGATTAGTATAGCTTGTCCTTGCAATTCTAACCTCTTGATTAAATTCCGAGAACGAAATTCTTTTAAGGTGGGTAGAGTTGTAATGCCTGTAGTTCGTATTACGTATCTTAGAATACATGTACGTATTTTAACTTGTATCGCATATCTCTTGGCTTGGCTCGGTTTATTTTAGGTTGGTTCGGCTAGGCTTGGGTTGCCTTGGTTCATCATGAACCAAGGGGAGAACCCCTACCTACCACCACCATCATCCTTTATTAACCCATTCCCTCATTCTCTCTCTTCATTACTCTTCTTCTTCTCCACATTTACTTCTACACCTACCAGGAAGAGAGAGAGAGAGCTTAGGCAAGTGCAAACTTGCTTCATGATGGATCTCAAGTTTTGTTGTTCCATTCTCTTCCTTACTTGATTCTAAGATACTTTAGAACTTGGCATTTTCCATTTTGATGGATATTTTCTTGTAGATCTAAGTTTATATTATTTTCGATTTTCTTGGGTTTTGATCTATTAAGCTTTATTATTTTCATGTTTTAATTGTTCCATGTTGTAGAGAATTCGATTTTATCCAACATAGACCTTTGAAAAGTTAGATTTCGACTTATTTTGAGGAAGTTATGGCCAAAAGCATTTTTGGCCATTTCTTTGTCCATCTGTGCTAATTTTGGTAGGGACGATGAATAGTGCCACATGCATAGTACCGAGCTGTCACGCCCCAGAACCAGAATACTGGAGAGCGGAGGCAGACATAGCCAGCTACGTATATGAAATGGAATCCATCTCGCTATACGGTCACGGCTGTCTAGATACATGAGGGTTTAACTACAAGCCATCAGTCTTTTATGGTCATGAACAAGCCTAGTGTCTCAATCACAAGCAAGTAAGTAAAAGTTACAAGATGTATGATTATTAAATATACAATAGTAAGGCGTCCCAAACATTACATATTCAGCTGATCATGAAGCTAGTCGTTACAAAATGTCAGGACTAGTAAGAGTTTAGTCATACATGATCAACCCTAGGATCTGTCAATCATGTTACAGCCCGTAGGCAGACAGTAAGTAAGTGCAATCGAGCTAAACAGGTGCTCGTCGGCTAAACGCCTCAAAAGAATATTTTTACAAGAGAGTGGGAGAGCCAAAAATAACCCACTCGTTGCCCTGGTTACGCCTGGTGTTCACCATCGGGCTGGAAAAACGGTAGATCCTCTGGAGCTGCTCCGAAATCTGGCCATACAAAACCAGCTGGGTCAGATCCCAGAAAGAGTAAGTGCCACAAAGGAAGCTTCACTTAGGAACTAAAACCAGCAATCAGCACAAGGTATAAAATAAAGTAAAAACTGGAATTAAGGTAAATACATCAGGATGATATACGACGAGATAACCATAGAACTATTCAGATAACCAGGTTACAACCCGTAAACCAAACAAGGACCGGGATTGTAACCCTTCGTCTGAACGGAACTTGGTTTCCCACCATTTATCGGCAAGATAATATAAGAAAATCAGGACATATAACAGGATCAAGACAAGACTAGACTGGTTAGACTCCATCCAATCATTTCACGGCCAAGCAAGAATTACGGCTTGATACTTTAACTAACTAGGGTTGTCACAGGCCTAGTTACTAACAAGATGCAGTGAGATTACTCCACAGCCACAAGCCCTGCAGACCATCCAGGTTACCCGGGTTAAGAGATTAGAGTTGAATTCAGGTGGGTACATCGTCCAGGAAACGAATGTACCCTTAGGTAGCTTGAAGGGTGCAACACATGACAGTGTGCTGGAAATGTGCCCTACTCGACGGCAGGCTACAGATCCCAAGGCGTGCCCAGGTAACGGGATTGCCTGTAGCTGGGAGATCTCTTCATGACTAATGTATTAATCTAGTTATTAGCCTTAGTCCGTTTCAGTAGGTACTCCTGACCGTGGTACTCAGGAGTCCATGTCCTAGACATGATGCAAGATAGGACTGGTTTATTTGTACAAGCACAATCGCCCACGGTGTCCAGGTCATTATACAGGTCATGTCGTGTCAGGTAGCCGTCGCAACAGCCATTCGAGATAATCATGTCATGTTATCATGTCAAGTGTACTAGTCAGGAGTGCGCCACGACGGGCCACTATTAGGTCAGGTCAGGTTATTATGTCAGGAGTGCACCACTACGGGTCACTATCACATCATGCTCAATTATCAATTCCAAATATATCAAATGAATTCATGATTATCAAGTTCACGACAAAAGGCGTAAGGATATAAAATGGACGTAAAAATATACAATAAGGAGTTACAAGACATGGATAATTAATGATAAATAATAATACACAGGGTTATTTAGAAAGTCATGCGGCCAGGGGAGGATAAGACACATGCGGCTCAATTAGGTGAGCGCATGCGGCCAGGGTCACTGGAACCCATGCGGCCAAGACAAGAGGGGCGCATGCGGCTCAGGGGGACGAGGGCGCATGCGGCTCAGGGGGACGAGGGCGCATGCGGCTGTGAAATCCATATTTTTGTAATTAATTATTATTAGTAGTATTATTATTATTATTATTATTAATATTAATATTATTAAATATTTTTGAGTGGAAAATGATTTCAAAAATATTAATAACTTGGACTTTTGATTTTCGGACCCAGACCCGAGTCCGAGCCCAGACCCAGGCCTGAGCCTAACCTAATCTTTTTCTGTTTCTTAATTCTGAATTGTTGGACTTGGTTAATCTTTATATATAAAAAAAAAATTTATTATAATTTTGAGTTTGTCCCGAAGGACTAGCAACTCACGATTTAGCCAACTCCCCTGTCCTATTCTCCCTCTCTCCCTTAAACTCCTCTGGACCACACAATTCTCCATCACTCCTCTTTATTTTTCCACTTCCCCCACCATACACCAGCACACAACAATGACCACCTCCTCATTTTCGTAACTCCAGTACAACTCCTCAACTCCCATTCCTCTCTTACAACTCCCCCTTATTACTCCTTTCCACGCATTCATTTCTTTCCCACTATCTGGAAGGAGACTTTTCTTCTCCTTCTCCTTAATACAACTCCACCCATCTCCCCCTTTATTAGTCCCCACAACTCCCACGATCTCCACAGAACCTCTTTCTCACATCCTGTGAATCAAAACTCTCAAGTCACTCAAAAGCTCTCATCAACTCCAGAATCTCTCAATCCATCTCATCTCTCCCTCTCTCTCTGTGGGAGAAACCCCCAAACCGAAACCCTTTCCGAGCTCATCCCGCCGACCGTGCCTCCGGCGTGCCCCCGAGCTCGCCTCGAAGCCCGAGCCCCTTCCGGCGTGTTTCCCCGAGGATGGCGACCTCTCCCGCGGCCATCCGCCGCCGTTCCCGAGGCCAGCAACCCCCTTCCCGAGCCCCTTTCTCCGGCCAGATCTGCCACCGTGCCGCCTCCCGCGAGCGCCACCGTCCGTGGCCGACGCCTCCGCACCGCCGTAACCCCCTCTGCGGCCAGCCGCCGCCGTCCCGAGGCCGGCGACCGCCTCCCGCGTCGCCCTCTTCGTCCGGCCGAGCCCCTGTGGCCGCGGCTCCCTCCGCCGCAGTCAGCCCGGCGATTGCCCCGCGGCCATCCCGAGGGCGCCGCCCCGTCCGCCGTCCGCCGACGCCCCCGCGCCCCGGCGTGCTCCGCGCCAGCGCCACCCCCTGTGGCCAGCAGCTCCCCGTCGCGTCAGCGTGCCCCGCTGTCGTCGTTGCTGTCCGGAAACCCTCCCTGTGGATTTCCAGCACCCTTTCCCGCGGTTCCTTGCTGTTCCCGTGGATTTCCCGCTGTCCGTGGACTTTTCTGCGGTTCAGAACTTCTACCTGCTGCCGACTTAGTTCGGATTCCTTTCCCGAGATTATCCCGCGGCTCCCTGACCAACGGATCTTGGTAATTTTTGTTAATCAGAGTAATCCGTCCCTCCCGTGAGTCGATGATGATAGATCGGTCCCCCGGTTCTCTCTCGGGAATCCGGATAGCTGCGTTATAATTTTCGTTTAGCTGCGTTAGTTTGATTTTCCTGTGTTTTTACTTGCTGGGTTGGTGTGAATTGGTTGATATTGGATTCCCGGACTTTTCGGGAATTATTTCTGTGGTGTTGGAATTTTGGTGGATATTTCTGTGGACCATTTTGGTTGGAAATGGGTTTTCCCTGGTTTGGGACATTTTGTAGGAGTTGTTGGCGCACTTCCCAGTTCTTGGGTTTGTCCCGGAATAGAGGAAGTGCTGCCCAATTTTTTACAAAATTATATTTTCATTGATTTCAAAACCGGCTTTCGAAAATGATTTATAAAACCGATTTTTCGGGCGACGACCGTACCGGTCTGTGGGCCCCGGCGAAATGCAAACGCACCGGTCCGACCGGACGTTGAGGCATAAACCGAATTTGAGGAAATGGACCGAGTCTGAGACTCCTAGCTTTCTTTAAATTATTATTTTATTTTTTAGGCTAAATATTATAGTCATTTAAATTCTGCATTTTATTTAATAATTCAGTCATTTTCTTATTTAATGTAAAAGAAAGATGTATCGGGCATAAGCCCACCCTAGGACCAGTAGCTGTGCCCATGTATTTGTGTAGCGTAGTTTGTTTTCTTTTCTTTTCTGGTGGATGTAAATTTGGGTGGTTTGGATTGATTTCATATTCGTAGTTAGGACGTAATTTACGGCTTAAATACGAGTTTAGCTAAAATAAATAAAATATTATTAATTCACTGTTTGTCACTAAAAGAAACTGTATTTTATATACATATTATGAAAACACAAAGTTTTCCAAAATTGTAATCGATTCTCGTGATTTTCCAAATAATCCAATTAACCGGTTAATCAACGCACGTAGTTGCGACGTAATCGTTAGCTGTAAATAAATACAACTTAAAACCTGATTAGGACAGGTCTACTAGAGATTGCAACTAGCACACTTAGTCTGGTTATTCAGGAATCTAAGTCGAGTTCTCAATTGTAGGAACTCGAAGTTACAACTGACGTTCCTCCTCGGTACCGACTCGTTCTTCCAGTCAATCTAATACAAGGCAAGTGCAGTTATGTCTATTTGGTAATTTATCTAGTAATTGTTTTATTGCAATTTTAAACCACATTGCTACACGGAACTCTCTCCTAGAGTTCGAATATTGACTCATTGATTGAATCTGATTGACTCGGGATATTGGGGGAGTAGTGTAGCGTCTATGACCAATACCCCTATATTGCATCATTGATTGTGCGAGCTGATTCCTCATATACACGGGGATAGGCCGGACCGTATCATTAGGATATAATTGAATCATCCCAAGCCGGTCATAGTTCGTTACCTACTCAAATCACACTGTTTTCAATTGTAGAATTGTGAAAAATATTGTTAAAGTATTTCAAATTGTTTAACATTGCAAATTTCAAATTATTATTTGAATTATTGGATATTCGTAATTGTACTTTGCTCCCTCCTGACTGGAGACCCAACATTTTAGGTATCACTGATGAGGCTTTGTTACGCGATCCCAAGACGAGGAATTCGAGATTGCTGAGCTGTTTGCCTAGAGTTTTCTTTTATTTTTGATGTATAAAAAAAATGGTTTAAGTTGTATCTTTTATTTCATGTAAAGTTTAATAAAGTTTTAAATTTTCCGATGTTGAATTGTGACAAATTATAGTGTTGTTGTATGGTTACCTGCTACTGAACAGCTTACTGCCGCCGTCTCAACAACGGTGCAGGCTGGGCATGATCCGACTAGACCCAGAATATTGGG
This sequence comes from Iris pallida, assembly GCA_029216955.1. NCBI lineage: Eukaryota > Viridiplantae > Streptophyta > Magnoliopsida > Asparagales > Iridaceae > Iris > Iris pallida. Next base: position 7,580,893 of record JANAVB010020999.1, read on the forward strand.
ATCGGGTCGTGACAGCGGCTCAGGAAATAAAGGATGCATATGCGGCTGGGATTAATCAGGGTCATACGGCCCGGACTAAGAAGTCCATGCGGCTGGGTCTGGGGGTTCTCATGCGGCTCGAAGATCAGGGCCCATACGGCTCGGGGATCCAGACAGTCATGCGGCTGAGAGGACTCGAGTACTCATGCGGCCAGCGAGTAACTGGTCTATGCGGCTCGCGGGGAAAAGTTCATACGGCTGAGAGAGCACTTGCCGCACGAAGTGTTCATGCGGTCAAGTCAAGCCCATGCGGCCAGGACTGTCGTATGAAGGCTCATGCGGCTCGGAATCACTTGCCGCATAAAAATGTGGTCAAGTCTAGCACTGTTCTTCTTCTCCAAGCTTCCAAGAAGAAGAACACCAAGAATTCATGCTTCCAAGCTCCATGAAACTTTCATCCGAAGTCCAAATCCGAACTTCCATAGGTCAAAATGGGGTAGAACGAGATTCTCTACAACATAGAACCCTCAAAACTCAGAAATAACAGGATTAAGTAGATCAAAACCCAAGAAATCCGAAAAATAAAGTAAACTTAGATCTAGAAGAATCTAGCCATGGAAAGTAAAAATGCCAAGTTCTAAAGTAAGTTAAAATGCTGTAAGGAAGAGAATGAAGCAATAAAATTAGAGTTCCTCCATGAAGCAAGTTGCACTTGCCTAGACCTCTCTCTGCCTCTCTCTGGTAGGTAAGGAAGTAATGGTGGAGAAGATGATAAATGAAGAGAGAGAAAGGAGAAAGGTTAATAAATGGTAGTGGTGGTGGTAGGTAAGGGGTTCACCCCTTGGTTCATGATGAACCAATAGAAATTCCAAACCGAACCAAGCCAACCCAAACCAAGAATAAACCAAGCCCAGGGAGGAAATTAAGCAAGGAAATCATGCAATACAAGAATAAATACGTACACGTATTCCAGAAATACGTAATACGAACCACAGGCATTACACGAGCCGCATAAGAGTGCTGCATAGCACCGAGCCGCATAAGGGTGCTGCATAGTGTCGCATAGTGCCGAGCCGCATAAGAGTGCTGTATAGTACAGAGCCACATAAGGGTGCTGCATAGTATCGCATAGTGCCGAGCCGCATAAGAGTACTGCATAGTACCGAGTCGCATAAGGGTGCTGCATAGTGCCGCATAGTGCCGAGCCGCATAAGAGTGTTGCATAGTACCGAGCCGCATAAGGGTGCTGCATAGTGCCGAGCCGCATAAGGGTGCTACATAGTGCCGAGCCGCATAAGGGTGCTGCATAGTGCCGCATAGTGTCGAGCCGCATAAGGGTGCTGCATAGTGTCGCATAGTATCCAGCCGCATATGGGAGTGCCGCATAGTGCTAAATAGTGCCGGATAGTGCCTATTTTGGCTGTTTTTGTCTGTTTTAAGTCCTGTTTGGCTGAATTGTGGCCAGAATTTCTTCCAACTTCCAACATGGAAGTTGTAGATCTTTTTCTTGGCTTCAAGAATATGTTGTTAGTTATTTTATGCAATTTTTCTCATTCGTGATAATGTAAGAATAGAACACGATAGTGGCCCGCTGAGGCGCACCCTTGGCAAGTAAACTGACATGATATATCTCGACATGCTGTTACGACATCTAGCCTGATATGACAAGTAGGAACGACCTGGACACCGTGGGCGATAGTGTTTGTACAAATAAACCAGTACTGTCTTGCATCATGTCTAGGATAGGGATCCCTGAGTACCACGGTCAGGGATACCTACAACAATTGACTAAGGCTAATAAACTAGAATAATTCAGTAGACATGAAGAGGTTCCCAGCTACAGGCAATTCCGTTATCTAGGCGCATTAGGTGGACTTGTAGCCTACCGACGAGTAGGGCACATTTCCAGCACACAGTCACGTGTTGTATTCTTCGCAAACGGACATTCGACCTGGATAACCGGATGGTCTGTAGGGCTTATGGCTGTTGGGATAATCTCATTGCATCTTGCTAGTAACTAGGCCTGTGATAATCCTAGTTAGTTAAAAGTATCAAGCCGTACTCTTGATTGGCCGTGATTGATTGGATGTAGTTTATTTCAGCTTAGTCTTATCCTGATCCTGTATAAGATTATGACATGACATGATTATTGATGCTTGCCTTAACAATAACGATCGGGGGTCCAGTTCTATTCAGGCGAAGGGTTACAACCCCGGTCCTTGTTTGGTTTAAGGGTTGTAACCTGGCTCCCGGAGCAGTTCTGTGTCCTCTCTTCGTTTATTATCTTATTACAATCCCATGCCATGTTCGTCATGTTTTACCTTACCTTAATACCATGATTAATTATGCTGGCCTTAGCAATAAAGATCAGGGGTCCAGTTCCGTTCAAGCGAAGGGTTACAACCCCGGTCCTTGTTTGGTTTAAGGGTTGTAACCTGGCTCCCAGAGCAGTTCTGTGTCCTCTCTTTATTTATTTTTTTCACTGTACCAATAGTATTTGAGACGGGTTTCTATTCAGGTGAAGGGCTGCAACCCCGGTCCTTGTTTGGTTTAAGGGTTGTGACCTGGCTACTTGAATAGTTTTCTCGTACTCAGTTTACTGTTGTTATCTCTATTATTATCAGTTCTTTATTTATTATCTTTAATATTCTATTGTGATATGCTGGTTTTAGTTCCTAAGTGAAGTCTCCTTTATGGCACTTGCTCTTTCTGGGGTCTGACCCAGCTGGCTTTGTGTGGCCAGATATCGGAGCAGCACCAGAGGATCCACCTATCTTCCAGCCCGATGGTGACCACCAGGCGTAACCAGGGCAACGAGTAGGTTTCTTTTGTCCTCCCACTCTAAATTAAGATAGTCGTACTCCTTCTAGGTCAAACCCCCAGTCAATCAAAGTCAAAAGATAACATGCAATCATAGTCCTACTGGTCGTGATTCCACAGTCTCGAACAGGGTAACTACACTATCTAGCACATCACAAGCATATCCTGACAGGTACTAATGGAATCATACAACAAGATGGGAAAGGAAGGACAGAAAAGACAAACCTGATAACCCGTCACCTGCAGCGTTGGTCTCCTCGACCGTCATCACAAAAGCTCCACCCCTCTGGTGCTGAGCTACAGGTGGCCTAGCTCCCTTATAAGGAGGTACAATAGGACAATCCATCTTCTGGTGGGTATCAGACCCACAGGTATAGCAAACCTTCAGCCTCTTCCTACACTGCTCCCTGATGTGTCCCTGCTTCCTGCAGTATGAACAACTGATCGTCTTCGGGTCCTGACCCCGATACTGATGCTGTACCTACTAAAATGGCCTCTGCTGCCGGGGTCCCGGGGCTCTAACTGGCGGGGTCGAATGATGTGGTGTGGGAGGATGATATGTCTGCTGGTGTAGCGTCGGCACTTTCTGCTGGAAAGCCTGACGCTTGGAGGGTCCCTCAATGTGTACAGAAGCCGGCCTCTTGCAAGATAGAAGACGCTCCTCGATACTCTGGGCTAACTCTAAGCTCTGGTAGTAGTCAGTCATACCGTTCGCCACTATAAGAATGCCAATGTCTGGAACTAGACCACGGCAAAACCTACGCGTCATCTCCTCAGGGTCAGCAACCAAACTAGGAGCGAAACGGCTCTGGCGACTAAACTCTGCCGCATACTCGTCAACAGAACGGTTCTCCTGCTGGATGTTCTGGAATCGTAGCCCCATGGCTACCCTAGCGGTGGTCGAGAAGAATTTCTTCTTGAACTGGGTCTTGAACTGATCCCAAGTGGCTCTCCCTCTCGCGAATAATGGCTCATTCCGGAACCAAACTCCTGCCAAGTCTATCAGCAAAAATCCCGCTGCCTCGACCTGGAGGTCATCCGGCATCCTAACTCCAATGAGCTTCCTCTCTACCGAGTCTAACCAGTCATCTGCTACTACTATGCCCACAGTCCCTAAGAACTCCTTGGGATTCAGACCCATGAAGTCCTTGATCGTCCCTGCTCTCTGCCGCGGCTCTACAGGTGGTGGGACCACGGTACGTCCCTCAGAATGCTCCATGCTCTGGCGGAGTAGGGTGGTCTGCTCCTGATGGGTTGCTAGGAACCCCTGGATCAGAATGAGCAGTTGGTTCCCGTCGAGTATGACGGAAGCCTGGGTAGGTATAGTGATAGGGGGTGGTGGAAGTATTGGGTCCTGCTGGGCCTGTGATGTGGAAGGTGGTTGTGGTATCTGGGTTTGTGGATCTGTAGAGTGGAGGAATGTTGTAGGTGGAGGTGGAGGTATATCAGTCAACTGGTCAGCTGACTGGATGGAGAGTGTGTCATTCTCAGGTGAGACATACCGAGATGAACGAGTAAGCACCATCTAATTACAATAAAAAGACTTATAAGGACTCTTTAAGCAAAATAATCATAGACAAGAAAATCTAATAATAGCAAGCATGTGTTGTATTTCCTATGTTGCAATCCTAGTATTCCTCTAGGTGTTCTAAGCGTCATTCCTAATGTTGTCTAAAGTTTCTAATTGCAGGCATGCTTGGTACAATAACGTAACCAAACAATTTAGTCGACGACCTGCATGGGCCACCACTAAAAACGTGTCACGACCCGCACCCGGTATAGGGGCACGAGAAGTGGGTACGTCCAGCCTACGTCGCAGTATCGGCGGTAGTAAGCTGTCCTAGGTTGCTAACTAATCTCATGCAGTGAATATAAAAAGTACTTGTCCAGATATCAGCTCTGAATGGAGGCAAGTAAAGGGTATGATCTACTCAAACACAGTCTAAACACGAAAAGATAACACAGAAGTTATACCTAAGGAATTAAAGACAACAACAACTAACTACTAAAATAATACACCAATATCTCAAACCAACTTAATACAGACTCAATATCTTAACTTTAATACAACAAGCCAAAACATGAAAGCTAAAGTAGTCTACTAGCTAATCTCCTGAATCACTCCTGAGAGTCGGGACCAAAGGTAGCTAATCCCTCGCCAGGTCCATGGTAAGCAGGGCATGTGTCCTCAGGATTATCATCTGTAATATTTTCAACAGGTCCAATCAGGACGGGAACGAGTACAACTCATCTAGAAAAACCCAAGTAAATGACAAAGAACTATAAAGCAGTTATAGACAGTTTTATTGATGAGCATGACAGTTTTATACAGGTAATGATGGCATAGAGAGGCGGTAAGATACAAGAAAAGAAAGGTAACTAGAACAAGAGAAGAATCATGGCAATGAAGACTGTAATAAAGGCTAACTGAACTAGAATAATATGTACGAGTCCAGACAGTACGATATAAGTCTAATGTAATCCCAGTGTGAGTCTAGTCCATATAATCTGATACCAGATAATTTTCAGTACAAGATGAGTCCAACAGTGATCAATGAAACCAGGGTGAGTCCAACTATGATCTAACAGTGTGTTTTAAAATACCGAGGTCGACATGCAAACGGCTGTAGGTATCAGGCACATCTCTCACTGATCGGGCAAGAGATGGCTATGCTTCCGGTAGATTCCAGTAGGAGATTCCGGATTTGGGGTATGTCTACATGTCTTACTCAATATTTCCCCGCCCAGCAAGTGAATCCAAAATCGACAAAAAGAATCGAGATGAGTCTGGCCAATACGTGATGATTCCAGAAATGATTCCGGAATGATACTAATGACTCCAGTAATAGAGGCCAGCAAGTAAAGTATGTGTCGATACATGAATCCAGAAATATCCATACGTGTTGATACAGAGAATCACATAGAACTAACTAGAACTGAAATACAGTAATCGACAAATAAATAAGAGAATTATCAGAGAATGTACTCGCCTGTTACTTTGGAAAGAGTAGTGTAATATCAGATGTCTGTACCAGGGTCACAATGTCCTAAAATAGAGCAATACAGTTATGACATGTCCAAAATGAAGGTAAATAAAATCTACGATACAATCAATATGAATTCTAAGCCAATCTAGGTCAAAGTCAAACTTGGTCAACACTACAGTCCAACTAAGTTATACTAGGTCACAAGAAGTTAAACTAAGTCATACAAGATCAAACAAGGTTAAACAAGTCTAATCTAGGTTAAAGTCAACCCTTGGTCAAATATTCTAGCCAAACTAGTCAAGTTATCTAGGGCTTAGTCAATAATGGTCAGATTAGTCAATACTAGTCAACATGGTCAAAGTCTAGGTCAATCTTAGACTAACTAAGGTTTTGGTTAATCACAGACTAGTCAATAAGATAATTAGGTTAATCTTGACTAATGGTCAACATCCAGTCAAACTCTATAAGGCTAACTCAAACCATCATAGGCTAACATGTCTTAGAATACCTAAGATACTATACTACAATAAAGTATATCACATAAAATATATATAGTACAATACCAACCTTAATCCTGTAATCAAGCTAATCCTATTCTCCAACTCAAGTCATGACTCAACTCTAGGTATCTAACTTAACCCCATACATATCTTCATTTATATAGGATTACCCTCATAATCCATATGGTCAACCTAATCATCTAGTTTAGTCAAACTCAAGTCAAATAGTCCTTCTATGTTCATCCAAGTCATTTCTAGGTCAATTTGGTCAAGGTTTGACCTATAGTTGACTTTGGTCAACAATGGTCAATTACCTAGTCAAACTATGTCTTACTAGTCAACTAGTTAAACTAGTCATTTTAGGTCAATCCTAGTCAATTCTAGGTTAACTAGGTCAACTTTGACCTAGGGTTGACTTTGGTCAACCCTTAGTCAACAAGGGTCAACAAGTTGGGTTTTGGGCCATTAGGACTAGCCCCAAGCCATAGGCTAATGATCTTGGCCATAGGCCATAGTCATGGGGTTTTCATATAAACCTATAACTAGAAGATATATATATATATATATATATATATATATATATATATATATATATATATATATATATACTACCCAATACTAATATATAAGTACTATATATAATACAAAACCCTCATACACATAACACACTATATGTGACCTAATGAGACCTAATACAAACATATATATCCTTTATATATATATATACATATATATATATATATATATATATATATATATATATATATATATATATATATATATATATATATATATATATATATATCAACCTATCAACCTATATATATATATATCACCTATATATAGAGATAAGAGAGAGAGACTTAGAGTAAGAGAGAGAGAGAATGAGAGAGAGAGTGAAGAGGACAGTGAGAGAGAAAGGCTGGACAGCAAGGGGGAATGGGTTCAGAAATCCTGGAACCAAATTCAGTCCCCAAACACACACACACAATAACATATATACATACATATGTATATATATACATAACTCCACCTATACTCTACCAAATACCCCCAAAATTCACCCACACTCACACATACATATATACTACGTATATATGTACTAAAATACACTCATACAATGTATAAAACATATAAAATTTGGGTTTGAAATTCATTTTCAGAAACTGGGAATAAACCCAAAAACAGGGAACAGTGCACTGTGCACTTGATAATAGGTAAACCCAAATTCGTGCACTAAATCGAGCTATGGCTCGACACTAATGGTTGGTAACTAATGCCCCATAGATATACTAGTGTCCTAGGTTCCTGACACGACACCACGACACAGTTTCACGTGTCCAAACACGCAAAACAAACACTCGGGTAAGCTCTGATACGCGCACACAATAACAGTGTCGTGCACGCGTTCCAGGAGCTCGTGGACACACCACGAGACACGACACGTCTCGTGGTCGTGCATACGTGTAGCCCACATGTATGGCTACACGTTCCACACCCTGACACGTGTCCACGACACGCGTGGACACAGAATGAACCCCGTATCAGTCGTAAAAATACGACTGATACACGCGAGTTCAGACCGCGTCGTGCACGCGGTTGCACGCGTCGTGCTCGCGACACAGGACACGACGCACCACGTGCTCGTGTCTACGTGTACGCCATGAATAGGGCTTCATGCCTGTGTCACTACGAGACACCCTAGTATCGTGTCCATGCGACACAACACGCTCAAAGTCGTGCCTGCGCGCGTGTGCGCTGACAGCGCGTGTCCAGTGCGAGTGAGTTTTATCACTCGACACGACACGACACGATGCGAAACGAGACTTTGGGGGCATGTTCGCAGACATTGCCCCCTTATCTGTGTCAAGTTACACGTGTCCAAGTGTACTGTGCAGTGAGTACGAGGGGTGGGGTAGCAGGACACGCACGCGCGTGCTCGTACAGTGGGTTCGTGTCCAATTTGGACACGGACACAGCACAAAAACGTGCTCAGTCAAGTTGGTTCGTGATCAACAAGTCTAGGGCTTCACAAAAGTGTAATTTGTTTTGGAAAAACATAAAAACCAATCCTATGTGGCATTTCAACAAACAAGGGTTTCTACCCTATGATACGTATCCGATACGGACACCAAACCACTTCTAATTTCCACCAAATTTGTCCTACAGTACCCTAGTACCTAGATGCATGCAAATATGAAGAGAAAACACAAAATTAACAAAGTTTAGGGACAATTACCTATGAGTGCAAAACTCAATGAAAACAAGGTTTTGGGGGGGGGGGGGGTCCTCTTCACTTGATGGTGCCCAAAATGCTATGCAACCTAGCTAGCTAGCTCCCCTTAGCATCCTCAATAGTAGGGGGTTCCAATACAAGAAGTTTGGCTCAATTTGGTGTTGAAATGGTTAAATAGTGAGGGTGTGAAGGTAGAGGGAAAAACTAGGTTTTAAGTGCAATGAAAAATGGCATGAATGATAAGGGGATGTGATTATATAGGATGGGGGTAGGGTTGGGCTGCCATGGGGGGGTAGGGTTGATATTTAGGGTTCCTTCTAGGTGAAGTAACTTAGCTTCTAAGGTAAAGACCAATAGATCTTTCTTTAGGTCTACCTAAATATCTAAGTATACATAGTATCTAGATATTTATCTAACCTTAGATATTTATGACATAAAGCAATATCTTCCACTTAGTCTTCTAGGTTAGTGGCTAACCTCTAGATTAGTGCTAAACTAGGTTAGAAGCTAACATGACACTAATCCACTAATTAAATAATAATAAAAACACATAAATCCAAATAATTCCTAATAAATCCTAGAAAATTACCAAAATACCCTTTAGGCTAAAAAGCCCTAATTTGATGTTCTAAACCTATGGCTCGGCTCACATGATCATGGTTAATTTCTAGGTTATAAAATCTCTAGGGTTTACACTAGGGTTACACTAGTAAAATCACAAAGTCATAAGCCATGACTTAGAAAATAGTTTTAAATTAACTAAAATCATCAAAAATCATATCATGACTAAAACACCATTAATAAGTAATAAAAATAATAAATTTTCAAAAATACCCCAATTTCAGAAAACTGGGTCGAACAAGTCTACCCTCCTTAGAAAAATTTCGTCCTCGAAATTAAGATAGTCGTACTCCTTCTAGGTCAAACCCCCAGTCAATCAAAGTCAAAAGATAACATGCAATCATAGTCCTACTGGTCATGATTCCACAGTCTCGAACAGGGTAACTACACTATCTAGCACATCACAAGCATATCCTGACAGGTACTAATAGAATCATACAACAAGATGGAAAAGGAAGGACAGAAAAGACAAACCTGCTAACCCGTCACCTGCAGCGCTGGTCTCCTCGACCGTCATCGCAAAAGCTCCACCCCTCTGGTGCTGAGCTACAGGTGGCCTAGCTCCCTTATAAGGAGGTGCAATAGGACAATCCATCTTCTGGTGGGTATCAGACCCACAGGTATAGCAAACCTTCAGCCTCTTCCTACACTGCTCCCTGATGTGTCCCTGCTTCCTGCAGTATGAACAACTGATCGTCTTCGGGTCCTGACCCCGATACTGATGCTGTACCTGCTGAAATGGCCTCTGCTATTGAGGTCCCGTGGCTCTAACTGGCGGGGTCGAATGATGTGGTGTGGGAGGACGATATGTCTGCTGGTGTAGCGTCGGCACTTTCTGCTGGAAAGCCTGACGCTTGGAGGGTCCCTCAATGTGTACAGAAGCCGGCCTCTTGCAAGATAGAAGACGCTCCTCGATACTCCGGGCTAACTCTAAGCTCTGGTAGTAGTCAGTCATACCGTTCGCCACTATAAGAATGCCAATGTCTGGAACTAGACCACGGCAAAACCTACGCGTCATCTCCTCAGGGTCAGCAACCAAACTAGGAGCGAAACGGCTCTGGCGACTAAACTCTGCCGCATACTCGTCAACAGAACGGTTCCCCTGCTGGATGTTCTGGAATCGTAGCCCCATGGCTACCCTAGCGGTGGTCGAGAAGAATTTCTTCTTGAACTGGGTCTTGAACTGATCCCAAGTGGCTCTCCCCCTCGCGAATAATGGCTCATTCCGGAACCAAACTCCTGCCAAGTCTATCAGCAAAAATCCCGCTGCCTCGACCTGGAGGTCATCCGGCATCCTAACTCCAATGAGCTTCCTCTCTACCGAGTCTAACCAGTCATCTGCTACTACTATGCCCTCAGTCCCTAAGAACTCCTTGGGATTCAGACCCATGAAGTCCTTGATCGTCCCTGCTCTCTGCCGCGGCTCTACAGGTGGTGGGACCACGGTACGTCCCTCAGAATGCTCTATGCTCTGGCGGAGTAGGGTGGTCTGCTCCTGATGGGTTGCTAGGAACCCCTGGATCAGAATGAGCAGTTGGTTCCCGTCGAGTGTGACGGAAGCCTGGGTAGGTATAGTGATAGTGGGTGGTGGAAGTATTGGGTCCTGCTGGGCCTGTGATATGGAAGGTGGTTGTGGTATCTGGGTTTGTGGATCTGTGGAGTGGAGGAATGTGGTAGGTGGAGGTGGAGGTGTATCAGTCAACTGGTCAGCTGACTGGATGGGGAGTGTGTCATTCTCAGGTGAGACATACCGAGATGAACGAGTAAGCACCATCTAATTACAATAAAAAGACTTATAAGGACTCTTTAAGCAAAATAATCATAGACAAGAAAATCTAATAATAGCAAGCATGTGTTGTATTTCCTATGTTGCAATCCTAGTATTCCTCTAGGTGTTCTAAGCGTCATTCCTAATGTTGTCTAAAGTTCCTAATTGCAGGCATGCTTGGTACAATAACGTAACCAAACAATTTAGTCGACGACCTGCATGGGCCACCACTAAAAACGTGTCACGACCCGCACCCGGTATAGGGGCACGAGAAGTGGGTACGTCCAGCCTACGCCACAGTGTCGGCGGTAGTAAGCTGTCCTAGGTTGCTAACTAATCTCATGCAGTGAATATAAAAAGTACTTGTCCAGATATCAGCTCCGAATGGAGGGCAAGTAAAGGGTATGATCTACTCAAACACAGTCTAAACACGAAAAGATAACACAGAAGTTATACCTAAGGAATTAAAGACAACAACAACTAACAACTAAAATAATACACCAATATCTCAAACCAACTTAATACAGACTCAATATCTTAACTTTAATACAACAAGCCAAAACATGAAAGCTAAAGTAGTCTACTAGCTAATCTTCTGAATCACTCCTGAGAGTCGGGACCAAAGGTAGCTAATCCCTCGCCAGGTCCATAGTAAGCAGGGCATGTGTCCTTAGGATTATCATCTGTAATATTTTCAACAGGTCCAATCAGGACGAAAACGAGTACAACTCATCTAGAAAAACCCAAGTAAATGACAAAGAACTATAAAGCAGTTATAGACAGTTTTATTGATGAGCATGGCAGTTTTATACAGGTAATGATGGCATAGAGAGGCGGTAAGATACAAGAAAAGAAAGGTAACTAGAACAAGAGAAGAAGCATGGCAATGAAGACTGTAATAAAGGCTAACTGAACTAGAATAATATGTACGAGTCCAGACAGTACGATATAAGTCTAATGTAATCCCAGTGTGAGTCTAGTCTATATAATCTGATACCAGATAATTTCCAGTACAAGATGAGTCCAACAGTGATCAATGAAACCAGGGTGAGTCCAACTATGATCTAACAGTGTGTTTTAAAATACCGAGGTCGACATGCAAACGGTTGTAGGTATCAGGCACATCTCTCACTGATCGGGCAAGAGATGGCTATGCTTCCGGTAGATTCCAGTAGGAGATTCCGGATTTGGGGTATGTCTACATGTCTTACTCAATATTTCCCCGCCCAGCAAGTGAATCCAAAATCGACAAAAAGAATCGAGATGAGTCTGGCCAATACGTGATGATTTCAGAAATGATTCCGGAATGATACTAATGACTCCAGTAATAGAGGCCAGCAAGTAAAGTATGTGTTGATACATGAATCCAGAAATATCCATACGTGTTGATACAGAGAATCACATAGAACTAACTAGAACTGAAATACAGTAATCGACAAATAAATGAGAGAATTATCAGAGAATGTACTCGCCTGTTACTTTGGAAAGAGTAGTGTAATATCAGATGTCTGTACCAGGGTCACAATGTCCTAAAATAGAGCAATACAGTTATGACATGTCCAAAATGAAGGTAAATGAAATCTACGATGCAATCTATATGAATTCTAAGCCAATCTACGTCAAAGTCAAACTTGGTCAACACTACAGTCAAACTAAGTTATACTAGGTCACAAGAAGTTAAACTAAGTCATACAAGGTCAAACAAGGTTAAACAAGTCTAATCTAGGTTAAAGTCAACCCTTGGTCAAATATTCTAGCCAAACTAGTCAAGTTATCTAGGGCTTAGTCAATAATGGTCAGATTAGTCAATACTAGTCAACATGGTCAAAGTCTAGGTCAATCTTAGACTAACTAAGGTTTTGGTTAATCACAGACTAGTCAATACGATAATTAGGTTAATCTTGACTAATGGTCAACATCCAGTCAAACTCTATAAGGCTAACTCAAACCATCATAGGCTAACATGTCTTAGAATACCTAAGATACTATACTACAATAAAGTATATCACATGAAATATATATAGTACAATACCAACCTTAATCCTGTAATCAAGCTAATCCTATTCTCCAACTCAAGTCATGACTCAACTCTAGGTATCTAACTTAATCCCGTACATATCTTCATTTATATAGGATTACCCTCATAATCCATATGGTCAACCTAATCATCTAGTTTAGTCAAACTCAAGTCAAATAGTCCTTCTATGTTCATCCAAGTCATTTCTAGGTCAATTTGGTCAAGGTTTGACCTATAGTTGACTTTGGTCAACAATGGTCAATTACCTAGTCAAACTATGTCTTACTAGTCAACTAGTTAAACTAGTCATTTTAGGACAATCCTAGTCAATTCTAGGTTAACTAGGTCAACTTTGACCTAGGGTTGACTTTGGTCAACCCTTAGTCAACAAGGGTCAACAAGTTGGGTTTTGGGCCATTAGGACTAGCCCCAAGCCATAGGCTAATGATCTTGGCCATAGGCCATAGTCATGGGGTTTTCATATAAACCTATAACTAGAAGATATATATATATATATATATATCTATATACTACCCAATACTAATATATAAGTACTATATATAATACAAAACCCTCATACACATAACACACTATATGTGACCTAATGAGACCTAATACAAACATATATATCCTTTATATATATATATATATATATATATATATATATATATATATATATATATATATATATATATATATATATATATATATATATATATATATCAACCTATCAACCTATATATATATATATATATCACCTATATATAGAGATAAGAGAGAGAGAGACTTAGAGTAAGAGAGAGAGAGAGAATGAGAGGGAGAGTGAAGAGGACAGTGAGAGAGAAAGGCTGGACAGCAAGGGGGAATGGGTTCAGAAATCCTGGAACCAAATTCAGTCCCCAAACACACACACACAATAACATATATACATACATATGTATATATATACATAACTCCACCTATACTCTACCAAATACCCCCAAAATTCACCCACACTCACACATACATATATACTACGTATATATGTACTAAAATACACTCATACAATGTATAAAACATATCAAATTTGGGTTTGAAATTCATTTTCAGAAACTGGGAATAAACCCAAAAACAGGGAACAGTGCACTGTGCACTTGATAATAGATAAACCCAAATTCGTGCACTAAACCGAGCTATGGCTCGACACTAATGGTTGGTAACTAATGCCCCATAGATATACTAGTGTCCTAGGTTCCTGACACGACACCACGACACAATTTCACGTGTCCAAACACGCAAAACAAACACTCGGGTAAGCTCTGATACGCGCACACAATAACAGTGTCGTGCACGCGTTCCAGGAGCTTGTGGACACACCGCGAGACACGACACGTCTCGTGGTCGTGCATACATGTAGCCCACATGTATGGCTACACATTCCACACCCTGACACGTGTCCACGACACGCGTGGACACAGAACGAACCCCGTATCAGTCGTGAAAATACGACTGATACACGCGAGTTCAGACCGCGTCGTGCACGCGGTTGCACGCGTCGTGCTCGCGACACAGGACACGACGCACCACGTGCTCGTGTCCACATGTACGCCATGAATAGGGCTTTATGCCCGTATCACTACGAGACACCCTAGTGTCGTGTCCATGCGACACGACACGCTCAAAGTCGTGCCTGCGTGTGTGTGCGCTGACAGCGCGTGTCCAGTGCGAGTGAGTTTTCTCACTCGACACGACACGACACGATGCGACACGAGACTTTGGGGGCATGTTCGCAGACATTGCCCCCTTGTCTGTGTCAAGTTACACGTGTCCAAGTGTACTGTACAGTGAGTACGAGGGGTGGGGTAGCAGGACACGCACGCGCGTGCTCGTGCAGTGGGTTCGTGTCCAATTTGGACACGGACACAGCACGAAAACGTGCTTAGTCAAGTTGGTTCGTGATCAGCAAGTCTAGGGCTTCACAAAAGTGTAATTTGTTTTGGAAAAACATAAAAACTAATCCTATGTGGCATTTCAACAAACAAGTGTTTCTACCCTATGATACGTGTCCGATACGGACACCAAACCACTTCTAATTTTCACCAAATTTGTCCTACAGTACCCTAGTACCTAGATGCATGCAAATATGAAAAGAAAACACAAAATTAACAAAGTTTAGGGACAATTACCTATGAGTGCAAAACTCAATGAAAACAAGGTTTTGGGGGGGGGTGTCCTCTTCACTTGATAGTGCCCAAAATGCTATGCAACCTAGCTAGCTAGCTCCCCTTAGCATCCTCAATAGTAGGAGGTTCCAATGCAAGAAGTTTGGCTCAATTTGGTGTTGAAATGGTTAAATGGTGAGGGTGTGAAGGTAGAGGGAAAAACTAGGTTTTAAGTGCAATGAAAAATGGCATGAATGATAAGGGGATATGATTATATAGGATGGGGGTAGGGTTGGGCTGCCATGGGGGGATAGGGTTGATATTTAGGGTTCCTTCTAGGTGAAGCAACTTAGCTTCTAAGGTAAAGACCAATAGATCTTTCTTTAGGTCTACCTAAATATCTAAGTATACATAGTATCTAGATATTTATCTAACCTTAGATATTTATGACATAAAGCAATATCTTCCACTTAGTCTTCTAGGTTAGTGGCTAACCTCTAGATTAGTGCTAAACTAGGTTAGAAGCTAACATGACACTAATCCACTAATTAAACAATAATAAAAACACATAAATCCAAATAATTCCTAATAAATCCTAGAAAATTACCAAAATACCCTTTAGGCTAAAAAGCCCTAATTTGATGTTCTAAACCTATGGCTAGGCTCACATGATCATGGTTAGTTTCTAGGTTATGAAATCTCTAGGGTTTACACTAGGGTTACACTAGTAAAATCACAAAGTCATAAGCCATGACTTAGAAAATAGTTTTAAATTAACTAAAATCATCAAAAATCATATCATGACTAAATCACCATTAATAAGTAATAAAAATAATAAATTTTCAAAAATACCCCAATTTCAGAAAACTGGGTCTTACACTAAGTAGCACCCATTTCAGTCCCCTAAACCCAGCTATTTGATGCCCCATTGACAGCCCCAAACATGTCCAATTCAGTCCCCATTTCCATCCTAAACCCAGCCACAAACCAACCCCATTTCACCGCTTTAAGGCTCCTTGAACACAGCCTAATGGCTGTCCATTTCAGTCCATACACCCCCCAAATCTGTCCCCATCAGTCCACCATAACTTAGCCCCATGTTTCAGCCCCCATAGCAGTCCAAACTAGCCCCTATGAACCAGCATAGGGCTGTCCCAAAACAGCCTGAAATTCAGTCCTAAACCTGTGCATCCAGTCCATATCTCAGCCCCACATATCAGTCCTAAAACCTGCCCTATTGACAGCCCTATTAACCCCATATAGCAGCCTTGAACAGCCCCTTTAAACCTGTCCTAAAATACAGCTGTGTGTGTGTATGTGAGCCTAGTGTGTGTGTCAATGTGAGCCTATTGTGTGTGTGTGTGAGCCTATAGAAGTTAGCTAGTAGCCTATAGGTGTTAGCCTATTGTGAACCTATAGGTAGAGCCTATATGTGACCATGTGTGAGTGAGAGAGTGAATGAGTTGGTGTGTATGTGAGTGTTTGGGTAAATGTAAGAATGGTACAAGGGTAAAGGTAAGGTAATGGGTAGATAACCAATATGTGTTCTAAGATAGGCTAGATACCTAGGATACCTATATTTCTTGGTAGGTAAACCTTAGATAGGATAGTACCTAGCTATCCTAAGGAGCCTAGGCTAGTATCTTGGGTATTAGCGGGGTTTTCTTTGTATTGGGCAAGGTATCGGGATTACTTTGGTAAGGGTAATATAGGTTTTACCTAGAAATAAGGTATTTGAGTTTAGAGTCTAAGATATGGTTCGAACTTGGTTCCCTTGGTTGGTAATGATCGAATATAGTGCTCCTAGACTAGTTTTGACTTCGGTTGACCATTTTGACCAAAAGTCAACAAAAGTCAACCGAGAGTCAAACTTATTTTTCGTAATTGCTCGACGAGTGCGAGTATGTGCGAGCGTACATATTTTTAGAAAAATATTTTTTTCTATTTTTATAGTTTCAAGATAATATATATAATAATTATTTTTGCCATTATACCAAATTTCTAAGTAGTTATTTTAAGCCTTTCTTTCTAATATTTATTAATAACAAATTATATTTTATTGTATACTAGAAAAGCATAATTTTGTATAAATAATTATGCATACATATCTCATAATTAATTATTAGTTTATTTTAAATAATAAGGTATTTTTGAAATTATTATAATAGTATTTTTGGAAAACATATTTTGAAAATATTGTGGCAATTTAAATTTTGATTTAATTTTTGGATTTATTTAAATAGATTAAATTAATATCTATAATTGAAATTTGATTTATTTGATTTGATTTTAAACTAAAGGGATATAATTTAAATAGGATTTGAATTTGGATTTGGATTTAAATTAAATAGATTGAATTATCTAATTTGGGTTTTAAATCTTTTCCTAATCCTATCCAATTGGCAATTCCCACATCCTACAAATAGGCAGGTACTCCTCCAATATTTTCTCCACAATATTCCTCCACAAATTCCACCATCATCCAACACATACTTTTTTTTACTTAATTCCAACATCATTCAATATTCGGTTCTTAGTTATTCTCGCAAAATCTTTCGATAGCAACACCACACTATTGTTACCAAGCCTACAATCCTTTTACCCAACTGATCCAAGTCTTCACCTGAATCTGAAATTCATTTTCTTCCCAACCAAGGCATTTATTTCATATTCTCAGTTCTCCTATTATCCAACATAATGCTAACCAACAAGGTCTAGCGATGGTTCACCCGAATACATCAAAATCTCGCAACGGGTCATCCGAACTTAATCATCAAGGGACATTCCTAACCGTCATGTATCAATCGTAAGCTCAGCTACGATTCGATACCACCCAATACCTTATAGGTAAGGCAATCACAAAATCATAAACACATCAAGGGTCAAGGGACATCTTATCACGACGAGGGTATATGTAATATACCACTCAGAGCTCAAGCCATTCCCAACACAATATTTCCTCGCATCAAACCAACATCCAATATGGACTATCCATCCTGTAGTGGTTATGCTGACCACAAATACTGACTCAAGATTCTGTCGATTCCCATTCACTGAAATCCATGCACATTCTGTTCTAACATACCATGCCATCACCCACTGTCGATTGCTGCATAACAATCGACTCCATGAATCCCACACACAAGACATCCAGCATACATCACAAACTTATTATCACATCGCATCATTGTTATTCTTTTTAATATCTTTTAGAAATTCAACAAAGCACACATATCACAGCCCACATATTTAGACTTATTTTATGGAACACCCAGTGAGAGGTTAGACTGATCAACGGACTTTCAGTCAAGGGAACAACATAGAATAGTTTGGAAACAACACAGAATAATCGCAGAAGCACTATGAGTCATCATAGAGGCAACTTTGATTTCATCGTGGAAGCAACTTTGAGTATTCACGGAAGCAACTTTGATTCACCACGGAAGCAACTTTGAATAATCGCGAAAGCAATCTTTGAATCATCGTGGAAGCATCTTAGAATCATCTTAGTAGCAACATTGATTCGAAACAAATCGAATAAGAATCCAAGGACGTAAAGCCGTGTTCTGATACCATTACAGTTCCTTGTATTTCTCAGAAAACATCGAGAACGCAGTAAAACCAAGCAGATAAATTGAAGTCACACAAGATATGAAGAATGTATCTCTTTATTGATAATCATAATGGATTACAAGACTTGCAGCGGAATACAGAGTTTATAATTGATTATAAGACTCTTGAATAGCCAACTGAATGTATACACTTGCCCTTTAGGCTACAAATGAATATACCGACTTCTTTACAATGAACTTGCCAATATGGCTACAATCTCACTGGTACAACTGAGTTCTACTGTTCTATACATTATGTCCCTTATAGCAGAAGACATCGTCTTGAACGAAGAGCTTCTGCACACCCATCCGATTCATCGATTCCAAGCAATGATTCACAGGAATTTCTCCAAGCAAACACCTGTAATATTGCCCACAACGTGGGTCAGTACATCATTAATGTACTGGCGAGCGGTGCTGGCCCAACTTACCTAAGAAGACAACACTCAGTAATCATGTTATAGAACATTATTAACAGTGGTCTTTCTCGTTGCCTTAGGATCAATTTCATGTTATAGCCGACAAGAAGTAAAGCATGCAAATCTCATAGCCAACATAATTTAAAGCATACTGTTATAACCCTTTGGTGATTCTTACCCACGGTCGTGTAGCCATCCCTGTACATTTATAATACATACTCTGCCTGCACAAGACATTATTAGGAACAATATCATAATTCAATATAAATATCACCGTTCAGGTGATTCTTACCAACAGTCGACATCCTTTCCTGTATTTGAGTAATAACTTACTCTGTCTGCATAAGACATTTAGCACCGGACCTATCTATATGAAGGTCACTGGCAACACGCCATCTTGGACCGACTTACAGGTATACAGCGTCCTTGCCAGTACAGGTAGCTAGCCCCACTACAAGTCCTGTATACCGTGCTACTACTTCAGCACTGCTACTACTTCAGCATTGGTTTCCTCCAGGACGAACCGGGTTCCAATGCCCAGGAATACCATTCGAGAAACCACCTTGTCGACAAGTTGTCTATGACCATGCAACTATATGCAACTTATCTAAAAAGAAAACATATAATGCATGATAAGGAAAACTAAGTAATTCAGCCACCATTCTCATTCATATTGCCATCTTGCCTTGAGCCAATGCTCACATTATCATCTGTCCAATCCAGGGTCTTGGCGTAATCAACATTCTACATCGGCGACAGGATAATAGAATGTTGTTACCCAATCCTTTTGCCACATCTTTGATACCATACATCTTTCCAACCAAACTCAATGTACTCACCGCCCAATTCCTGGGACTTAGCATCTGTTTAGCAAACATTCATTCGAATACAATTCAAGCATAACCACTGCCCAGCTCTTGGGTCTTAATATCTGTTTTACCATCTATTCATCGAGCCAAAGCTCGATATACTCACCGCCCAAGTATTTGGGACTTTGCCTTCACCTGTCATGTAATTCAACGCAACATCGTACAAGCATACAATTCATTTAGCCACAACAGTTTACGTTCAGGTGATTATTATCTTTCATTGTCTTTCCAAATTCCATGCAAGGTGTTATTGAGCAACTCAACAAGAAAAATAGTATACTCATCCTTATTTTAAGCGTGAAGCTAAAGGATCTTTGAAGGGTTCAACACTACTCACATTTATAGGACGATTCCCGCCATGATCGCATAGCCTTCCAAGCGATCTCTCGCATATTCCCAAGTACAACAAGGCTTCTTCGAACCAACCATCCATCATAAGGCATCTTGCGGGTCGAGGCACTACAACGTAAGTGCGGGATATTTCAAGAGACTAATAGGGTGTGCCAGCCAGCACCCTACGCTAGTTGAGAAATACCAAGAGAGAAAGGGTCCAAAATGGCTTGTGGTGCCAGCGATCGGTATATATAGATTAAGTAGACTTTGCTGGTGGCAATCCACGTGCAAGTCCTTGCATTGAAACAAAGTAGTCTAAGTTAACTAAATGAAGTGCCTTCTGAACAGGCTTGAAATGTAACACACCAAAGGATAAAGAGTACTTCGTAAAATCGAGTTAGAAAACACGCCTACGTCGTGCTAGGACATGAGGCAAGGACACGCCCTTGGCATTGAAAGTTTATATGAATTGTTGACTAACTTGGTTTACTTTGGACAGGGAAGGCCGGACGGTAAGTATGGGTAAGTCATGCATGTATTTCCATACGAACACTCGAATTCGGCAACACGAGATAGGTTATAAAATATGCCATAAAACTGATCCTAAGGCAAAATTAGAAAGAAAATGAATGATAGACGGTGTACAAAAGTAAATAGAACGTGTTTGGTAATGATAGCATTGTGGGCAAGCTAGCCTCCCCACCAGTGCATAACAATGTACAGATAACCCCACAGTTTGCTTGCAGGACGCATGAGATGTCATCGGGTGCGGAGCTTTCCTAGAACGTGCTAAGGCACGGAGCTAACTCTGGAGCCTTGGAGCATTGCAAAAAGCTGAAGCACCATATACAGGACATAATGTATCGGAACATCGCCATGAATCATTCCATTTTGTAAGCCAATTGGCACGCCTTTTATGTTTCAAAGAGAGAGAGAGAGTTTGAAAGACTTGTAAACTCGGCCTAGTGCCACTTGTAAACATCTTAAATATCAATAAAGAGTTTGAATTCGCTTTAATTTGTGTTCATTTACTTTCCGCTGCAAATGGGGACACTCTGTGCGACTCTGTGGCCTAGCTCAAATCGACCATTTCTGAGATTAGCCTTGCACGGGCACAACCTAGGCCCGTGTGGCATCACGCCTTAGCGAGGACGATCGCTCCTGTGGGAGCGGAGCGTGACAGTGGGTACGGGTCGTGACAAGTTTTTATGGTGGCCCATGCAGGTCCGTTTTCGTAAAAGATTACGAACTTGTGGTAGTACTTAAGTTAGTCGTACTACTGCAAGCCTGCGACTAAAAAATTTCTCATTCACAATTAGGATTGATTTAATTTTAGGAAATAACTAGGACTAGGAGTCCCTTATTCAATTTTACCCTTGGGTAGTTAAGGTTGCTAATTAGGCCATGTGACTTAGCCAATAATTTATTGAATTCTAAACCCTATTAGATATTTGATATGATGTTAGGATCGAAGGTGGGTAGACTATTCTCTTGGTAAGTTAGACCTTCATAGAATTCAATTTCTAATTTTGATCATTTGTGCCATTTTATCTTCTGTCTTCTCTAAACCTCGTTTTATTTTCAAAACTATTTTGCGATCGTTTTGTTTTCAAAACTGACACTTTTATTCAAGGACATATACTTACATTTCTTATCATGATCGACTTGTTTGAATTTATGGAAGATTCTTGAAATTCTTATGGATATAGTTAAAAAAAATTCGATGACTTGCAATGGTAAGGCAGACGCGCATTGTCCCTTTTATTTGAGTTATTGATACTGCGGGCACTGCAGTCAGCAGTGCACTGGCGTGACATGATCCCTAAGTTAAAATAATTTCAAGTAAGCGTAGGTTGTCAAATATTACTAAAACTATATCCTAGTTGCATTATTTGATTCTTTGATTTATTGTGTCAATATTGGATGGAGTTGATAGAGTGTTCGATACCATATTATATTTTAGTCATGATACCAAGGTTTACTGCAGACAGATGTACACTGGCGGGGCATAAATTTTTGGTAAAGTGACTTCATGTATACATATGGTTTTTGAATATTATAGAGACTACATCCTTCCGACATATGACTATTGATTTATTTCTTATTCTTTTCTTTTATTTCTTGAACATTTTTATCTTATCCTTCTATTTTTGGAATATTATTTGGCTCCTAGCAATCTTTACAACCTATTTGATTTTCTTCTGCTAGATTCCTAATTTTATCTAGATGTTGACTCTTAATCGTATCCTCTGAAATTTTGAGGACGGAATTTTTCTAAGGTGGATAGATTTGTAAGCCCACTTACCAATTTTTTTATATTTGATTATGATTTACTTTTATGGTCATTTGGACCTTAGTAAGCATTATTTAGCTATTATATAGTTTATCATAATTTTTAGATATTTTAGATAATTTTTAAATATCTATTTTGTGAAGATTTATATATTTTATTAAATTTCATGATTACCATATGGCCATTCGGGGTTATTTTTGGGACCCAGTATTTTATTTAGGTCCTAGAACCTCAAAAACTATTTTCTAAATTTTCTGGATTTTTTTTGGTATTTTCTGGAATTACTTTGATAATATTTTTTTTTTAAACAAAAGACAATATATTAATAAAGGGCAAAAGGGAGCGGAGAAGCTCCATTGGCTTAGGACCAAAAGTCCCAGAGGCCTACAAAATGTATGTGAGGTAAAGCCCTCACCAAAAAGCAAATAAACTATTCAGAGAACATAAAATATACATGAAAGCCCACGGGTCTAAGACACCCGTAACTCCCGAGCCACCGCGGAGCCGATAGCCGACGGTAAGTCCGAGGTGTGGAAGAAGATCTTTGCCTCCCTAGTAGTGAACGCCAGTTTAGCAAGATCTTTTGCCATGCCGTTAGTCTCCCTCTTGCACAAAACCACCTCAGTGTTAGGAGCAATAAGTCTTCTAATTTTTCGGAAGCTGTACACCATCGGCCACGGAATTTTAGTCTTTCCCTTGAGACAACTGTATAAACGCTCAGACGATATCTCCAAAGTAGAAATTTCCAAGTTGTTATCCACACAAATAGAAAGGCCCCATATAACCGCATCCAGATCAGGAAGATTAGAAGTACCTTGGCCTAGGACCTTATGGAAAGCCAGCCTAGAGTTTCCTGCCAAGTCCCGGACAATCCCGCCAACCGCCGTGTTCGGGCCCAAGTTCGAATGGCCTGCCACGTTCAATTTGAGACCCATGTCAGGAGGCTGCCACCCCAGAACCGCTGACCCCCTACTGCCCAGGCCCTGGACTCCAACCAGGCCCCTGCCGCCACGCTCATCCAGACTGCAATAGCCCTGGACAGCCGTACCGCTGGACAGTCTGAGATCATCTCTGCCCCTATGCTCCTGCTGCAGCACCCAAACACCTCACCGCCGGGACTGATAAGGTCCCCATCTCCCGTGCTGCTGTCCCCCGCAGGCCGCGTCCCGCTCCAAGCCCTCGACTGAACCCATGCGCCGGCGGTGCTGCTGCGCTCCCCCACTCCTGTGCTGCTGTGACCCGCCTCCCCTAGTGGCTCCCCCGCTTCCCTGTCCAGATCATCTGATCCCAGCTTGTGAGCTATCAAAGCATGCTGCACCGCCATCGACACCCGGCAAATGATGTTTCGGCCGTTGCGTTTGCCCTTGTCAAAGAGAATATAGTTACTTTGTTTCCAGATCTCCCAGAGACATGTGCTGAAGGTAATAATCCTGCACACATTGACAGTATTAGTAACTGAAATATTGTTAAGCCAAACCTCCGCCAAGTGGTTGACGTCGTCCACCACATGGAAGATGTGGAAATTCGTCGCAAAGTGCGCCCACACCATCACCGCCGTCTCGCTGCGCACAAAAAGGTGATCAAACGTCTCCTCCTTCGGGTTGCTGCAACACACACATCTTGACGCCAAGTGAAACCCCAATAAACGTAACCGTCCGTCCACCGGAATGGTGTTGCGACTGAGCCGCCACAAGAATGCTTCGATTTTTGGTTGTACATATTTGTTCTAGCAGTAGGGGGCCCATCTGAAAATCTGATAACGAGTTCTATATTGCTCCCAATAAGAATTAGTCTCAAACTCACCTGATTGGGACAGCTTCCATACCAACCTGTCTGGTTCGTCACTTAGAATCATGTTGTTGAGTACCACCCTATCCGCCTGAGGGATCAACCTCCGAACATCCACCGTAGTCCCATACCTAAAGCGAATATATGGATTGGCAATAATTTCACGAATGTAAGGGTTATACCTGATGTTTGTCGGTATGTGGATGACCTGACCGCTCCAATTATAACCCCAAATTTGGATATTACCTCTGCCCACCACCCAAAGGCACTGGGAATAAACCTTGTCGAAGCACTCCATCATCGATTTCCACAGAGCCGAAGAGGAGTAGGGAGGAGTGAATGTGCTACTCGTGGGGTCCCCATATTTTCTGGTCATGTAATGAGCCCAAAAACTCTCCCCCTTGATGAGAGCCCATCATCTTTTCGCATGCAAACTATGCATAACCTGAAAGAGAGATCTAATACCAAGACCCCCTTCCTCTTTAGGTTTGCAAACATTCTTCCATGAGACCCATCTTCTTCGGTGTTTATCGTTAGAGTTCCATAAAAAAGCTGCCATTATTTTCTCAATATTGTGAAAGTACTTCTTCGGAGCTTTGATAACTGAAAGAGCATGAATAGGTAGAGCAGTTAGGACACTTTGAATAAGAGTTATTTTACCTCCGAAGGATAGTAAGCGTCCTCGCCAACCCGTAATTTTCTTTCTCATTTTTTCCTCCAAATCCTGGAAGTACTCAGCTTTAGCCCTGCCTTTGAATAAAGGAATCCCGAGATAGTGTATTGGAAGATGCGTAATATTGAGCCCCGTACTAATAACAATACTCTCAGACTGATCGATCATATACGCCTTGTCAGATACGATAAGAGAAGATTTGTTAAAATTTATAACCTGTCCAGAAATATCAGAATAAGTCTTAAGAGCATTCATAAGGCAATTAACACTATCCATACCCCCATTAATAAATATAAGGCTATCATCCGCATAAAATAAGTGAGAGATATGCAAACCATTTCTGCGACCCGTGAAATGTTTGATTCTCCCATATAGGCTGAGCTCGGCAATTTTCCTGCTAAGAGTATCATGAGCAATAATAAAGAGAGCCGGGGATAAAGGGTCTCCCTGGCGAAGGCCTCTACCC
This sequence comes from Iris pallida, assembly GCA_029216955.1. Lineage (NCBI taxonomy): Eukaryota > Viridiplantae > Streptophyta > Magnoliopsida > Asparagales > Iridaceae > Iris > Iris pallida. The sequence continues at coordinate 7,606,414 of JANAVB010020999.1, forward strand.
GACCTAAAATAACCCCCAGTCTTACGGTTGATGGAGACAGAGTACCAACAATTAGAGATATTTCTAAATATAAGATCAATCCAGACATTACAAAAGCCCAGTTTCTTTAAAACCCGAATCAGAAAACTCCAATTAACCCGATCATAAGCCTTTGACATATCAAGTTTAATAGCAACATTACCCCCTATCACTTTCTTGTCTATATTCTCTATGATCTCATGAGCCAGACTGATATTCTCATGAATACTTCTACCTTTAACAAAACCATACTGCTCTCTAGATATAATAGACGGAAGAATAAGAGATAGTCTATCCGCAAGAATTTTCGAAATTATTTTATGCAAAAAATTCCTCAAATTAATGGGACGAAAATCTTTGCAAGTAGTAGGTTTAGATATTTTAGGTAAAAGAATAATGTTGGCGGACGTGATACCTTGCGGAAGCTCAATCCCGAGGAAGAAATCTTTAATAGCAGACATGATGTCATCCTTAACGATGGTCCAACAAAAGGAGAAGAAATATCCCGTGAAACCGTCGGGGCCGGGAGAGCTTTTCGGATTGAGAGCCCTAATCACACCGTGCACTTCCTCCTCCGTTGGCATGACGCAAAAAGCCACGTTTTGATCAGCCGTGACCAAAGACGGAACGCACTCGAGGAAATCCTCCGGAGGAGTCGCACGCACTGCCTGAAAGAAATTAGAAAAATGTGTGATAGCACTATCCATAAATACCTGCTCCTCAACGATGTTGCCGTTCTCCTCAAAAAGTCTGGACCTATTGTAGGAAGCCCGTTCCTTTATAATAGCATAGTAGAAACTAGAGTTACGATCACCCTCCTTGATCCAATGCACCCTAGCTTGGTCCTGCAGCAGTTGTTCCTCCAAGCCAAGAATATCCTCCAAGTCTCTTTTGGTCTTAGTGAGGTTCTCACACCCAATCTCGCTCCACTGCCTTTGAAGCTCTAACTCCAGGGAGTCAATTTGATAAAGGAGGTCCTTCTTCTTGACTCTAAGATCCCCAAAAGTGTCCCAATTCCACACCCGAAGAGCGCTTCTAAGCCGGTTCAGTTTACCGTGAAGAACCTCCAATGGATGCCCTGGGTAATCCTGCTTCCAATTATCCGACACAAAATCCATGAATCCGGGATGAGTAGTCCACATTCGCAGGAAACGGAAAGGAGTAGGGGCCGCAGTTGTGTCTGTAGTCTGAATGAAGAGTGGCGCGTGGTCGGAATATAAACGAGGAAGATGAAGAACCAAAACCGGCGGCATATTGAGAATGAATTTGTCGTCGTACATCACCCGATCCAGCCTTTCCCAGGTTCTGGGATTGTGCTTCAGATCGTTGCACCACGTGAACCAAGCGCCTTGATAACCCGCGTCGACCAGACCCGAACTCGTAATAAAACTGTTGAAATCTGCAACCGCCCGCCGATTGATGCTGTACGGGCCCTTTTTCTCTGATGCAGCAGCCATCGTGTTGAAGTCTCCCGCAATAAGCCACGGTAACCCATGTTGCTCGGCAATAGAAGGTAGCCTCGACCAGATCTCCCGTCTCACAATCGGCTCGCAGCTCGCATAAACAATAGTGACCAGGACTTTATGGCCCACTCTAGGATCCGAGACCACACAGGATATAAACTGATTATGAATTTCCACCATGTCCAAGCCGATCTCACTATTCCAGAATAGCCAAATATACTTGTTGATCTCACCCCCATGACTGAAATTAGTCATGTGAAGATCCCTCACAAGCTCAGTAATGTTACTCGCCTCGATTTTAGGCTCCAAAATGGCCAACAGATCTGGTGTGTGCTTCTGGTTCAGAGACTTCAGAAAATTTCTGGTATTCTGACTTCTAATGCCCCGCACATTCCACACTAACGTTTTAAACATTAAAGAAGGAAGGAAGAGAGGGTTCTGGCACCTGATTGGCGCCTAGTTTGGACTGAATTAGTAGTAGCTTTGTAGGAGTTCTGATTCTTTTTGGAGCTGGACTTGCCCTGCGCCTCCCCAGCAATAGTCGAGATGCCTTTCTTCTTGGACTGCAGTGGCGGGTTCAGATCCATCCCGTTATTTCCTTCAACCGCTAAGGCACATTCCTCTTCGCTGATTTGGTCGAGCTCGTCAAAACTATTATCGGCTTGCCTATTCACCTCTTCCCCATCCCCTAGGTGATCCTTCACTTCATCCACGTCCCCCAGTTGGTTCGTTTTCCTGCTACTTCTGGTTCTGATTGTTGTCTCCTTTTCACGGTCTAATTCTTTCTGCTTCCCCCGTTTGACTGCTTGTTTTGATTTCTTATTCCTGTTAACAAGAATACTATTCTCTGGAGGCTTAGTCTCAGTGTGTTCATTATCCGTCTGACCCACAGCTGCCCTCTTGTTGCTGACAATCTCATTAAGGAAGCCAATCGCCTCCCGTTGATAGTTAGCTCTACTCCTTTTCTCTTTAGCCACCTTCTCCTCCTTTCTGACCTTACTTTTAGACCCGCTAATTTTGGCCGCCTTCGCTTCAGCTACTATACGTTTATTGCTCTTAGCCTTGAAAGCTTTGATGGTCGCAATTTCCACATCCGCAGGCTCCCCGGACTCCTGTGATTGTGCCCCAAGTAAGTAGTCCCTAGTCATACCAACGGACTGATTGATACTCCTCGAATTCTGTTCCTGAATGAAGGATGAGTCACTAGATGTCTCAGGATCTGACTTCTCATTGAGGAAGGCCTCCTCCTGGCTGTGGTCGCTGCCCGGCCCAGAGTCCAGTTCCCCGATCGATGATTCCTGCTCTTCCTCCTCTGAGTATGTGGGATCCAAATTGCTATCATCTTCAGAATTCACAACCTCTGCCGCGGTGACGCCCAGCGTATCCACTGCGATCCTCTCCGTATTGCCCGCCTCCAATTGCTGGCTATTCGATCGAGCCCTGCTGCTAGACTCCTTCCTGTTATCCCCGTCCGGTTCTGGAACAGAAGACCCCTTGCCGTGTGATCCTGCCGAGCACAGACCAGTCAACAGTTGCCCTATCCCACTCCCTGAGGCCGCTCCTGTGTTGTTCTCCGATTCCAGCTCCGTATTCAGAGCGTGCTCCCTTGTTCCTTCATCAACCTGGTTACCATCACACAAACTCGCAGTACCAACATTTTCTGCTAAAAGCAAATCGAATTTAGTAGAAATCTTAATCCCAGATTTACCTGAATTATCATCCTTGTAGGACTGACTTTTTCCTTTGCTCGAGTCCCCGGGAGTTTGAAAGTGAGTATGTCGATTCGGCATTCCCAAGATAGAAACCGCATTTTGAACTGTCGGTGTTGGTTGAGGCTTTTCACCAATTTTCTTTTGTATGCCCGTATCCCGAATGATCCGGGGTTTCCGTCGTATTTCCGGGTTCGCTTTGAAGCAGTATTTGGTGTTGTGACCCCGGATAAGACAATGATTGCAATATAAAACATTATTATCATTAACCACAGATTGAATATGGACCTTATTACCTATAGTGATATTAAGACTGTGTGGAAGCTCCTTTGAATTATCCAATTCCATGCAAATTTTTGCATAATTGGCTTTGGTAAAATTTTTAGTTTCATCCGATAGAATCAGAAATTTTCTAAAAGAGTTCGCTATTCTTTTAATCGCCGATGGGACAAATAGCTCCAAAGGAAGATTTGGAAAAGTGACCCAAACCGACGCAATCGATGATTCCTCCTTAAAGTTGAAGTCCGGAGGCCATTTAAGGATTTTAACCGGGTAAGAGTCAATTCTGAAAATATTTTTGGTCCATACGGTTTTATGGTCTTCAACACCTGAAAGGTGTAGAACAATGTGTCTAGCGTCCATCGGCACAACCGTATAGTTATCCGATAGACCCCATTTAGCCACACATTCTTGCACCCGTGAAAGTTTCGGACAACCTGATGAGAATTTGAAAATTAACGTGTTTTGGAAAGGGGTGGCAAGAGATCTACCTTCCTCAGAAGTGAAGTAGATATTGATATCGTGACCTTCCTCCCGTTCCGTATCCGTGTCGGTAACCTCAGAATTACTTTGATAATAAAATATAAGAAAAACCTATTTTCTAGGACTTCTGGAATTTATTGTGCTAGCATAAGAGCAAATATTGACCCCAAATATTTTTCTAGCATTCATTGTGCTATTTTATATTTTCTAGAATTTTTCCATAATTTTTGGCAATATTTAAGTATTTATTTATTAAGGTTTATATATTTTAAAGGCTTCCAATATTTATTATGAGGCCATTTGGGACTAATATGAGGTAAAACATTTTTATTTATATTCTAAAATGTTACATATATTTTCTATAATTTTCTATAATTTTTCTAAAATTTTTAAGATTTTATTTGAAGTTATTTGGAGTTAAAATAATTTTTTTAATAATTTTCTATAATTAAATAATGAATTATACAGTCAACCACCCCCTGGCCCACATGTCGGCGCCAATATGGCAGCCACCGCCTCTCTCTCCTATATATAGGTATTTAATTGGAAACCCTATTTTATTATTCATGCCTCATTTTTTGTTTGATCTTGGAGAACCCCAACTTCCCGAGGTGATTCCCGCCAACTCCGACCTCCTTTTCATGCGCCGTTTTTTTGTTGGATTCATATCAAGGTAAGCTTTCTTAATATGTAATTTACTTTCGTAGATATTATTCCTAAATTTCTGGAAAATTCGTAGAGTGTAGGTTGTCCGAAACTTGACACGTTACGGTGTTTTCGAGATTCCGGGAGAACCAGAAATCGAAATCACGAACCGTTTGAAGTTTTGGAAAGCTAACACAGAGATCTACGACATATATTTTTCCCAGAAATTATTTTGTTCATCTAGTATTTTATTTATTCTGTTGAACTCAGAATTGATCGGTTGATCACCGTCTTGGTCATGATTAGCCATAACGGCGATATCTTTTGACTAAAGCGTGATTTTGTGGCACGGTTGATTCCAGCGTACTCATGGCACTGAAATCTACTAAGGTGCACTTTCAAAATCTAGAGTTCATGATATTTGACCAGATAGTCAACGGCATATCTCGATTTGCGTGCTATGATTTCCAAAATTGGAAACATGACTTTTGATGGCCAAACTTGCATATTTAAATTATATTCAGATTATTATTAGGTTAAATTAGGTTTTTAAGTAATTTATTCCAAAATTAATTATTATTAGGTTAGTAACCCAACTAGGCACTATTCTATGAATTTAGAATTAGAACATTAGAATTGATTTGTGGTTTTCGTGCACGGTTCGTGGTACGATATGTGTTATTGGTTGACAGCTTCTAGATCGACATTTCCTTTATCCTCTACTTATGGCTACGATTTGTGCAAGGATTCAGGCAAGTACAATATTTCATTTATGTTTTAGTTCATTATAACGTTTATTCTATAGTTTTCTTGTTTGATATCCCGTTGAGTCATTGCTTGATATTCTATTGAGACACGATTGTGACACTTTAGTTATCGTATCTTTCTTAGTGTATCATTGACCGTTATTGATTGTTAGAGAGTCGGGAGGGAAAATACTCGATAAATACGTGAACAAACCCAATTACCGTTACCGAATGATAGCTAAGTCATACACATCCGTGTTTGAGTTAGCCGTACCAATTACTGAATGATAGCCATCTATGATGTGTCGTATTAGCCCAGCCATTCACGTATTAAAAGGTATTTCACACACATAGTGGTTCCTATTTTTTTTTATCTAGTCCATTATCTTGTTAGTTCATATCTTGCTAGTTTACATCTTGCCGGTTTATATCTTGTTAGATCCCATCTTATTAGTTTACATTTTTCTAGTTCATATCTTGATCGTTCATACCTTGCTAGTACTAGTTCTTTATATACTCTTTGCCGTCATCGTTTCTCGTTGTTCTAACTTATTTTGGACTAACAACATTAATTACAATATGATTGTACTCTGCTCCTTTCCTGACTGGATCGTTGTTATAGGTGAGGTTGACGTGCCTACTCTTGCGCTATGGACCATACGAGGGGGAGATAGAGACTCAAAGGCTAAACCATAGAAGACTAGTTAGTTGTGTGGTAGTTTTCTATAAATGTAAAAGCTTACATTCTTCTTCAAATGTAAAACTTCTATATTTTGTAAAGTTGATTTAGTTGTTGTGAATGAGCAGTTAGTATTTATAAGCACTTTGTTTATTGCGGGCTAGACAGCGTACTACCGCCGATACCGCGGCGTAGGCTGGGCTGGGACACGCACTCGTATTCCGAAAAGCGGGTACGGGTCGTGACATTACTGCGAGTAGTCCTTCGTGTAGATAGTGGTGTGGAAGATGTAGGAGGAATGATATCACCTAAGGAGGATGGTGGTGTAGATAAGGAGGATAGCGGTGTAGGTGTCTCAGGAGTTGGGACAGACGCAGGCAGGGGACTTAGCACTGGCACTGTAGGTACTGGTCCAGCAGTTTGCTTCTCTCTTCTGTTATAGGTAAGTAACTCCCCCTGAGCCGTAGGCCTAACACTTCTCATCTCCTCCTCCTGTTCCGTTTCACCTTCATGTTCCTCCTCAACCGTGCCTCTGTGCCAAACTTCTAAATCGGTTACCACCAAGTTCTCCATCTCCCCCTCTCGCCTTATACTGGTAGTATTAGGCGTGTTGTGTGAAGTTCCCTCCTGGCGGTAATATGGCTCATGCTCCTGGAAGTGAATATCCATACTAACAAACTTCTTCTTATATACTGGACTCCAGCATACATACCCTTTTTAAGTTGTTGAGTAGCCCACAAAGATGTACTTGACCGTTCTAGGGTCAAGTTTTCCAACTGATGGTCTGTTGTCTTTCACAAAACATACACATCCGAACACCTTCAGTGGAAGTATCCCACTATTATTGTCTCGCAATACTTCACATGGGGACTTCCATCCCAGGATTTTTGAAGGCATCATGTTGATAAGTTGAGCTGCTGTCAACACTGTATGCCCCCATAGATTTTGTACGACATTCATGTCGATTATCATACTTCTTGCAGTCTCTAGAATGTGTCGGTTCTTCCTTTCTGCTACTCCATTTTGTGCTGATTTGTATGCACAAGTGGTCTGATGCTGTATTTCGTGTGTTGATAAGTATTCTGCAAGCATCTTGTTAGTATACTCTGTTCCATTGTCAGACCTCAGTACCTTTACCACTGCATTGTACTGAGTCTGGACATACTTATGAAAATCTCAAAAACAGGCAGATACATCACTCTTATTTTTTATCAGATACAACCAGGTGACACGAGATGCACAATCAATAAAGGAAATAAAGTACTTATACCCATTCATAGTGTTAGTAGCACATGGACCCCAAACATCAGAATATACTACCTCAAAAGCAAAAGAGCTCTTATGACCAGTACCAACATATGAGCTTCTAGTAAGTTTTCCTAACTCGCATGCATCACATACTAATTTCTGTTTATTTGTTTTTGCATAAATCTCTGGATACAACTTACTTAGAGTATCAAAGAAAGAATGTCCCATCCTCCTATGATGAAGTATTAAAGTATCTTCAGTCCTCTGCTGCAGCTCTCACATTCCAGCCTTCTCTGCCATAGATACCAATGCTGAGTCCAGTCCTTCTCGATCTAGGTACCACAGTCCCTCATGTCAAGTGTCAGTCCCAAGTCTTCGTCCCGTCCCTTTCTCCTGGAAGATCACCTTAGAAATATCAAAAGAAATAATGCATTAAGTTGAAAAAATTATAGAACTAATAAACAGAAGACTGACTGGAAAGGATGGAGCATGTAAAATATTGGATAATCTTACTGAACCTGTATAATTAACAGTACCTTTACCGACCACTGGCTGGAAAATGTTGTCTGCAGTCTGAATGGTGTCTACTGATGCTAGGTGAGTGTATGAAAAAAACTTACTAGCATTCCCGGTCATATGCCGAGATGCTCCTGAGTCGATAATCCAGTCTGACGTTTTAAGGGAAGACATAGACGCAAGAGCAAGTGACTCGTCAGTACCTTCTGATGGGTGGGCATATATAGCGGTACTGCCTCCAACGAAGAATGGGTGGATGCCTCCTCTGTTCCACTCCTCCTGTCTCCCTCGACTGACGCTCTCTACTTTCTCTCCAGCATATCCGGCAGTGCCTGATCCTCCTCAGTAAAGGTGCCATCAGCTCCTCTATTCCCTTCTGCTACTAGCAGGTTTGCCCGATACCCTCCTCGGCCGCCTCGTCGACCCCCTCGACCACGACCACGTCAATATATCCTTGTCCACGTCCACCACCCGAGTCTTCCTCCTTAGGTGGTTTGGTACAAGCATACCGATGATGGCCCATGTCACGACCCGCTTCCGAATAATCTGACACGAGTCGGACACGTCCAGCCTTCGTCGTTAGACACGACAAAGTAAGCTATACCAAGCTAGGGAAATCTAACGAAATAAACATGAATGTGCACAATCACAACATCTATAAAATGTTCCCAGAAAGATCACCATAATCCACAAGACTATAACGTAAAGGTACCAGAGTCAACAGAAATAAAATATGATATGAACTCTAAGAAAACAATATCTAGAAGTAATGCTAAACAGTCTAAACGTAAAGCCTCTAGCTAAGTCATGTCTCCATCCTGCTCAGCTAAGATCTCGGGCTCTGGCCCATATGGTAGAACAATATCCTGCAAGTAAACCTGCAACATATCCTAGTCAGGAGCGGAGCTAAGTATATCCAGGGAAATGAACAAGAACATCATGATATGGAATGAGTACAGGAAAATATAAAGTACATAAAATGAGAACACGAATGCTGGAAAGTAAATACAAAAAATACAGGGAACATGAAATGAAGCATGAACATGAAATATACAAGGAACCTGACGTGTGTAATATATCGAAATACATCCAGAGTGTGTGATCGGCTTGGGTATAACATGGAGCATGAAATGGTACGGCTTCAGTCCCGCGTGCATGATGCGAGGCCTAAGCTATTCACATGAATTGTAACTCGGGTTTGATCACACATCTGTAGTATTTCCTCTCCCAAACACAAGTAAACTCAGGGAACAAGATACAAGACAAACTCGTGAAGTATCGTGTCAACAAGAAGGTACAAGCATGAATATAGAAAAGCACAAGACATAAAGTAATGGATAAGTCCGAGGAGTATACTTGCCTTGCTTAGGGTGATCAGGAAAGAGAATAAGATATGTCTGTCCACCTGGTTTTAAGTACAAGTTGGTTAAGTTCTAATCAACTACATTAGTTAAAACTAGCTAATTATCCTCCTTTTTCCAATAAGCTAACTATATCTAAAGTAATGCAACTAACTAGTACACACACTCTAGCTATATATGTGTGAACAATATTCCAAATGTTGTATCAGAAACACTATTCCCTTTCTAAAATAGTACACATAAAATATTTAAACATACCTACAATATACTGGAGTGATTTACTATAAGGTACCATTTAAAGGATTCCATAGCAGTCAAATTAGCATAACTTTAAACATGAATTCACTAGCATTGATTTCAACTCAAATACCCAATATACATAGCTAGGATTTCAAAACTTGCAAACAATTGAATTTCAATGGATCCTTACAAAATTAGGAATAGTTCAACGAACAAGGGACCTGCCATTGAATCTGCTCACCAGTATGCACAAACTCAAAATTAAACAGAACACAACATTAACTCCCCAAACCCACAATCACCAAAAATTATACAAAATCGACATAATTATCAAATTAAGAGTCTTCAAAGCTAAACTCCGATCCTGTCAAGTGCTACCCGCTGCTCTTGCCGACTTACTGAAATGGACATGAGCGACACCAAGCAGAGGTCGAACACGTACACACATATGAACACAACAGTACCTCGGACACTCACTCTTGAACACGACCCACACTGAGTGTAAGCCCCCTGAATTTCAGGGTTTATTTTTATTTTTCTTAATGAATTATTTTCGATAAATGCTTTATTATTTAATTGTTTAGATCATTAATGTACCTTTCCATGACTTTGACTTCTGGAGCGTCAGGGATACCAATCTCTGTAAACTCTCTTCACGAGTTTTGAAGTAGACAAGATTATCTTCGTTTTGATATATCGTGTCCCACTTGAACTCGTTCCCTTGTGCTCTTTTTGTATCGCGCAACTTCGGGTCAACTTAGACCAATTAATCGTTGAATAATTATTCCCACTTTTATTTTTGATCTCCGTTTGCACGTTACCGTGACTTTTAATTTAGGAGCACCAGACCAGTCGTTTTCTCAGAACCAACTTCTCATAAATGATCTACTCGAGACGCTCTTCACCCATGACCTTCGTGTCCCACTCAGATACTCTATTTTGTGCTTCAATTTCTTCGCACAACTTTCGGGTCAATTTAGGCCGATTTATTTTCTACCGTAAAACCTGATTTAATTTCCAATTTAATTTCGGGACCCGACATCGATCCAACCTAGTCGACCCAAAGTATGGACGTGGCCCACATGAAGCCTACTACCCACATGAAACTTGTGTCCCATTTATTGGAGTCCCCGCATATTATTTATTTTTCTGTGATTATAAATACCCATTTCTAATTTAATTATTGCACCATGTCCGATTTCGACCCGACCCGGCTCGATCGAACCCGAACCCAAGCTCCATATTGTACTCTCATGACTGTCCAAGTACCCCACTCGGCCGAACACCCCCACCCATGCCGAACACCACCACCCTCTCCTCCCTCTCCTCCTTCCTCCTCTCTCCATCAACCCACAGCCACCACCATTCTCCATCATCACCATTAACCATCTCCATCACCATTAACCACAACACCATCATCACCAATACCACCGTCGTACGCCATCGGGCCTCCGCCACCGCAGGCGACCATGCCGCTCGCCGTGGCCCCGCCTGGCCTGTCATCGCGCAGCCCCGCGCTCAGGCGCACGAGCAACGGCCGCAGCGAACAGCCGGCGCACGTACGCGCGCGCGGGCCGCCGTCGTGCGCCACCGTGCCGCCGTACGGACGCCGTGGGCGACCCTCCACCGCCGCGCGAGCCCCCGGTGACCTCCCCCAGGCCGCCACCTTCCTCCCCGGCGCGACGCATAGGCTATTCGTGCGTTTACGTCGAAATCCCGTCGTGACGCGCGCGTTTTGAACTCAGAAAGTGCGCTCCGTCGCAGCAAGTTCGTACACATTTTCTGGGAGATCCGACCGTTGGATCGGCGAACTTTTTGCTCCGTCACAATCTCGGTATATAGAATTTCACTTCTGTCAATTTTTGCCCGTTAATTATGTCGTTTGATACCTCAAAACTGGCCACCAAGTTGACGTTTTAAATTGAACTGTTTTTGGACAGTTTCGTGGAGCCGACTTCGTCAGCTCGTAACTCCGACGTCGCAGCTCTGGTTGGCGCGCTACTAGTTCCTGTGCACAGCTGGTATAACCATCTTCCTGTCTCCTTTAGATTTCGTTTCATTTTAAGCACGTTCGGTTGGTCGAATTCGACGCCAAAGTTGGCCGTCCGAATTCTTTAATTTGCACTTGTTAAATTCTATTTTTGAACCCGGGACTCCGGATTCAATTTCTGACACCACCAGTAGACTTGTGGCATCGTTCTGGCATGTTTTCATATAAAATTTGCTTGATTTGGAGAACGTGGGCCCTGGCACGCATTTCGGTGCAAAGCGGGTCCCACTTTTTGAGTCAACGGGTCACTTTGAGATCGGCTCATCGGAATCCAGTTTCGGATATACCGTTGAGTTCGTATCGTCATTCTGGACTCGTTGACATATAATTTGTTGAGTTTTGAAGACATTTACTCTGGCACGCATTTTGGTGCAAACTGGATACCAAGTGTCCGCGTCAACGTATCATTTTGAGATCGGCACATCGAAATCCTATTTCGGACATACCGTTGGGTTCGTATCATCATTCTGGATTCATGGACAGATAATTTTCTAGGTTTTGTAGACTTCTATCCCGACACATTTTTCGGTGCAAAGTGTGTCCAACGGCGGACATCATTTTGACCCAAAATTACTGTTTTGCCCCTGTGTCTAAATTGGACTTATGGATAGGCTATCCTAGCTAATTTGACCGTTCTGGACATGTTGGTGATATTTATTTTATCATCCGACAACATCTGTAGATTTTTGCTTATGTATCATCCTTAATTTATAATTAATTATTTTTCCAGATATTGTTACTTTCTATTTTTGAATTTTTATATATATTTTAATTGCTGTAAAAATTTGGGAAAAATTGTATTTAAATACTATGTTAATTTAGCTAATTTATTATAATTTTTCCAGCATTTAATAAGTACTTTTGGTATTTTATAAAAATAGGAAAACAGAACTCATTTTCAGTATATTTATGTTTGCTGATTTTTAATAAATATTTATGAAGGTTTATAAATCCCAGAAAAATTAATATAAATTTCTATAATTAACAAGGATCATTTTGGTACTTTATTTTATATATATTTGAGCTTTTTGTCTATCTCAAAAATTATTGGAATATAGTGTACAGTTTGATTTATTTATTGAATAGTTACGACTTGCAAGTTTTGTGTTGTTTTGAGTTATAGACATATTGGACCTCACCCCACACTAGTGTAAAGACTCTAGGAAATTAGTTTGGATATAGTGGCACTCCACATTAGACTTTTATGCTAGGTCCCCACTTAGCTAGTATCCAGTTAGGAGTCGTGTCACACCACTAGTGTATTATTGAACATAGCTTAGAACTGAGTTTGTATATCATTATTGATAGGACACCGGACATCTATATCTTCGTACTAGTATTCTTGCTTTGTTCGAGGCAAGTACATCTACAAACTCATTTACTGTCTTTTAATGCTAGAACATATATTAACCATGTTAAAATACTGATCCTTGAGGTAGCAAGTTAACTCTTCACATATTGTATTACTTTTAGTACCTGCCATGCTTAGGACAGTTCTTATATCTTCACATGCTTCTTACTGGTACAGCACATGTTTTACTATACTTTATACTGCTCTGAGTATTCACATGTTTTATACTGCTCCCAGTACCTGCCATGCTTATACTGCTCCCAGTATCTCCCACATGTTTTACTGTTCTCGTATCTCTCACATGTTAGAATATGGGTTATGGGAAAACTGGCAGTTGAGTACGTGATCATGCCCCCCCTTTCCGTATGTATTTACCGAGCAAGGTAGCATTTTATATGCATATCTTGTCGTAGGCCTATCCCGCAGATTTGTGCGTATGTACATCCCGCAGATTAGCAAGTTAACTCTTCACATATTGTATTACTTTTAGTACCTGCCATGCTTAGGACAGTTCTTATATCTTCACATGCTTCTTACTGGTACAGCACATGTTTTACTATACTTTATACTGCTCTGAGTATTCACATATTTTATACTGCTCCCAGTACCTGCCATGCTTATACTGCTCCCAGTATCTCCCACATGTTTTACTGTTCTCGTATCTCTCACATGTTAGAATATGGATTATGGGAAAACTGGCAGTTGAGTACGTGATCATGCCCCCCCCTTTCCGTATGTATTTACCGAGCAAGGTAGCATTTTATATGCATATCTTGTCGTAGGCCTATCCCGCAGATTTGTGCGTATGTACATCTATCGCTTGTGACTTGTACGGAAGTACATTTTATTTCATGTGCCCCCAGCACATGTGTACCTATTGACCGATCACGTACCTGCTACAGTTTTAAACATTACATATACATCTGTCTCTATGACATATGTATCCTTGCCATGATAGATTATGAGATATACCATGATTCCAGATATGCCATGTTCCATATGTTACTATGATACTGTGATCCCAGTTGTACCATGAGGCCATATTTCCAGTATTTCCTATTTTATAGACTTATCACACCATGTTTTTTGTTGTACATCTCTTTCATTATATATTCAGTACTTTAGTTGTAGAGGTTGTACTTGCTCCCGTCCTGACAGGATAACGTTGTAGGTTTACTTTTCGAGGAGGAAATACTATGTGTTACACATTATGGCACTGATTTTGAGGACATGGCCTTAGCTCCAAAAGAGGCCCCAGCGGGAAACCTTGCTTAGATATTTTCATGTGTTTTGAGACTTAGACTTTGTCTGTACTTATATTTGGATACTGGACTTTGTCTCCAGTTAGATACTTGGAAGTGTATTATTAAGTCTGTGCTTATGTTACCTTCGCTTATAGATGCTGTGTTGTGATGAACCTTAAATGTGATTTTAGAACTGTTAGCTGCTTAGATCCTTTATTGTTTATTCTAGAACAGCTTACTGCGCTTTAACCAAGCGTAGGCTGGACATGGCTCGGCCCGGCCCAACAATTTGGTTAACGGATCGTGACATGTTTTTTAGTGGCAGCCCATGCAGGTCCAGACTTAAGTTGTTTGGTTACGTTATTGTACCAAGCATGCCTGCAATTAGGATCTAGGACAACTTGATAACACTAAGAATAACATTTAGAACACCTAGAGGATATCTAGGATTGCAACATAGGAGAACTCATCACAGCATAGGATCGTTAACTGTATTTAGTCTCTTGCTTGAATTCAGTGGGTTACAATTTTGACCAGGATAGTACCCTTGGGATGACCCCTGAGGATCTTCCTCTAATCTTATCTAGAAATCTGTTTCACTTATTCTCATTTGCTCTCCTTTAAATTCGTTGTTGAAATAATTTCTGATTTTCGTCGTTAATTTTAATCTTGTATCGTGATAAATTTTGTGGATTGAATTATGATATATCCTGATAAGGTAAACGTCTGCTTTATTTATGGAGTTTAGAATTTATCGCAGCCATATTAGCTGGTATGACAAAAATATAGAGCCTGATTTTGGATATACTATCCTATTTATAGAATTTAGATTTTCTCGCAGCCATACCGGTTGGCGTGGCGAGGATTCTAGATAATATGATTATAGGGTGTATACCATAGTTATGACTCTATCGTTTATTGCATATAAGCTTACTGGTGTGGCGAGAATTTTGGCAACATGATTTCAGGAAGACGTGTATGGTTATCAGATCATATCTCAACTTGGTTCACTTTGTTATGACCGAATGAGCAAGAATAAATTCTTATTATCATTCTTTCCCGTCTTGATTAACTCTGTTCTATCTACATCTACAACTAGGATTATAGGTTCTCTAGGACTCTCCAATAGAATTGCTTTCATGTTATCTTTTGGATATGATTATTTTTGTGTTCCATCTTTCCTATGATTTGACTAAACTCTTTTTCGTTAACCTCTTAGATAATTCTTCTCGTTATGTATTCCGTTGTCTTCGTACAATTCTTGGAGATATTCCGATAAACTTTCCTGTCTTGCTTGACCCTTTAACTTGTTTGGACATTGTTATGGATTGCTTGACCCAGTCTTAGGCCTTGTTACCTTCTATTTGATAGACGACCTAAATAGCCAAACCTTGTTGACTGATCCTGGAGTATAACTATAAATGTATGGTGTGATTGTGATAAGTACTTTTCCTAGGGATTGGTTAGATTAAGCTTATAGGACGAGTATAAGTGACTGACTGTAGTAGACTTGGAAACCATTAAGAATGATTGTATTGATAGTATGACTTGATGATAGGGTATCTAAGATGGAACAATGAGATATTATATTGTTGTGATTACAGAATGAGAATCCGAATTATGTACTTACAAATTGAGGATTTAGCATTTGTAGAATTTTGATTGGTTATCTATAGCTGATTACATGTGACTAGAGGGTAGATCGATATGTGGAATGATATAGAATAAGTTAGAATGAGATATAATATTGCGTACGAGATCGGGAAGATATCAGTTAAAAAGACAAGGAACAAGACAAAGACATATGTACATTGGTAATTAATAAATCGGGAGTTTGAAATCGAGGATTTATATTCGGAGGACTTGTTGAGTAAAAAGAAGAAGGCTCTACGCCAAGGATAAATATTGAACGTATAATTTCAAGGAAAAACTGTAGGAAAGGATTGACGACAAATAATGCAAAGGGCTTGTGGATTGATAAAATATGGATACTTAGGATATGATAAGGAAATCCAGTATTTACAATTGAGGTTGAAAATATGGTTGATGATTAAGCATTTTAGGCTTATAAACATACCCAGAGAATGACCTATAGATTAGAGTATATATAATTGTTCATGTTGGTATGGAAGATTTTTAAGGATGTACGACGTAGTTTATGATAGAAGGACTTTGTTGAACCTGAACCAAAAAGATTGTAAGAGAAACGGAAGAGATGATTACAAGGGTAGCAGATTGAGTATTATAGCCAGAGCAGCTACATGTTATAGTTTGACCTATTGGATGATTTTTAATTTCGAGGACGAAATTTTTGTAAGGTGGGTAGGATGTAAGCCCCCTGAATTTCAGGGTTTATTTTTATTTTTCTTAATGAATTATTTTCGATAAATGCTTTATTATTTAATTTTTTAGATCATTAATGTACCTTTCCATGACTTTGACTTCTGGAGCGTCAGGGATACCAATCTCTGTAAACTCTCTTCACGAGTTTTGAAGTAGACAAGATTATCTTCGTTTTGATATATCGTGTCCCACTTGAACTCGTTTCCTTGTGCTCTTTTTGTATCGCGCAACTTCGGGTCAACTTAGACCAATTAATCGTTGAATAATTATTCCCATTTTTATTTTTGATCTCCGTTTGCACGTTACCGTGACTTTTAATTTAGGAGCACCAGACCAGTCGTTTTCTCAGAACCAACTTCTCATAAATGATCTACTCGAGATGCTCTTCACCCATGACCTTCGTGTCCCACTCAGACACTCTATTTTGTGCTTCAATTTCTTCGCACAACTTCCGGGTCAATTTAGGCCGATTTATTTTCTACCGTAAAACCTGATTTAATTTCCAATTTAATTTCGGGACCCGACATCGATCCAACCTAGTCGACCCAAAGTATGGACGTGGCCCACATGAAGCCTACTACCCACATGAAACTTGTGTCCCATTTATTGGAGTCCCCGCATATTATTTATTTTTTCGTGATTATAAATACCCATTTCTAATTTAATTATTGTACCATGTCCGATTTCGACCCGACCCGGCTCGACCGAACCCGAACCCAAGCTCCATATTGTACTCTCATGGCTGTCCAAGTACCCCACTCGGCCGAACACCACCACCCTCTCCTCCCTCTCCTCCTTCCTCCTCTCTCCATCAACCCACAGCTACCACCATTCTCCATCATCACCATTAACCATCTCCATCACCATTAACCATCTCCACCACCATTAACCACCACACCATCATCACCAACACCACCGTCGCACGCCACCGGGCCTCCGCCACCGCCGGCGACCGTGCCGCTTGCCGTGGTCCCGCCTGGCCTGTCATCGCGAAGCCCCGTGCTCAGGCGCGCGAGCAGCAGCCGCAGTGAACAGCCGGCGCACGTGTGCGCGCGCGCGGGCCGCCGTCGTGCGCCGCCGTGCCGCCGCACGGCCGCCGTGGGCGACCCTCCACCGCCGCGCGAGCCCCCGATGACCTCCTCCAGGCCGCCACCTTCCTCCCCGGCGCGACGCATAGGCTATTCGTGCGTTTACGTCGAAATCCCGTCGTGACGCGCGCGTTTTGAACTCAA
Source organism: Iris pallida (assembly GCA_029216955.1). Classification (NCBI taxonomy): domain Eukaryota; kingdom Viridiplantae; phylum Streptophyta; class Magnoliopsida; order Asparagales; family Iridaceae; genus Iris; species Iris pallida. Next base: position 7,624,021 of record JANAVB010020999.1, read on the forward strand.
AAAGTGTGCTCCGTCGTAGCAAGTTCGTACACATTTTCTGGGAGATCCGACCGTTGGATCGACGAACTTTTTGCTCCGTCGCAATCTCGATATATAGCACTTCACTTCTGTCAATTTTTGCTCGTTAATTATGTCGTTTGATACCTCAAAACTGGCCACCAAGTTGACGTTTTAAATTGAACTGTTTTTGGACAGTTTCGTGGAGCCGAATTCGTCAGCTCGTAACTCCGCCGTCGTAGCTCCGGTTGGCGCGCTACCAGTTCCTATGCGCAGCTGGTATAACCATCTTCCTGTCTCCTTTAGATTTCGTTTCATTTTAAGCACGTTCGGTTGGTCGAATTCGACGCAAAAGTTGGCCGTCCGAATTTTTTAATTTGTACTTGTTAAATTCCATTTTTGAACCCGGGACTCCGGATTCATTTTCTGACACCACCAGTAGACTCGTGGCGTCGTTCTAGCATGTTTTCATATAAAATTTGCTTGATTTGGAGAACATAGGCCCTGGCACGCATTTCGGTGCAAAGCGGGTCCCACTTTTCGAGTCAACGGGTCACTTTGAGATCGGCTCATCGGAATCCAGTTTCGGATATACCGTTGAGTTCGTATCGTCATTCTGGACTCGGTGACATATAATTTGCTAAGTTTTGAAGATATTTACTCCGGCACGTATTTCGGTGCAAACTGGATACCAAGTGTCCGCGTCAACGTATCATTTTGAGATCGGCACATCGGAATCCTATTTCGGACATACCGTTGGGTTCGTATCATCATTCTGGATTCATGAACATATAATTTTTTAGGTTTTGTAGACTTCTATCCTGACACATTTTTCGGTGCAAAGTGTGTCCAACGGCGGACATTATTTTGACCCAAAATTACCGTTTTGCCCCTGTATCTAAATTGGACTTATGGGTAGGCTATCCTAGCTAATTTGACCGTTCTGGACACGTTGGTGATATTTATTTTATCATCCGACAACATCTGTAGATTTTTGCTTATGTATCATCCTTAATTTATAATTAATTATTTTTCCAGATATTGTTACTTTCTATTTTTGAATTTTTATATATATTTTAATTGCTGTAAAAATCTGAGAAAAATTGTATTTAAATACTATGTTAATTTAGCTAATTTATTATAATTATTCCAGCATTTAATAAGTACTTTTGGTATTTTATAAAAATAGGAAAACAGAACTCATTTTCAGTATATTTATGTTTGCTGATTTTTAATAAATATTTATGAAGGTTTATAAATCCCAAACAAATTAGTATAAATTTCTATAATTAACAAGGATCATTTTGGTACTTTATTTTATATATATTTGAGCTTTTTGTCTATCTCAAAAATTATTGGAACATAGTGTACAGTTTGATTTATTTATTGAATAGTTACGACTTGCAAGTTTTGTGTTGTTTTGAGTTATAGACATATTGGACCTCACCCCGCACTAGTGTAAAGACTCTAGGAAGTTAGTTTGGATATAGTGGCACTCCACATTAGACTTTTATGCTAGGTTCCCACTTAGCTAGTATCCAGTTAGGAGTCGTGTCACACCACTAGTGTATTATTGAACATAGCTTGGAACTGAGTTTGTATATCATTATTGACAGGACACCGGACATCTATATCTTCGTACTAGTATTCTTGCTTTGTTCGAGGCAAGTACATCTACAAACTTATTTACTGTCTTTTAATGCTAGAACATGTATTAACCATGTTAAAATACTGATCCTTGAGGTAGCAAGTTAACTCTTCACATGTTGTATTATTTTTAGTACCTGCCATGCTTAGGACAGTTCTTATATCTTCACATGCTTCTTACTGGTACAGCACATGTTTCACTATGCTTTATACTGCTCTGAGTATTCACATGTTTTATACTGCTCCCAGTACCTGCCATGCTTATACTGCTCCCAGTATCTCCCACATGTTTTACTGTTCTCGTATCTCTCATATGTTAGAATATGGGTTATGAGGAAACTGACAGTTGAGTACGTGATCATGCCTCCCTCTCCGTATGTATTTACCGAGCAAGGTAGCATTTTATATGCATATCTTGTCGTAGGCCTATCCCGCGGATTTGTACGTATGTACATCTATCGCTTGTGACTTGTACAGAAGTACATTTTATTTCATGTGCCCCCAGCACATGTGTACCTATTGACCGATCACGTACCTGCTACAGTTTTAAACATTACATATACATCTGTCTCTATGACATATGTATCCTTGCCATAATAGATTATGAGATATACATGATTCCAGATATGCCATGTTCCATATGTTACTATGATACTGTGATCCCAGTTGTACCATGAGGCCATATTTCCAGTATTTCCTATTGTATAGACTTATCACACCATGTTTCTTGTTGTACATCTCTTTCATTATATATTCAGTACTTTAGTTGTAGAGGTTGTACTTGCTCCCGTCCTGACAGGATAACGTTGTAGGTTTACTTTCCGAGGAGGAAATGCTATGTGTTACACATTATGGCACTGATTTTGAGGACCTGGCCTTAGCTCCAGAAGAGGCCCCAGCGGAGAACCTTGCTTAGATATTTTCATGTGTTTTGAGACTTAGACTTTGTCTGTACTTATATTTGGATACTGGACTTTGTCTCCAGTTAGATACTTGGAAGTGTATTATTAAGTCTGTGCTTATGTTACCTTCGCTTATAGATGCTGTGTTGTGATGAACCTTAAATGTGATTTTAGAACTGTTAGCTGCTTAGATCCTTTATTGTTTATTCTAGAACAGCTTACTGCGCTTTAACCAAGCGTAGGCTGGACATGGCTCGGCCCGGCCCAACAATTTGGGTAACGGATCGTGACACTGAGACACGCACGAAAGGGTTGGACACGAACAATCAACTCCCTGCAGCCTGATCATTCTTGTCCCAGCCAAAGATTCACCCGTACCAAACCAAAACTACCAAATAGCAATCCCCAAAAGGCCTAAGAAATTATACAATACATGAGTTCTTCAAAACGAACAAATATTTGAAGATCAACAAAATTTACAAACGTATACAAAATTCTCTCTAGACAGAGCCCAACAATTCAATATGTGACTATCCATAGATCTGCCAGTCTCAGTTGATCCCTCTGCACATGTCATACATTTGACACGAACCGGCCAGACACGAACCAACTCTGGACACCTCATACTGGATACGAACAATCCACCCCCATTAATTCTAGATACACTAATCTATGCACTTAAACATCAACAAAAAAATAGAATGATACCTGAGAATAATAAATCCGAACTGGGACAAAGACACGATCCCGAAGCGTCGGACACAGATGCAGCCAATCAACTATGAATCCTGAATCCCTAGCCTCTTCTCAATCGACCAATGCTCCCCGATTGATCGTCCGAGTTGATCTTAACCGGTTCTTGATCAATTTCGGCTCTGCCATCAGAGTACCATCGTTCAGTCGATCCATCCCAAAAATCAGATTGAAAAGAAAAGGATCTATGGCTCTATGGCTCGAAGCTCGATCAAGATCAAAGAAGAGGAAGAATTCAATTAAAAGATCGTACCGAAGACTCACCATGACGATGTCGCGTGCTACAGAGAAGACGACCGAACCAACTAGAGATCGCCGAAGAAACTGCATCGTGTGTCGTCAATCGAACCAACTCGCCAAGGAAGATCAAGCTCGTCTGACTCACTAACGTCCGATCAATCGTTCCGCGAATTCACCACGTCGTCGTCCGGAGAAGAGAGTTCGCCGGAGATCTGTCCATGCACTGCTGACCAGGAGGAGCCGTCGTCGTCGACGATGGAACGGTCGCTGTCCGGAGAAGAGAGTGGTGCGCCGCCGTGAGATGAGGTCGGCTTAGTCGCCGCTCACCATCACTGTCGTCGAGATGAGCCGTCAGGAAGGAAAAGTCGTCCTTCGTCGCTGGAGGAAGAGCTCGCCTAGGTCAGCGAGACGCCACTACAGTCGTCATCTCCGTCGTCGCTATGAACTCCGCCCGAGCTAGTAACCGCTAGTGCTGACTTTGCTTCGGAGGGACCACCTGTCCCCGCCTGTAGTCTGATGCGCGTCTCCTCCTAGATCATGGCTGAGATAGCCTCCTCGAGACTAGGAATCTCTGGTTGGACGAGGAGTATGTTGTCCTCTGTGCGAATGTTGTAGTCAGCCCTTTGAGGAATTTCATCGTCCTCTCCTGCAGACACACATGTCTCTCCTTGCAATTTGGGTCCCCACAGCTTGCCCATTTTGAGGAGTACTCATAATCCAGCCAGAGACGCTCCAACTCTGTGGCGTACTCCTGCAACGTCTTCTCTCCTTATACGGTGTCGTCGATCCCCCCTTTTATCTGGAAGATCCGTAAGTTGTTTCCCACACAATCATAGATTCTCCTCAACTTCTCTCACACGTCTTTCACCATCTCAATGCCATCTACTGTGGAGGCAATAGACTGGACAAAGAAATTGAAAAGCCAGATGTAAATCACCATATGAGTGGATTTCCACTCGTCGTGTCCTGTCGATCCCTCGTTCGGCTCTGTCTTCTCGTTCGTCAAGAATCCCTCCGGTTTCTTTCCTGCAAGGGTTCTTCTCATCCGCCGTGACCAACTCAGATAGGTGGCTGGTCCGTCCAGCTTCAGATCGATTGAGAGAAGTTCCAACTTTGGCGACATTCGTGTCGTGCTCTCACCAGCCGACATCTTCATCAACTTCATCAACGTCGCAACATCTGTAGCATCCAGCTTCTTGAGGATCGCCTCCATCGATGCTTCTTCTCCGATCACGTCACGCTTGCTACGCGACTCACGCTCGTTCTCGTCGTCCTCTCCTAGATCCCAACATGTCTGATTTTATCAGATCTAGGCATCGGCGTCTCCTTCGTCCTCGTCGTCCTCTCCTACGTACGGGGAGAGGGGGTGGCGCGCACAGCGGCAGCCATGGCAGCAGCAGCAGTAGCCGTAGCAGCAGTGGCCGCAGCAGCAGCCGCAGCAGTAGCTGCCACGGCAGCAGCAGCGGCAGCGGCAGCGGGAAGGGAGAGAGGGAGGGAGCGGGGGAAATGTTAGGTTAGAGTTTTGGTGGCGGCTAGGGTTAGGATTTGTGGAAAGGTGGCTCTGATACCATGTTGAGATTGATTGATGAATTTTATTGATAATCTCATAGGCTTTATATAGCCTTTACATGATAGAATATCCAATGGAATAACCTGTGGCATATTCTGGCATTCTAAATATATCCTCGGGATATTCCCATACTAAATATAACATATTCTCATTCTAAATATATCAACAGTTTAGGGGGTTGCAGGGACGGGGGTTTCGGGCGGCACCGACGCGAGGGGTGCACGGGAGGGGGGGGAGTTGCACGGGCTGCACACACGGTGGCGACGGGTCGTTGGGAGGGGGGCGGGTGGTCGCAGGCGGCGCGACGGACAGGGTGGACGCTGGTGGAGGGGGCGCCGTAGCATCGAGTCCCAGTCGGGGGTAGCGGGAGTGCAGGGGAGAGTGGTGGGGCACAGGCGGCACGCGGGCGATTGGCGACTAGAGGTCTCGGTGGGGCGGGGACGGTGCATGGGCACGGGGAGGGGTGAGGTGGAGGGGTGAGGTGCATTGCGGAGGGTGGGGCGGCAGCCTGCCGTCGATGGATGAGGGAGGGGTGGGCGGGTGAAGGAGGGGGGGTGTGGGAAGAGAGGGGCTGCAGGGGTATGGGGTTGGGGTGAGGGTGGGTTGAAGATGCGGGCACTTTAGTATTTGTTTTCTTTTTTTTACAAAAATTATTGTGCTGACTGACGGAGGTATCATGTTGAAAATATTAGTTGAGGGAGGGTATTAAGTTAGGACCTATCAAAGTTGAGGGTATCAACTTGAAAAAATCGAATAGTTGAGGGTATCATGTTGCAATTTAGCCTTTTTTTAATGATAATTGTCAATTATGAAGTGAAAGACCAGCAATTCTCTGTTGAGAAAAGGAAGAAGAAGAACAAGAACAAGCAGCTACTGCCAACAACTATCATGTTAGCTTTTATTGATCAAGTGGGAAAACATGGACATAAAAATTACATATTATCATGTTTAATTTACACACCTTATATGCATATACAGATCAATCAGAAGAAAAGTTCACGACGAATATAAACAGAGAAGAAAAATCCAAGGAGGAAGAAACTTCGGTTAGTTAATCTCAGGGCATGGAGGAGATGGAGCTGCATCTCTTGAAAAACTGTTACTCGCGCGCCTCTTCACCTGAAAGAAGACATGCTGTTCCTCCAACCGAAAGATCTCCGGCTAGTTAGTTGCGGCGAGAAGCTGAGTCCGAACATCTCCTTGGGAGCCTGCTGGGCTGGCTCTAGGAACCTGAGTACTTGCGCCACCAGCATTGCGCTCTCTCTTGCGTGTTCCATGTCGTCTGTCTCGGTCCAAACCCTTCGGGACAGTTGCAGCCGCCTCTGCTTAGAATCCAACGCAATGCTCCATTTGGCGTAGAGGCTCTCCCTTTCTGCTGCCGGAAGCCTATTCAAGCCCCGCCATATCTTATCCCTCTCCCGTCGAAGAGTCCTGTAACCACCAGCAAACATATGGTCATACATAACAAAAGGTTACCTCTAATGCAAATTTTCTGGTGAACCGTCTAATTGGAAACTCTTGTCAAACCAATAACAAAAAAAAGTTAATTAACACAAAACTCTAAATCTTAAAGGATTATCACCTACGCAATTAGAGGTTTGTACCATGAAACTTTCGTTGATAACATAAAGAGAAACTTGTACCAAGAACATTTAAACCATAGTTTGTAGTATCGGCTGATACCGATCCAATACAGCCGATCCGATACTGACCGATACCCGATACTGACCGATCCCGACATTGGAGGTCTCTTTTCGGGTCAATTCGGCAAAAAAAAAAAAAGAAAGAATGAAAAAAGACCAATCAACAATGGTGTAAAGTATAGTAATGCTGTAAAAGCATGTAAAAGAAGAGAACCTATCTATCGCACGTAAGCCAATCGGCAAGGGTGAGCCTTCAATTTCAAAACTAATAAGAAACAACAAGAAACAACACTGAAAATACTTAAAATTATCCATAAATGTATCAAATATATTTTCTAAAATGTTAATAAGTTATTAATAATTATTTGATTTTCGATACCAAAAAATCCGATACTCCGATCCGATACTGACGATACCATCGATCATGATACTCATAGGAATAGTCCGATACCGATTCCGATACTGATAATATGAACCTTGATTTAAACCTACTCTAATGCTACTTCGTTATTTAGGCCAGGTATCGGTTCAGCACATCATTCCTACCAAGAATAAAAGTTGTTAATCTACTTGTTAATGACAAAGCAATAAGAAGGGACAAACCTCAAAGCAAGGCTATCACTCTGACCATCTTCTGCAGTGGTTTTATAAAGACTTCCTTCGGAGAAAGAGTGCCTGAGAAAAGATAGCCTCCTGTACTCTACTTCGATGTAGAAGGAATCTGTGGGATCTCCTTTGATAAGAAGAAAGAAGTAACTCCTGTGGATCAAGGAGACATTGCATTTGTGCCATAGCTCGACAATCTCTCTTTGCTTCTTCTCAAATTCCAGTGGCCACCTGGAAGGAGACTCGGAGGATTTTAGCACTGGTTCCAGGCAAACATCCTTTACAGTTATCTTCACACCAGAGTCATAGTTGGAATAATTCTCCGTCTCCTGAAATCATGCAAGCTATATTACTTAGCACCAATGGTAGTAGAATATAGTACGCATGACATTGATAAAAAGTTATATTGAAGTTAATTTTCATAAAACTTCATCATTTTCTGAATAAATGAACATCAGATATAATGCCAGAAAGTATATATTTTCACCGGCTGTGGGAACAGTAAGGACAACTCTAACCATGTCTCCCTATATGAAGTCAAAAGAAAATATTAGAGGAACAAAGTAATATCTTGAGTTCATACAAGAAAAGAAAAGATCATGGAATTAAAATTTAACTTCTGTCAACTGTACAAGGGCTTGCAACCTAAATACCCCAAATCAATAGCAGGACCATTAGTCGATATAGGTTTTAAAGGTAAGGTCCTCTTAATATTAAATAAATGCAATAAGAAAATTCTGGTTTCCTCACCTGACCATCAGATAACTGTTTCTGATACTGAATTTGGGCTATTTCTTTCAACCCTTCAACTGTATCAGAAATCTTGGTAGTGTCATTGTCAGGACAAGTCTTGACATTTTGTGGTTTAAGAACATCATCAGGAGTACTTTGTTCGGAATTATGTGATATCGATCTGTCTGGTGGATGTGCCCCCAATTCTGCATCTTGTGTGTGTTTCTCCGGTTCAGCACCGCAGTTTATTGGGAACTGGCAAGTCTTGATACTTTGTGGTGTAAGAACGTCATCAGAAATTATTTGTTCGGAAGTCTGTGATATTGATCCATCTCGTGAATGTGCCCCCAATTCTGCATCTTGTGAATGTTTCTCCAGTTCAGCACCGTAGTTTATTGAGAACTGGCAAGTCTTGATATTTTGTGATTTAAAAACATCATCAGAAATACTTTGTTCAGAAGTCTGTAATCTTGATCCATCTTGTGATTGTCCCCCCAATTCTGCATCTGGTGAATGTTTCTCCAGTTCAGCACATAATCTTGATCCACTTCGTGAATGTGCCCCCAATTTTGCATCTGGTGAATGTTTCTCCAGTTCAGCACCATAGTTTATTGAAAACCCCTTCTTTCTGGTACCTTCGGGCCTACCAGGGAAATCTCTCAAGAAATTGTTACGTGGTGTATTTTTATTTTCTTGCTCCTCGTGAAACCAAGGAGAAGATGTAGTCGTCATTGTCGCCCTGCAGCTTCTACTTCTAGCTAATTTCAGGCCTCTAGGGCTACTTGAAACTTTTGGTGATGGTAATGGTAATGGTAATGGAGATGGTAATGATAATGGAGATGGTTCGAGCTTCACGACTCTCTCTTCTTTGTGTTTTGATTCAGGCCCAGCAGGTTCTTGGGCATCAATACTCGGAGGGAGAAAACTATCGCTCACCTCAGTCAACAAGAGATTACAATCTTCAATCATGTTCATTCTCGGCTCATCCATCTCGATACACCGGACTTCCTTGCATTGGTCTTTATAATCGTTAGAGGTAAAGTGAGAAACCTCCTGCCCCACAAAACAAGTTCTTGTTGAGCGATGCAAAGATGAGCTAGCATGTTGTTCCTTTGTTTTACCACAAAGGTGTGTCCGGGTCTCAGCACAATCCTTAGTTTCACGTGCAGAACAATACTTTCTATAGCCAAAATCAGGACTTTGATAAGCAACATCTGATGTCTCAGATATTGATAATGTATCTTCACATGAAATTATATGAGGTATTGAAGATTGACTGAGTTCGTCCTACACAAAGGAAAACACAGGTTAATGGAGAAACCATCGTATCCAAGCCCGAGTCACAGGTAAAAAGAATGATGTGTACCCATTGTCTTGAACCTTGATCATCCCCTAAAGCTCTGAGCAAATCTTCAAGTCGAGATTGAGCAAGATCTCGTTGCTGCATAAGCTCCTTCATGTCTTTCTCCATCTGAAAGAAAATAACACATACTAATCTCAGGAGAAAAAGGGAAACACAAGGTAAGTCTTCTGAACTAGTTTTTTAAATAATTACAGATTTGGCTCAGATTACCTTTTTAATCTGGGCATCTTTCTCCTTCAATGCATCATAACTATTTGTGGAGGTTGGCACTGAGTATCTCAGTTCATTCTCCAGTCGAGCAAGTTCTCTCTGCAGATGCTTCACCAGTGCCTTGTCAGACATGACAACATTGACTTGGGCATTGGTGGCCACTTCTTTCGCACAGGTTGCAAATAGAAGGGTATTCCTCGATTGCTCAATGTGACTTCGGGCAGGGCTCAATGTGCAAATTATGGCAGTTTTGGCATTTCCGCCTAAAGAAGACTGTAGTATGCGTGTCAGCTTCGAATCTCTATATGGAATGTGCCCATTTCTTCCCTTGCTGCAAAAGGGGGAAAACTGTAAGCTAAAACTATTTGTTAATAGTACCAATAAGGAAAAGGAAGTTACAACTAAGACAAAATTCTTGAAAGGAAAATTGTAGGTGAATAGCAAATTTACTGAAGAACAAAATGGGAGGTCAATTATGTAAAAATGTCAGTATATATCGGATGCTATATACTTTAATACATATGCAAGAATCTTATTGTTGAATTATACTTTTTGCTTCTTTTTCGTTCTGCAGTTACAATTGCCCATCTAAGTCTATCAGTATTTCCCTATTTTGTACTTTGTAGCAATACTAATGAAGTAGTTCACAATTTATTCTCTAAACATTAATATAGTTATTCCTTTCAATGTGCACCATTGTCACAAAAAAACCATTGACAGCCTCATTACTAACTAAATATCTTGCCAGGACATGTAAGCACATCGCTACATCTTCAACAGTCTGATATCATTAGTCATTATAAACAAGTGTCTTAGTGTCAAGAGCCTCCGCTTAGCAAACAACATATGTCTTCTGAATAGTAAGTTGAGATAGTGGAATAAGTTATTACGAGCTATGTTTCAAAAAACCCTCATGGGACTCATTTCGGGGAGCATTTCGAGGTGGGACATCTCAAAAAAGTTCTGGGACTCGTTTAATTAAAACATAGGCCTAGGGGCGTACGTTTTCCGATTGGACCATACCTTTTTTACATGGTAGCGTGTGTTTTTAACAATGTTCTAAAATGCATTAAAAAGCGGTGACTATGCATTATGTGGCTACCCACCACCAAAAAATTTAGTAAATTGTGCGTTCTAGGAGGTAAGCAATATTATATGAGAAAATGCGACATTATGTGGGGAAAATGGCATTATGCGGGGAAAAGGAGCAAAGCACGGCCTAGATTTTGGTCTAGTTTTTTTAATAGTTTTGGAAAGCCAATAAACAATTTAAACTAGATAAACAGTTAGAAAAATGTTTGATAAGATTAAGCCTAAAATTAGATTAGATTTTAAATTTCAAGTTATAAAGTTCATTCTTATATATTATAATCAAATTGAAAATTTGGCCGCATTTGATCCACAATTTAAAATCAAACATAGTTAAACTTTAAATAAAGTATAATGTAATATTTAATTAAAAGCTACTCTAATCTGATTTTTACATTAGAATATTATCTAATGTAAGACAATTCAATTAGATTAGATTAGATTTAAATTACGGATTATATTAGATGAGTTTATAATATATGTTATATTTATAATATTTTTAGTTTTATATATATAGCTTTAGTTTATAATGAGAAAATAAAGGAATTATTTTAAACTTCATATTATATTATTTTTGGTGAATTAGAAATTATAATTCTATTTGTTCAATACTTGTTGTAGTCTATGTCCATTTGAGACGGAAGTTCTTTGTAACGTAATCATTGTTCTATATACACATATAAATATATAGTTCTGCATTATTTTCATTGAACTAAAAAATCCTAAGCTTTTTTTAATGGCAACACTTTTTTCCACGTAAATCTGCCTATGCAGCCACCTAACTGTATGGCCCCAGATGCCCCTTTGTCGCATAACGGTCGTCTACTGCTTTCTCTAACATTGATTTTAACACCCCAAACGAAAAATGTATGCCCAATAGGAGCCTTTTTGTTGTTGTGATTTATAACAACAAAAGGTAGCTTCTAATTTATCCACTCGAGACATCCCTAAATTGCAAGAAAATCATATTATTTTCCTTTGTGGCTGCAAACATGAAAACATGTTCTCCCCCTCTCTTTGTTTAAGTCATTGACGCCCCCCTTCCGCTGCGCTATAGGTTTTTTTTATTGGAGCATACGAATTTTACATAGAAAGGTCTATAATCTTATTGATAGTCGTCATATTCTTAGCTTATGTTTTATTGTTGACCATTTCACTTATTCTTCAATATCTTTAAAAATATTACAATATCTTAGATTACCCAAAAAACTTATGCCCGACATCTTGGGACTTGTGTCACACCAAGAGGGGCCTAAATGCCTCGCCTTGTAAAACATTGATCATGAGTACCAACAGATGAGGACGGAGCCAGGGGCATCTGCCTACTGAGTACTGATGGAGAACCAGACCATCACAATGGTTCTGTTTAACATTTGGATTTATTTTGGGTGCATCTGGTTTATTTGTCCATGGACATGATTTATTAGGATTTGGTTTACATTTGGATTAGTTATATTTGGCATTTGGGATTAGATTTTATTTCTTGGAGGCCAAGTTTGCTTGACCATAACAAACGTTGTACTGAATAATTTGTTTCGTTTTATTTCAGTGAATGAATATTGAGAATTTTTATTCAAGTTTGTGGTGGCTGTTGCCTATTCATAAATAAATTTCTTCATCCTTAATTGCATATTATCCATTGTTGTTGTTTCCACACTTTTCCTGCTGTTTCTGCGCTTGGGAGCCCGGAGTTCGACTGCAACCCTGCCCGATCAACTGCAGCCTGCTGGACAGGCCCGACAGGATCTTCCCTACCCTGTGGTCAGCCCCCAGGGCCTCGTGTGCTCCTGCAACACCATTCAGGATTCATCTGGGCTACTGCAACAGCCACAATACTGCCAGAGTCCCTGCAGTACTGTTAAGTCCTTGTACAGCCCTCTTGGCCTCTGATTCCATTCTCTTTCGTGATCGACAACCTTCACGACACCCAACCTCTTCTCGTGACATATGTCTAGGATCGATCAAGGTTTGAAGCATTGAATCAAACTTGATGACCCCCGAATAAAAGCAAAATTGTGATGTCATCTTTGGGACAAAACTCAGTGTGTTGATACTACATAGATCGACTTCAAGATCCTTGTTAAATCTGAACTATTATTCTGAATTCAGTTTCAAATTTCTAAAGTCTGTTCGGGTTATCTGCTAGAATCAAATCATAATAATTTAAGCTTTATAATTAGGCTTCCACAAAGGTCATTTGCTTTTAGCGTGATCCGACTCATAGATTGCCCTTTAGGTCTTGTCCTGAGTCACCCCTAGTCTAATAAAATTTCATTACTCTCCTTTAGGATTTCCAATTCCATGTGATCTGATCCATCTGCTTTGGAGCTCCATGATTATTCCTAACAACTAGCATAGGACCCTAACAACTTATAGCATAGGAACTAACAAGTAGCTAACTAATCTTAATCTCTGAAGTAACCTGAAATGCCAGTAACATGTAACTGAGATGTCAGGAATTTCTGGTATTCCAATAATACTAGTTCCCAACTCAGCATTACATCACATCCCAGATCATTATTGTATAGTTTTCCAAATGCAGAAGTCCATGTGTTTGATTTTGTCTTCCTTTTTGTATCGATCAACTTCTTAACCAAGACGTAGTCACAAAAATATAAAGTCAAGTAAGTCACCAGTATCAATTTCACCTATTGTTGATCATCTTTTCATCAACCGTGTTCAGTACTTTATATTTGTAGTTCAGAGTTACAACAAGAACACAATCTTACATCATAAATTTGTACTTTCATATCTCATCACTCATGCAACAGCCTAAGTGCTGTCTGAAGTCAATATTGGGATTGCAATGTTCCTAGGAGAGAATTCAAGTATCCAGTGGATCTCTTCATCTTCCCTCTTCATAACCCTGATTTCTTCTAGGGGTTTATGGATTGTTGCTCCATGTTGCATGAGCTCAAACAGCATAACAAATAGTGCTGTTACCTTCAAGTGGCATTCTAGGTTTCAGGACAAGGTTCTGTTTTGTCAATGGTTTTCTCATCCTAGGTATTTTGGCAGTTGGTCATATAAATAAGGTTAAATCTTAAATGAGCTTTCTCAGCTTTTACGCGTGCTCCATAGCTGACACCAATTGGACGTCTTGAAAGGTCCCATTCCAGACAATTTTATCATGATACTCAAAATACGATTTATTTTCATCGTACAAGTTGGTCAACTAAAGATCATATTTCCCTCGATAAGATTTCCATTATTCATCTCCCTCTTTTCACCAGTCACACTTTGTGAAACCTCTTTTACTTCCATCAATTTAGATTTGTCAGTAGTGACTTGCATGCTTGTAAACTTATCCCCTTAGATAAGTTTTAAGTCCAATTTATTAAATTGTTCCTCCATAACTCAAAAGAATCAAAATCAGTGCTTCAAGGCTATACCAAACTTTTCTTGTTTCCTCTGAGGACGTAATTCGAATTGATTCAGATATGAACCAGTCAAGCATGACATGATTTGATACCAGTTCATTAAACCGTTTTATCAAGCTTAATTGAGCTCGGACATCGAGTTCGTGGACAAGACAATTAGCTGGTTGCTAACCATTAAAGCAACCTTATGTACAATCAACAATATATCCCAAGATCATGTTCTATAAGTTCACAACTTTATTCCATCCTGATGCCATTTGTAGCTCATTACTAATTCCAGTATCATAGATTCATAAATGTAACTTCACCTGTTTTTGTATATCCAAGACCCCCATAAAATTACAGAATGTCATCAAGTGTCCCTTAGGTTCCGAATTGTTATACTTTAGAAAACAAATTTCAAGTGGGAATTTTCTCGCGATCATGTGCAGGCCTGAAGCAAAATTTTCTCCTCGAGGCAGTGTACTAGAAAGTTAATTTCCATCGCACAGAGGATGAGAACACCTATATAATAAACAGATGCGTGCATACATAACCCCATATGCAACTTTCAAACCCGTTTGACAAAAATAAGTACCCATTACTACTAACCTTAAAATGTAAATATCAGATGCTTAAATTTTGCTATATTTTATATTTGCAACTTGAAAGTCAGCAATCACTGTGTAGTCCAAGTAATAATCTTGGAAATGATCCAATTACGCAAAAGCCAGTGTGACTGCTGTGACCGTCATACAGGCAGTGTCCATAGACCGAGTTCCAGAAGATTATACCAAAAACCAAAAGATCGAAAAGATAATGCAATATAAGCATGTATATCCATTCCTCTACTGTGGTTATCCATATCTACAGGCCCACATGCTTTATGAATCAGGAAAAATATTATACCATTTCTAGGATGATCTGCCAATCAAGGGATCAAACAAATTGGAGTCAACCATAAGCAAAATAAAATCCTAAAAATGTGATGTAAAACCAAGTCAAGATAAATCAAAGTCTCACTTTTTTTCCTATCTAAATTGGATGGACTGTATAGCACTGTTAGTCAAGAAGGAGCCATATAACCAGGCCAGGGCCTTACCTTCCATAAACCTTCTCTGGTTGATTCTAGTTTCTTGACAATGACAACTGTAGGAAAGTGAGATCTTGCCATAGACTGAGAGAGAGAGACCTACTTTGCTGGTCATATTTAAGATTATGCAACCAAGGAGCAACCCTTCAAAAAAAATCCTAGACTAGAAATGCCTCTGATCAAATAAGAGGGATGACAAATAGTTTCCATGAGGATAACTCTATAGAAAATTAGAAGCCTGAATCGTAATTCAACAAATGAACCGAATGTTATAACAAAGCTTCACTAGATTTGACTGACGACCACAAGCTTTGAGAAGCTATTTATGACCAAAAAAGAATATTATGTAATGAAGTAAGTAAAAATTGCACGAAAAAAAAAACGCTATAATATATATATATATATATATATATATATATATATATATATATATATATATATGAGAGAGAGAGAGAGAGAGAGAGAATCTTCATGAGCAAGGAGGAATGTATGACATGCAAGCGGCATGAGGCTCCCACTAATAATGTAGGATTTAGGGAGGATTAAGATGTATGCACCCTTACCCCCATTTATAGAGAGGCACAACACTAAGATAAAAATTGAATACAAGCTGTATTAACTTGTAGGATGAATAATTTCAGATTGCACTAAGAGACAGATTGTAAAGATGGTGGGATAAAGATAAAAAGAAGAGTTGCAACCTTAGCTTACGAATAACAGTTCCCAATGTAAGCAAACTCCTATTAATGTGACAACCTTCTTTCAGTCTGGCACCAGCAGATAATGCCTGAGATGCACGCTCGCTACCAGCCAGATCAACAAAATTCTGCATCCGGAGTAACAGACTTAGCTTCCTGTGTCCTTTCTTATTGGAAAACAAGAAAAGTCCAAGAGTGATCCATGTTAAAAAAAATTAAAAAATCATACCACAGTAGCCACAAGAGTGCTCGACTTGCCTATTCCCAAATACTGTCTTGCAGAACTTTCAATCGTCTGGAATATAATCAACCGAAAGAAAAGGAAAAATAAATGCTGTTGTATGTTTGTCTATAATTATTAATCAAAGCAATGAGGGCAGACCAGTCTAAGTATCTGATGTGATCTGGAGCTCATTTCATTTAAGGAGGTCTCTCCTATCTGTCGTTGAGCTGCATGAAATAAAACATGTAAGATGAATATAAAAACGGGTTAATTAGTTGTACCCCCCTATGGTTTGTACATATTTTGGTAACTGTCCCCGTTGTTTCAAAAATAAAGAACACCCCCCTGGCTGCTTAATTTTTCACTCATTTTCTTCTATGCACCAGGGGGGTACAACTAATTAACTTTATAAACCAGGGGGGTGTTCTTTATTTTTAAAACAACAGGGACAGTTACCAAAATACGTACAAACCATAGGGGGGTACAACTAATTAACCCTATAAAAACACACAAGGAAATCTACAAAAGAACTAAATAGTTTTGTTCATACCAGCACAAATAGAAAGAAGCTCCATAAGATGGTCTTGGTCTTTAAGTGGTTCCTCCATTAGCTTCTCTATAATAGTCCCTTTCTATCATAACAAGAAAGATGAAACAACAAAAAATTTAATATATTAAGAATCATATGACTGTGATAACATTAATGAAACAAAACCTTACCTCTGGGTCATCAAGAAGTCTAAGAGGAGCACTGTCTGGACTTAAAAGATCCCTTACGGCTTCATTGTATATCTCCATTGCAGAGAATTTATTTTTAAATTCTCTCTCCGGATGCTGCAGAAGGAAGCGAAGAAGAAGTTTTAACTAAATAACATATTTGCCTAACTAAAGTTAAATAAGTATGTATTGGGCAGTTAACAAAGATTAAGGAATAACAAACTAAACTATGAAAGTGAACCTATATATGAATTACCTTCTGTATGTATTCATAAATATCTGACACAGCATACCCCGTTATTCCAGTCATCGTGTATGTCTTTCCACTACTTGTTTGGCCATATGCAAATATACTTGCTGGAAAAACATGTTCAGGTACTGTATATAAGTTTCCAAAAAGTAGCAGGAAAAAATAAACGCAAACATATGTAGCACACATGCATCAATGTGTATGTTTCTATCCACAACGCATGCCAAGTCAACAGGCATGCAGCATGCATGCACGTAAATCAGTTTATGAGTTAATATTTATTAAATTTTATAATAGTAATCGAGTAAAATAATGAAAGGAGAAAGGTATATGGCAACATAGTTCTGTTAACTACAATAGAGTTTTCTGGTTTTGAAGTTAACCGAAGTTTTATAATTGTGTGGCAATGGAATTTCAAATAGAGTTTCAAGCTTAGAATATGCAATCTTCTTCATACGTCAGATTATGTCCCCAGAAAGATAAGAAGAATAAATCTGAATCAGATTGAGGGTGGGATGCTAAACTTTTCCTCTAGAAAATAGCACCTCTAATTGGCTTGCAAATCACGGCAGGGACTAAGGTTTGAGTGGTAGTTTTAACTCTACTTATCCCTCTGATCCAACCACGAACTATACTGTGTTACCATCCGGCTCCTTTTTCGCCGATTCCAGGTCCCTCGAGGCACACGTCCCTCCTACAAAAAAGTGCTTTGAAGTTGTACAGGAAAACCTGTTCCCTAAACCATTCACTTTCTACTTGAGTTCTTATCTATAAAGGACATGTCACTGACCACAGGATTCGGTCAGGCAGAAGTGAATCAGGAGGAGCTAGCCTGGGCAGATCTGGTGGTCCCAATCTAAATGAGACAATAGCAAGTCTGAATGGGGCAGACCACGGCAGGAGTAGTGTTTGCGCCAGTAAAAGTTGGGACGAAGTATATGTCCACTAGTGCGGTGGAGAGAAGAGAGAAGAGAATGGTGTTTTCTGTTTTTGTAATTTCAAAACCAATCCAAGTAGATTTATAAACTTCATTATGATGGAGTTTTAAAACTCCAAACTTGAAACCCTGTATCTGGACTGAACTTTTGACCTTTGAGAAACTCTGCTCTCATTGAGGTACTCTGTTGCAAAACTAGGCCTAACAGGAATAGACATGATATATGTTAGTGTGGATAATGACCTTTTAGAGAAACAAGGACATCCGTGGATCATCAAATTCAATCAAAAGCCATAGCATAAATATCTTATTCACAAAAACAACTCATTGTCTAACTGACAAATTGACATCGAGGTTTCAGTAGATTTTTAAGGGAGATCAAATATATAACCGGATTTACCATGTGCCAATGCTCGTATCAGATTCAAATTGCGAATAGGCACAGATATAGTGGCTATATGGGTCAAGAATCTTCAGATAATAAACAAAAACCTATGCATTCCTCTAATTAACAAAATAATGTACATGCAAAAGTTGTTGAGCAATGTTTTCCCTCTTTCAATGAGTGAGCATGGCTTTAAGTTAAAAAAAAAAAAAACAAGTATATTCCTATATTTACAAAAAAATTCCTAGCTTTAGTGTACATAATCTAAGAGAGAGAGAGAGAGAGTTTGTACTCACAGTTAATACCACTAACAACTGACAGTGCAACTTCCTTGGCTCCCTCGTCATACACCTGTTTTGTGGTGGTAGCACAGCCGAATACTCTGTCTATCATCCATGTAGGGAATAACAAGGAATAAGAAATAGAATATAGAGATAAGAAGCATTTCAACATTTTGACTTACTCTGGATGGTGAAGTATAAATGTAACTTTTACTCGCAATTAATTATATCGAATATAAACTAGAGCTGTTTTCTTGTGTTACAAAATATGGAGTCAGCAATTGGACCAGGAAAAAAATCCTGAACTTATAAGTCGTAACTTGTGAAAGAAATCCTGAACTTATAACTTGCTGCCTACATTCAGCATTTCAGAATTACTACTTTACAAGGTTTTTTCCAGCTTGGAGAAGATTGGAAAACAACCATCTTCATTAAAAACTAATGAAATAGAGTATCCCGATATTTCAATCACAACATTTAAGAGCTATAGTGGAATAGATAAGGAATTTTCCTTAACATTTGTATTTCCTTAATCAATAGTACACTACCGATAATTTTCCACATCAGACTAAGAAAAACGTTTTCAGTTTCCGTTCGTGATGGAGGAGACAACTGACGAAATAATTCACTCTTCTATTTTGAATACTTAGGGTCTAATATTAGTAACTACACTGTTTTTCCTGTTTTAAAGATGATTTGTTAATATTAAGGATGACATTTAAGCAGCCATGTTCGCTCCTCAAAGGAAGAAAGGGATCAGATGGTTGACTAAAGATATAAGTAAAACAATGTAAGTAAAAAAACAAACAATGAAAGGTCACACACACATTTGTTAACACATGCAGACTACTTAAGAATTATGGCAGGATAAAGTCAAAGCAAAAAAAAAAAAACACTTAATTCTAAGAACTCCACTTTATTATTATCTTCAAACATAACAAATGTTACATTAATAGCAAACCACTGCAGGATCTATGTTACAGGGGCACGAATATGACATGTGACATATTTTGGTGTGCTTTAGTATATTTTAATCTGTTTGTCCATTGGATTTGGAACTAACATCGAGTTTTGGAGCTTGTGCTTCCTAGCCACAGATGGAGTTGCAGTAAAACTTTGAGGAAGCTTAGATCACTCATTGGAGAATTTTGAATCAAAACTATCCTAAATTTGCAAAAATACAACAGCTTGCACAAGAAAGACTTCCGGGACATAATAAAATATATGAAACAAATATTCCTAAAATTTTGCATGTAAAAACTTTCATCCATTACAAAAATATATCCGATAATTCATAGGCAAACCCAAAATCCCCAAGGAATTAAGCAATTATTTCACACTATTCCCAATTTTATTTGATAAAATGTACAATACGAAACACTAGTACAAAACATAATAACTTTTAAGACTACATAAAAATTCATACTTTATCCAATCTAAAGCACGTTGCTAACAGTCGACAAATTAATTCTTTTAAGGCACTCACCAAACGTGTAGGCAGCAGGGAACATGGCCCGCTCCGGGACGCTGTTCTTGAAGATGATGGTGTTGGCATTGATGCACTCCCAATCCGACGTGTCGTGCCTCTCCAGTTCCTTCCCATTCAAAGGCCGCACCCTCACTGACACCAGTATCTTCTCCAACTTCCCTCCCGCACCGACGCCCCCCACGTCGTCTCCGGCGATCGAACCCATCTCCTCCTCTACAAAACAAAAATCAACCCATACAATTACTATCATCCATCAAAACAATATTACAAATGGGGTTGGGGAGTAGCTGTAGTTGGTAGTTGGGAGGATGGGTACGTAGCAACATTTGGAAAATGTGTTAAAGGTGCAATCTTTAGCACATTCTTCGGTTTCTTTCGAGGTTTGGAGGGGTGGGGAGGTGATGGTTTGTTAAAATTTGCCATTTTTTAATGGTTAGGGTGCCAACGTTTGGATCTCTCCAACATGTTTCCATGGTCCCGCCGTGGGACACCAGTACCCATCACCTCCCATTAATAATGCTCACGTCACATGCTTGAGGAAGAAGAAGAAGGATCTACCTAGAGGGAGGGATTGTGTGGAGGCTCCACCGCCGGAGAATTTGTGATGCACCACCGGAACTGCTTCTTCTTCTTCTTCTTCTTTGGTGTTGGTGAATTTGAAGGGGAAGGGAAAAGATTGGATTTTTAAGAAGAACAAATAAAAAAGAAGCGCCTTTGAAAAGAGGGAGAGAGGTTGTGGTGATGGTGGAGGAAGAGAGAGGGTCTCTCTCTCTCTCTCTCTCTCTCTCTCTTCACCAACGAATAACCGTTTTCTTCTCTCTTTTTTTTTTCTTCTCTCTTCTTTTTTCCTTTTCCTTTTTCTTTGCTATTATCTGTCCATTTTCTTTCCCTCCATATATTTTCAGCCTCTTTTCCCATATTTTTGGTTTTTTTCTTTTCTTTTATTTGTGTTCCTATTAATTTACTTTTTTGAGTTTTTTTAAAACCGAATATCCACTTTGTATTCATTGTGCTAGGCCTACACTTGGGCAAATTTTGATTTTTAAAAACAATGGTGGTTTACTTTTAACTTCTAAAATATGTTGTTTGTAATGTACGAGTTTTTTTAGAGTATTCATGATCGTATAATACATCTAAGAATATTTTACAATACTGCTATAAGATGAATCGTACTTTATGGATGAATGTTGGACAACAAAGAACAAAATGATTATAAAGTTAGAATAACCAAAATTTAAAAAACTAAGATGGCTGTGCTAATACCTTAAAGAACATGACAATCAAATAAATATTATATATATATATATATATATATATATATATATATATATATATATATATATATATATATATATATATATATCACATGAGTTAGAAGAGATATTTGACTATAATTGAATAATATTCGTATTATACATTATTATAGGTGCTTTAACAATTATTTTGATAAGATTTTAAAAAAAATTACGTGCAACGCACGTGCTTTTACTAGTATATATAATAGTCGTGGTACACATTATGTATGCAATTTTTAATGAAAAGAAAAACAAGGAGAGAGAGAGAGAGAGAGAGAGAGAGAGAGGGGGGGGGGGGGGGGGGGGGGGGGGGGGGGGGTGTTATAATGGCTACAAGTTAGTATGAAAGTTTGAATTAGCTGAGAGTTAATAATTTATTTTATCCATCAATAATTATATATTTAGATAATAAAGTGTTACATCAAAAAAGAATAAATATATATATATATATATATATATATATATATATATATATATATATATCTTCAACCTAACCTTAGACCCTTCATGATTAAAAATCCCCATTTAACTAAGTAAATTTTCTAAGTATCACTAACTTTTTCTGTAATATTTTGTTAGTCTAAAAATAATATTTTTAGATGGAAATTTATTTAGTCACTTACTAATTTGAACTTTTATAGGTTATGATCTCCTCTTTCTTGTCTTTGTCCAGGGCCGGCCCTGGGGTAAGCCTGACAAGCCATCGGGCTTGGGCAACCCCCCTGGTTAGGGCAACCCCTCCAGGCCCCTAACCTCTCCGCCGATAGAGCCTCTACGGTCCACCCAAACTCCTCCCTATCAGTTGAACTAGGCCCATATTTTGATTTCCCACTGAAAAGTCCTCGAGTAGCTCAAGGAGAGGAACTCGGAATCCGAGCTCCACGCCATCGTCAGAACTGGAGACTTCGACGATGCTGGCAACCCCACTCACCATCTATTTTTTGATATCTTCTTTTGGAGTCAAGGACAAGGGGCAACCAAATTTAGCTCCGGCTAGGACAACCCAACTCCATGGGCCGGCCCTGTCTGTGTCAATGTTATTTTTCACCAAAAATTGTCTCTCTCTTGTTGCACACACAATGTGTGTCCCCGGAGGCCCTATATGACTAATATAACCAGAGAACATTTGTAAATAAAGTGTCAATTGTTAGAGCATCAGTAATAGTTGGGACTTCAAAACAATTTGGAGTCCAAAAAAAATTGAAGAATGGGTTGGATTTGTATGAAAAATAGTAGGAAATTATAAAGTGAGTTTCGGTACCAAAGATTGTGTGGTCAAAAATTGAAATGAAAAAAAATTATAAAGTTTAGAATCTAGAAAGTTGGACTCCAAATTGAGACTTACTATTCTACAAAATCCATCCATGGATGGGATAGACCGAAGTTGTAAAATTTAGGATTAAGAATGGTATTTACTATTCTACAAAATGAGCTCTTACATTCTAAACTTAGAATATATAAAATAGAATGGACCTTACTAAGGATGCTCTTAGGCCTCGTTTGGTTCACGGATTCAAGGAATCCGGAAAGGAAACTTGTTCCTTTCCTTTGTTTGGTAGCCACAAATTTGGGAAACACTTTCCTGACATGGGAGAAAATAGGAGGGAAAATGGTTCCTCTCATGACCCATGTGATTCATTTTCCCTCCTCCTTTCCCAACATTAATTACCAAACATTATGACAAAAGTAGTCTTCATTTATTACCTATTTTACCAATTAACTCTTCATTATAATTAGGGTTATTTACACTAACTACCCCTATATTTTTGATTTATAACACGGGGTACCCCTACTTTTAAACTATTTACACTAACTACCCCTATGTTTTTGGTTTATTACACGGGGTACCCCTACTTTAAGGAAAAATAAAAAAATTATAACACTAACTACCACTACGTTTTCTAAAGGGAGGGGTAGTTAGTGTAAATAGTTTAAATCAGGGGTACCCCGTGTTATAAATCAAAAACATAGGGGTAGTTAGTGTAAATAACCCTTATAATTATGTTGACATTGGATATTATTGGAACAACGATATATTTTTTTCTTTCCTTTCATACACCAACCAAACATAGGAAAGAAAATTTGATAGGAATTCTACTTTTCCATCCCTATGAAAAATACATGGGAATTGATTTCCTTTCCGTGAACCAAACGAGGCCTTATAGTTCATATTGTGCAAGTATAATATGTTTTCCTCTTTAATATATTATTAGGGCACAAGTGCTTGATGAGTGAAACCAAGGGGTGAGACTCCCAGTGCCTCCGAGAAATGGAGAGAAATTTGCAATAAATATCACTTTTTATAGCCATAAATAAAGCCTGCAATGTCAGCTTCTTTTGCTATTCTCTCTTTGTTCCGTTTTGTTACAATTTTTTTTTTGTGTGCTCTTTTTACGGACATAATACATTTGAGTGTTTGTGTTATGGTCACGACATAATATGCTATTAGCACGTGGCTTTGTCAGATAAAAGAGGAGACAACACAAACTTTTTCCCCACGGTACGTTGGCCACTTTTGACTCATTTCTGAATTTTACATTTCCTGATGGAAATAAATTGTATATTTGACTGGGGGTGAGCATTATTCAATTTTTGGACCCAAAATTGAACCGAGCCGAATAAAAAGTTTCATTTGGTTTTAAAAAATTTAGTTCGATTTCAATTTTAAAAATACTAATTTTTTTGTTCGGTTTCAGTCTTACATTTCGGTTTCGGTCCAAAACCGAAAATCGAATAAAAAAATTTCATTACTATATGTGTGTGTGTATACTATATATATATAACTATTAATATATATAGGTATATACTAAATATATATAGGTATATACTAAATATGTCTAGGTATATTTAGTTACTATATATATTAACAAAAAAAATTGCAAAAAAATCAAAAAAAAAAATGAATAAACCGAAAACCGAACCAATTTATTTCGGTTCGATTTGATTCAGTTTTGGGCCAATTCGGTTCGATTTCGATTTTGCTTATTCGGTTTTAGTCCAATTCAATTTTGGGTTTTGCGGTTCGGTTTAAACCGAATTAACCGAATGCTCACCCTTATATTTGACGACAAAATCCATACTTCTAAAACACACAAAAAACTTCATGAAAAAACAGTGTCTCATATAAATATTCGTTTTTTTTTATAGATCGATAAAAGTTAAGTATTTTTTAAATTGTTCATTGAATTAAGGTATGGAAAGAAAAGAAAAAAACATTGGTTTTTCTTCTGGTACATGAAAATCCAAATTCCTAGTTTATTGTGGTGCATTTAGCAGTAGCACAATATCTCCCATCTCCCCTAACTTTTAAAAGTATTCGCTAATTGTACTATAAGTTTTTAACTATATAAAATACTTAAGCAATTGTGACTAATGCTCCCACCGGGAATCGATTTCCGACCACTCAGGCCGCATGCATCTCTTTTAACCACTAGGCTAGAGGTCATTTGCATAATTTAAACTATTTGTCCTTGAGGGTAGTTAAATATATATACCCAAAAAAAAAAAAAAACTAAAAATGATGTAGACATATACTCCCAATATTTTAGTTCTAATTTTGACTAGTTTTTCACAGTTTAACTTAATTACTGAAAAATGTTAATTTTGGCAAATGTATCGCTCTAAATTGTCTTATGTAAAAATTTTGGTACAAATGATACAAATAAATATGGATATCAACTGCATTTGTTCTTATATACCTATTGAAATCAAGATCCATGGATTGATATTGTTTCGTACATAACTTGTGGTACTTAAATTTTGGGTTAATTATACTTTGGGTCTCATAAACATCTAAATGTTAACGTTTGGGTTATAAAGATGTCCATTTTAGAATTTGTATTCTATGATGACGATTGACTCGTATTAATTATCCAAAAACTGTTAATAAATAAATTGAATTACAATTCGAGATTGACAATAACGTTTCTGAAACCTGAAGTGTAATTAACCGCAAAACATATTTTAATTTTGGATGATCGATATGGAGTCAACCGTTACCTCAATATTCAAATTCTAAACTGGACATCTTAAGAACTCAAATACTAGCTTGCCTTTTGAATGTTTCTAGCATCCAAAATTTAATTAATCCTTAAATTTTGTACTCATTGTTTGGTCAACAATTTAACAGTTTAAGGTTTTGAGTATAATAATTAACCAACGTGACAAAATGAATCAAAGAGAGAATAGGCAAAAGTCCAATTGGACCCCAGTCAGATGAATGATACACTTAAGAAACAAACATAAGTTGCACTTGCACCCACAAGATTCCAACAATAGATGGCAAGTAGTACAACTCAACTTCCCTAACCATGAGAACTTGTCCCCATCTATTTGGAACTGCCATTCTTTAGTTGGTCGCTTCATAAACATACAACGGAAAGTGAGCAATTCTCGACTCAAAAACAGTTGGAAGTGTTGGATTGAGCTATTAAACTACTTCACTATCGGCAATGAACAATGGTCTCTCACTTGGACCACATTATAATATATTTTAAATTATGTCACGTATATAGTATACTAACCAAGGTCGAAATTTTTAATTTAAAAAAAAAATAACATTGTAGAATTAAAATTTTAAATTATATTTTAATGTTTGGACAAATATATCCTTGGCTTTACATTTTCCATTTTGGCAAACTTTGAAAAAAAAAATTAAGTAAATAAATAAAATTGAATCAAAAGTAAATAGTGATATTAATATAAAAACAATAACAAACATAAAAATAAAATAAAACAAATTTACAAGTTTTAAGCTGTAATGCGATTATGATTAGATGAGTTTTACGGTGTAGTTCATTTAAATGAAAGTGATCTAATCTAATCATATTTATAAAGCCAATTATATTATAGCCAAAATTTGTTTGTCCAACTAAATATCTAAATTAAATATAATGTTAATTACACTGCACTGTCAAAACATTGCAAACCAAACACACTCATTTAGCTACAAGATCACCATCATTGTTGTTTGATCGCCCAATAGGCAAAGCAAGATTAGTTAGTAAGCGAGATTAGTTAGTAGTGGGTAGAGGAGTTAATTATTATCGGTCCCTACATTTTTAAGATTAAATATTTATTTTATTGTGGGGGCTTTGTTATGGAACCATGAATGGAAGAAAGAGGCCATCAAAGTGGAGTTTGTTCAGTGTGTGGTCACCATCTGTGGGGGTTTTATATAGGTTTTTTCTAAGGGCACCACCATATTTGCTGGGGGCAGCTCTTACTTGGGGGCAGTCCAAGCAGGTGGAGAAATTGTTAGGAGGCACCCAAAATTTACTTGGGGACAGCCCAACCCCCCAAACCCTAATTTCTTCCCTCCTATTTTCTCCTCCTCCTCCTTCCTCCGGCGGCGGCGGCGCCACCACCACTACCAGCAGCCACCGCCACCACCGCCTCCTTCCTCCTCCTCCTCCCTTCTCCAAACCCTAATTCCCTCTCCCGCCATGGCCTACAGGACCCTGGATCGACGCGAGGGGACAGCCCAATCCTCATTTTCGAATTCATCACCCACTCGATCCAACCCTTTCTACTTGAGGAAACCTCATTCTTCTTCTTCCCGAACAAAAGGAAGGAACGCGGACTCTACGTGGCACCGAGATGACGCCGCCGCCGACCAACGCCGACGAGGAGGAGGAGAGGCGGCTGTGGGAGGAGGCAGCTCGGCTCGGGGAGCTGGCGCGGGAGCTGCAGGAGTCGGCGTCGGCGCTCATCTCCAGGACGTGGAACGAGGAGCAGGCATTCCTTCCTTTTGTAGGCCATTTGGCGATCGACGCGAGGTCCATGTCGCCGTCGTCGGAGCTCCTCGACGCGGTCAAGGGGAAGCAGTCGCAGGATTCTCGGTTCCTTAGCTACCAGGTGAGGATTGGGGATGATTTCTCCCATCTCCGAGGAGGACTGCCACCTTGTTGGCAGTCCTAACGTATGTTAAGACTGCCAACTTGCTAGCAGTCCTAACGTATGTTAGGACTGTCAATTTGCTGGCAGTCCTAGGACTGCCAACTTGCTGGCAGTCCTAGGACTGGCTTGGGCTGCCCCCAAGTAAAAAAATTGATGGCAAACTTGTAATTTTTTTTTTGAACATTTTTGGACTGCCCCCAAGTAAAAAGTGTGGTGCCCTTAGAAAAAACCTTTATATATGCCTCCATCATGATAATGAAAAAGTAAAGTCGTTCATTTTCAATGTTTTATATATATATATATATATATATATATATATATATATATATATATATATATATATAAAAGAAAAGTAATTTTCATATGTAAGAAAAATAAGAAAAAAAATAGTTTTTTCTATCTAACCAAAGATTCAGGATCCGTTTGGATAGCTTTTCTGAAATTTTGTTCTGAAAACAGTTTTTGGAAAATGATGTTATAAAATGGTTTTCTGGATATAAGTTTCTGAGTTTGCGTTTGGTTACTTTTATCTGAAAAAAAATTTTCTAAAAAAAAATGTTAAAATTTTGTTTGGTAAATTTTTTTTCTGAAATTATTTTTTATGTTGTGTCCTTGCCACAGTTTGTGTCCACCCCCTCCCACTCCGTGTCCTGGCTCTACGAGGCGAAGGACTCAGATCCTCCGACCACGGTGAGGTCACCGCACCGACCACGGCGAGGGCTCAGATCCACCGACCACGAGTCGAGCTTGTTTTCGTACGGGTCGAGCTCGTCCCCCGTCGACTTCGAGCTCGTCCCCGTCGATCTCGTCCCCGTCCAAGTCCCCGTCGATCTCGTCCCCGTCCAGTCCCCGTCGATCTCGAGCTCGTCCCCGTCGAGCTCGTCCCCGTCGATCTCGAGCTCGTCCCCGTCGAGCTCGTCCCCGTCGATCTCGAGCTCATCCCCGTCGATCTCGTCCCCGTCGACTTCGAGCTCGTCCCCGGAGCTCAAAGAGTCTGTCGAACGACTTGAGATCGAAGGGCGGAGGAGGGTTGGGGAGGAGTTGGTAAGGAGAGGGAGGCGGAGGCGGTGGCTGTGGCGGTGGCTGTGGCGGTGGCGGAGGAGGGTTGGGGAGGAGTGGGTAAGGAGAGGGAGGCGGAGGCGGTGGCTGTGGCAGTGGCGGAGGCGGTGGAGATGGAGAAAATGGGTTGGGGTGGAGAGTTGGAGACCACAACAATGATGAGGGAGAGAGAGAGTGCGAGAGAGTTTTGGGGGATGGGGGTGGTGGAGGGGTGGGGCCCACACACTTTGGAGAAATTGGTTTCAAAAAACATGTTTCTGGACTTCTCTAAAAACACCGTTTAAACTTCATGTTCCAAACCCTTTTTTCCGAATGCAATGTTTGGAGCTGGTGCATCCAAACAGCTTTTTCATCAGTTTTTGAGTTTAAACATAAAACCGGAGGAAAAAACGTATAACCAAACAGGGCCTCACTCTTCCACTACAGAGAATTCATTTTTTCCTATATTTTTCTTATCCTTTCTGAACAACGAAAAAAATAGATAAAAATTTAAGGGTTTATTAGATTTTGGATCCTAGAAACGTTCAAAAGCTAGTATTTGAGTTCTTAAGATGTCCAGTTTAGAGTTTGAATTCTGAGATTACGGTTGACCCCCATATATATTATCCTTTCTGAACAACGAAAAAATAATAATACAAAAATTACAATTTATTTAGAAAATAAATAAATAATTTATTTTCTTTCATTTCCGCAAAACAAGGTCATAGTGGGGCCAATTTGGAATTGGAAGCCTATTTAAGGGTAGATTTTGGATCCTAGAAACATTCAAAAGTTAGTATTTTAGTTCTTAAGATGTCCAGTTTAGAGTTTGAATTATGAGATAACGGTTGACCCCCATATTGATCATTCAAATTTCTTATCCTTTCTGAACAACGATAAAATTAGGTAAAAATTACAATTAGTTTAGAAAATAAATAAATAAATAAATTATTTTCTTTCATTTCCGCGAAACAAGACCATAGTGGGGCCAGTCTGGAATTGGAAGGGAATGGAAAGCCCATTTTGTCTTTAACGCATGGCCATGGCCTGCAATTGGAAGTGCCAAATATGTACCTTCCTATTGTTCGAAAAATGTTCATGTCTAGAAATCAAATCTTTTATGCACAATTAGATTAGTGTATTTGAGCAATATTTTTGATGCAGAGTCTCAGATGGATTTATAGGCAATCCGGTTTGACTAGTTCAATGACTACGATTTGTGGTTGATTTGATGGTGTCGAGGTTGAGAATATTCATAGAAATGTAGACCGGCCAAATTATCATATTAGACATAGGTGTAACAGAAAATATTGCAACATGACCACTCCCGTTTAGGGGTGAGCATATAACGGTTGAAAACCGAAAATCGAACCGAATCGAATCGAAATATGACAAACGGTTCGGTTTTTTCGGTTATCGGTTCGGTTTACGGTTTAAAATTTTGAAAAATTGAAATAACGGTTCGGTTTTCGGTTCTTAATCCAAAAAACCGAACCGAACCGAAAACCGATTTAGATTTAGTAATTTATCAAACTACCCACAATATACATATACTAATGTTTATTAATCTCTAACCGAGTGCACTCTCTTCTCCTATTCTATGTCGGTGCTTCTTTGAGCACTCTCTCTATCTACCCTCAATCTATATATACTAATATCTTTCACTCTATGTAATATAACAATTCATAAATACAATAATGTCATATATTTTTAAAAAAAATTTATTTAAATAGGCTCATTTTGCTAAAAACTTGAAGGTCATACACATTGGTCCATGAAACCGAACCGACCGAAAACCGAACCGAATTAATTCGGTTCCGTTTTTGTTCGGTTTTTATAAAAACGGTTCGGTTTTCGGTTTTGAGAAATACGGTTTACGGTTATTTCGGTTTTCACATATTCGGTTCGGTTTGAACCGAACCGAACCGATGCTCACCCCCTACTCCGGTTCCAACAAAACAAAAAGTTTTATAATTAGTTATTAAATAAATTGATTATAAGAGAGCATCCAAACCATCTCATTTATAGCATTGATGGGTAGAAACTATAGAAAGTTTTAAAGGTAGTCAAAACTAAATGTTAAATAAATAATATTACCTTTGTGAACAATAGCGAGAGGCATAACATATCTAGCTGTACGACGGAAAATCAATGAATTGAGCAACAATAGCGTATTATTTCTTCCGATTATAGTAAAGGTTGGGAACAGTAGGCCCAAAAGGTACACAATGCAATAGTGTGTACACAAAAATTTCGAACGATGGATGAGCATTATGCCGGACACCGAAAAAAAATTAAATATAGAAGAAGTTGTTGTCCAACTTTGTGTTGTACTAATTGATCGTCATTGCTCACGCGTCATACTTATGAAATTTGATTTCGAGTCTTCAAAATAAATAGATATTTGGGAGTAAATGGCACTCTCAATTTGCATTGTAGGTCGATCATATATGTCCACACAAATAAATATTTGGAATATGTGTGGGTTTTGGACGATTAATGTTTACTCTTCACATCTTCAAATCCAGCAACTCAATTTGAATATTCAGTTGTCTCGTGAGCTCGTCAGTATGCAAATGTAGTTAGGGATCGTAAATAACCGGATCTCGAAGCACAGCTGTATGAACATAGAGCATTATCTCTATCTCATATGGTGACATAATAAAATTCTTATCATAACTCCACTAAGATGAAGACTCTTCAAGAAGTGACAACTTTAGCTTGTTGACCATGATTGTAGCTACTAGGGGTGGCGATGGGTAGGGTAGGGTACGGTAAGGGCAGAAAAAGGACAGGACAGGACAGGGTAGGATATTAATATTTTTTTGATACCCTAGGAGAGTCATGAGGGTAGGGTAGGGTAACCCTCTTCCAAAAAATCAATACCCATTATCCGTCATTGCCCTTTACCCTCACAGGGTAGCTGAGGGTCAGGATAGGGAGGGTAAGGGTATTACCCTTGCCATTTCAGTTTTTTTAACTTTGAAAATCATTTTTTTTTTTTTGCTAGTAAACACCTTGATACTTAAGATTTTTACAACATTCAGAAATCATAACAACTAATAAGAAATAACAGAAAAAATATTTTTTTTTACTAAAGGCGCTGAACCCAGTTATATAGTGGAACCTGGGCTGCCTACATACCCAAGGAGGGGGCTAGACCTTACTACTTAGGATCAAGCACTATGTAGTTCTCCTAATCCTAAGTACTAACTAATTACAAAAAAACTACAAATATATAGTAGTAATTCAGGATAGGGTAGGGTAGAGTTCAGGGTAGGGTTACAGGACAGAAGGAGTGTGGGACTATACAAAATTACAAAGCACAGATTTACAGGGTAGTGGATAGGGTAGTGATTCATGATAGGGTAGGGTTCAGGGTAGGGTTACAGGGCAGAGGGTATGACGGGTACCCGGATAATTGCAATAGGGTAACAGAATAAAATCCTTACCCTACCCTAATTCTAAGAGAGTAAGGGTAGGGCTTGCCCTCCTAGGGTAGAGGGTACCCGTGGGCACCTGAGGGTACAGCGTACCCGGCTAGAGTAGAGGGTACCAGGACAAAATCACCAGCCCTAGTAGCTACCACATTCTCACAACTTTCACTGTTGCAAATATTTCTTGCTTAGTGCACTTGGTGTAGAAGATGTAGTCAACTTCTTTAGTTGGTAAACAATACTTAGACTTTGTGATACAATCAAGATCTCATCTTGTTCGACATGAATGATCTCCCCTTTGTCATTGCACTTTGTAGCTTCGTCAAAGTCTTTGAGTCAGTCTTTGTTGATACTCAGCCTAATATTCGTTGATGCATCTCTATTAAATTGATGTTCCCTCTACTTCAGAATCTTCGGATATGTTCGACTCAATTGATGGGTAAGAAAAAGACGTTATCGTGCTCAACTATCATCGAAGTAGTTAGCTAGTAGATTCCAATGGGATAGCTAACTAATGAATTGGAGTTTTGACGTCAATTTGCCTATGTGATATGAACTTTCGTTCCACTTTCTGCAAGACGTATTATTTGGAATAAATTGTTATTGTATATAGGTATACTTTACGATGAAGCACCTCATTAAGACCTACAAACTAATTTGCCTTTTCGTCTTCCGTCTATCTCTCGATCCGATACAAATACAAGTTGTCAAAAGTTCTTATGTCGCATCTTGGTCCATGACTTGATGGATGCTCTTATGAAGTTTGAACAATTGGTTTCTTCCCACCAATAGGATGTAATGAATGCTAGTCGATTAACTACTTTCCTCACTTTTTTCACTTGGAATTCCCATGATACTCCAAGAATTGTTCTACTACCATTATCCAATTTGGTATCTATTTGATTTCTTTTGATCCTCCAAATAAGTAATGTGCACATTAATTGTCTATAGTCTCAAACTTTGAAGATGGCACGTAATTGATGTAGTAAACATCCTCGTCGATGATTTTTTTTTTTAAGTTTGGAAATTTAATTGGGTCCAAAATGGATTTAAAATAAGCCTAATATATTATTTCTAAATGAATAGACTAGTAGCATAAACTCTGAGTTGAAACGGGTGTGGACAAGAGTTTATGAATGATGAGAGTGTCACTGGTGGATGTGGAGATGATGGTAGTGGACAATGTCGTGTTTAGGGACGATCGAAGATGATAACGGTGATGTCAACAAAGGTGGATGATATATAACTACTTGACGATCAAAGCTATGATTCTAACTGACACAGAGAGTCGTTGTATTTATTGGCAATTCGATTGTAACGAGGTAAGATCTCACTACGAAAGACACGATTTGTCGTTAATCCGATGGTAACGAGATTGAAAATCCCACTACAGATGGTGACGGGACCAAAGTACCACCTTGAACGTCTCATCCCCAAGAACGTAACCACACTCATTCCAACAAAGAAAAGCTTTATAATACCTTAAATTTTCACTAATTTTAATAACTTGATTACAAATGAGGACCCAAGATATCTTATTTGATAAGAATTAATAACAAACTTGGCAAAAAGAAAAGACTTGTCACATAGGCACTATTGTAGAAGGGCAAGTCGAGGATGAAAGGCCCTGTTTGGTTTCACGTTAGTTTAGTTTTATGTTTATAATTTTTTGTTTTTCAAAACAATATTTTCAGTTTTTTTTATAAACAATAGATATATTTGACATTTGTTACTTGTTTATAAAAAAAAAAACACGTTTAATAAGCAAAAATTAAAATAATTTATGATTATTTTTTGTAAGCAAATATACCATATTTATCCTTTATGTATCCCAAAGTTGTTTAATATTCTTTTATTTTCTTTTTTTTTTTATGAAAAATGGTAAATTTTTTTAGTTGTCACTATTTTAATTTTTAGCTTTTACTTTCCAAATAAATACACTCATCAAACATGTTTTAAGTGTTTTTTTTTTTTTTTTTTGCCAAATTAAGGTATTTCTCAGTGGATCGAGCCACGGAACGTATTATTCCTTCCATTTATTTGGTGAAAGTTAAAAACAGTGGACCCAACAAGCATGCAATATTACGTGCATAATTATTCGTACGTATCGTCGCACATTTCAGAAAAAAAAATAATAAACAGAAAACAAAAATGATACCAAACGGGTCTCAATTGTTAATAATTGGAAATAGAAAAGAAGGGCGATGATGAGTTAGCCTGTGCGATGCGGGGCATCCACAACGTCGGAGGCCTGACGATATACGGCTACGAACTGAGCTTGCGTGGGGCAGAATGAGGCGTCCGTGTAGCAAACTCAGTGCACGGTCGTCGTGCGACGGATCGGGGAATCGGCACCATTTGCCCACGGGTATAAGCGACATGCCGACCACGCGGCCCGTCGTGCGGCGCTGCTGAGGGCGACGAGAAGACGTCCGCCATAAACGATCGCATGCTCGATCGTAAGGGCGTCGGCGATCGTCGCCAATATGCGCGTCGTGCGCATAGAACGGGCGGCTGGGCGGAATCGGTAGTCGCAGGCGACAAGGAATCAGTGGCCGTCGTACGGGCGGTCACCCTTGGTCGTCGAGGGCGTCACTTCGGCGTCGTGGGCAAAGCGAGGTATTGAGTAACTGTCGTCGAAAGACGGTGTGCTGCTGAGCGGAGCTCTGGAGCGCGTGGAGTGCGCGGGGTGCGTGTGCATGGCGATGATGACAAGGCCAACGGACAACGTCCGCACTCCAAAAGTCGTTCCATACGACAGGCCAAGAATCGTGTGCGTGGGACACACGATTATACTGAGCCCGCACGCGTTGGAAAAAAAAAAAAAAAAAAAAGAAATAGAAAAGAAAAAAAAGAAAACGAAAAGGTTATTTAGTTGCAAATTGGCTCGGCCCAAAAAGATTAGTTTGGGCTAGGGTACAGTTGCCATGATTAGAGATGAGATGAGATCTCAATAGACAAAATAAGTAAAGAAATTTGGAGGAGAGAGAGAGAGAGAGAGAGAGAGAGAGAGAAGAGGGATGAGCTTCCTCAGCAATTTGGGATACGTGTCCCGGCGTGCGGCGCAGAAGGAGAGGGTCCGGATCTTGTACCGGCGCGCCCTCAAGGACACCCTCAACTGGGCCGTCCACCGCCACCTCTTCTACCAGGATGTACGTATTTATTATTTATTATTTATTATTATTATCATCGATTTCTTTTTCTCATTCAAAATGATGCTAACGATTGCGTTGTAGATTTTGTTCCAGAAATTACAACGATGAACATAGTACTCGACCTAATTTTTTAGGGTTTTTTAGTCTTATTGAATAGTAAAAAAAAAAAAAAAAATACTTCTAGAAACTATTGATTATGGGGTTCAATATTAGGAACTACACCAATATTAGGAACTACACCAATATTACCAGAAATTGCTAGCTGTGCAGTGAATTCGTTGTTCGATATGTACTTTTAAAGGTTGACCAGCGTACCGCATTCCTGTTTCCTTTGTGTGTTCCGAAGCCGTTCCAAACGTTGTAGATGATCTTGAAATTTTTACGTAATTGTTCATTCTATGGACACTCTTGCTCTGGTGGTGGTTGGGGTGGGGGGGGGGGGGGGGGGGGGTGGAGCGGAGCAACAGTGACGGGCCTCGAGTTGTCCGAGTGGTGGCTCGTGGAGGTGATTGAGATTGAGAGAGTTGTACCAATTTCCGAGCATATACGCCGGGCTTCTTATAAAACAAAATCGGTTGGTATTTCAAATTGGTGAAAATATACAAAAATGTGGTTTCCAGAGCCAGGTTACGTAGTTTGCTGGAATGTCTCAGTGCGGTCCTGTGAGTTCCCGGGCAACATGAAACAACAATCTAATAGTTGCAGTTACTGGTCAGTGGCTGGAAAGGATTCCTAGCGGCATAGTCATAGACGAGGGCGTTATGACAATTTTGGTTACAAAGAATGGCCTCATAGAAGCATAAAACAAACAGGGTTTAGATCCTTTTGGGAAAAACAACAGCAAGGCTTTGATGTCAGAATTACAAGCCTTATTACTGCAATCTCCTTGATGTCTCAAAAGTACATCAAGCTTGTCATGATGTGAAGGTTATCAATACACAACATATTTGAAAATACAGTGTGATTTGACTAATACCTTATTAACAATATATTACGGTAAACACGAACAACCCAATGACCCGCATCTTCTCAATCAACATATGCTCATTTTTCTATACCTCGAAATAATTCTTTTTATATAGTTTGTAAGATTCTTCACGACAAGTTTTTGCAAGTTCTTATTAATATTTTAGCCCGTGGCATTCTGATACCATTTAACCAATTTAACATGTGAATTGATTGGCAAATACGTTTTAGTTTTTTATCTTTACTTCCTGTGAAAGTGTGAAGTCTGAGTCTTTCTCGTTCATCAACTGAGGTCAAGATGCAATTGTTTCGTTCCTTGATGGTAGCTGCTCGTTTCTATACGCATATATATACATACTTGAAGTGGGAAATATCAAATATGTGTAACAAACTAGTCACATACACACTTAAACGTGATACTAAATAATAGAGTACACATTTATATTATTAATTTGACGTTAAATATCTCTTTGTTTATGTCCCAACTAGAATGCCTTATCTGATGGTGTATTAATTTTACACACCGCTTAAAACTAATTCCTTGCCGATTACCCATTATTATTTTATGAAAACACCCCTGCTTCTCTCCTTTTCTCT
This sequence comes from Iris pallida, assembly GCA_029216955.1. NCBI lineage: Eukaryota > Viridiplantae > Streptophyta > Magnoliopsida > Asparagales > Iridaceae > Iris > Iris pallida. The sequence goes on from JANAVB010020999.1 coordinate 7,660,591, forward strand.
CCTCTACTAAGTGATTATCTTGTATTAACAAAAATAAACAGAAAAAGTAAGAGCTCATAAGTGCATTAGAAACTTAGGATTTAGTGATAGGGATGCTGCTCATACTATAGTTTGCAGTACGTTTTTACTATCTATTTGTTTAAGAGAACGAGTTGATAAACATTTTGATTCCGACTAGACATATCCAACATATATTTACATTTTGTTAGCTTTAGTACGTAGCTCTTATTGGATCTTCCTTTCTGTTTCAGGCATCGGAGCTAAGAGAAAGATTTGATGCCAACAAGCATGTGGTAACGTCTCTCTTTGAACAGAAGTTACTGATGTTGTTTTCTTGAGTGTTCTGATTCACTGTGCTGCGGTTAAAGTCTTGACACATTTGGAACTTTTTTAACTGTTTTCTCCTTGTATCTGTTTTATGCACCCGATTCATGATTATAAAAAAAAATATGGAAAAGTATGAGGTTCTTTATTCTTTAAGAGTGGTTTCTCCTTGTTTCTGTTTTATGCACCCAATTCATGATTATAAAAAAAATTATGGAAAAATATGAGGTTCTTTATGCTTTAAGTGCCAATTAGATGCTTAATCATACAAGTTACCAACATAGGTGAAATCTGTAGGTGGTTCAAACTTCAAAGGTGTTGTTTCCTTGTGAATTGTTTGAAGATGGCAGATATTAGGCCCACGAGAAAGACTGTTTTAATTCTTAGATATTCATACTGTTTCTGTTTGCAAAGTATATATTTTATGAAGAAGTCTATGTCTACATGTACGCACGTAAACATGTAAATCTGTGTAAAAGTGCGTACATTTGTACTCGTACATGTTATGCCATCTGAGTTGAGCGATGACAATATAAGAAGTAAGAACATACATTTAATAGAACATTAATACTGATTGTTAACATAAAATTCATCACAATTCCCATTGGGTATATGGAATCTACTGATTGGCCCTGTTGGATCAATATGAAAAGAGGTCTCCTTAAACTGTGGAATGCAGTTCATCTTTTTCTTTTGTTTGCACACTATGAGCAAATTCTTCATTGATTGACATTGTTTAAATATGCTCCACCAATTTGGTCACAAATGATCAAGTTTAATCATGATCCTTCTACTCTCAGCACTTGATCTGGACATGATATCAACACTCTAAGATTATACTCATCGACATGCCAAAATTGATGTGCCCATGTCCCATGTTCATATAATGTCCGTGGCCGTCGGAAGCATGTTCCATGTAATATGGGTTGCATTTCTCAGAGGAAAAGATAGTTGGCTCCAGTCACACTCAAAACCTAATCATAGATATTCCTCATTCCGTAAGTCATCAACAATTAGCAAAGGAGATTCAGAACTAATTGTTGTTCATCACGTTCTGTTGCTAACCAAAGTGCAACATTGTCACATGCTTATTGATTCTTATCGATCCTTTTACTTCTTATCTCCCTTTGTTCTTATTTGTTTTTTCTTGTTTCTTGATCTTTGCGTTTCTTATCTTTTTTCCCCAATGTCCTGGCCTTTCCTCTCATTTGTTCTTCTTCCACTTCTCTGCTCTTCTCTATTTCCTCTCCTCTGCTTTTACGATGCTCTACTTTTCTTTGAACTTGATGCTGTAACTGTTACTATAGTTTCAACAACAAATCAACAATAGCAAAGCCTTTATCCCAAATTTTTTTATGGTCGTCTATAACTGTTACCATAGTTCTAGCTTATATTAATTTATATAACGAGGTTATGTTCTCTTTGTCAACTATCAGCCGTAGGTACTAATTAATGTTATATGATTTAAAAGTTTTTGAAATAGGTTGATACTAAGATTTTCTTTTTCCAGTATCAATTTAGGAATGCAGGATGTAAATGCCCATCATTACCAAAAAGATAAATCATGTCAATTTAGGAGCATGGGCTGCAAATTTCTCACATGAATCTTAAATGCCTATTGGACCGTTTGAAGCCTGATATGAGGTGTCTGCTTAAGCGAAGTGGCCTTCCATGTGGCTGCTTTACTTTACTCACCTTATTTCGAAATACTGCCTGCTATCTTTTTAAATTTGTGTGTTTTGTCAACATTGACTGTACTAGTTGCTAAAAATCACTAAGTTCTTCAAAATTCCATGCAAGATGCGAATGAATATCTACTTTATCTGTCTGGTAAAGTGATAATGCTATGTGGCATCTTAAATACATTCCATGTGACACATGCACTTATCACAAAGGAAGATGAAGTGGCTCCTTTTTGGCCGTCATCTACTTCATACTTTTCCAACTTTTATATCTGTGTAAGAGGTGATTTAATTGGAGTGTATTTGCGGTATTGTCACAATTGAACTATTATTCTTCTCTGTGCCACAAAGAAGTGTAAGAGGTGCTTTAATTGGAGTGTATTTGCGGTATTGTCACAATTGAAATATTATTCTTCTCTGTGCCACAAAGAAGTACATACACACATTTTCACATGTAATTCTCACTCTCCCCTATGTTGCCTTCCCACCTTATCTCTCTTTTTTCCTTGATTCTAATGGGTTATCAATGAGTTTTGATTATGACTGCCATTTTGAGGAGTGATTGGAGTCCTGACACAATGTTTTTGCACATGTCAGTGATGTCACCTCTGTTACCCTCTCACATTGCATCTTGTATCTCTCAGAGCATCTATTCATTTCCTTCATTGCCTTAAGCATTTGAACAGACTACCACTTATCATCCTTCTACCATATTTTTTGGTTCCCTCCTAATTAGCTGCTTGTAGAAGGGATCTTAAGATGCAAATTTTGGCATCTTCTCGCTGTTTGTCACTCTTTTCTTTTCTCTACAAACTGAGGATAGATGCTTGATTGTTAGCTTCTTACACCCCTCTTTTTTGTTGCTTATTTTACTTTTCTTACTAGCACTAGTGCTCATCTCTTGCAACGGTCTTCCAAAATATAGGAAAACTAACCTGTGCTTCCTTGTTCCATCTGATAGAAAGGAGATATGCCTGGCCACTGGAAGTCATTTTTATCATTGAGGCTTATATAAAATATTCAATTCATTTAAAATAAAATTTTGGTGAGTTTTCAGGAGGATCCAGACACTATTGACAAGCTTATTGCTGATGGAGAAGCAAGCTATGAGAAATGGAGGCACCCTGACCCTTACATTGGTAATTTTGCATTTCTACGATCGTTTTTTTTTCTATTAGCCATTGTTTTCTGAAAATTGCTCCCCTATCTTTATATTATATGTGCTATAAACTTACTTTGAAGTTCTTTTTCGTTCTGAATAGCTTCTAGTCTAACATTTTATCCATACTTATTTGTTGATACTTGATAGTTTGTTGGTCTTATAAAGTTCCATGAGACAAGTTGTTGCTTACTCTGGGAATCAACATTTAATAAGCAAATTATGTATGACTTAGCTATATATGCTTTCCGTTGCTTAAATCATCCATTGGGAGTGGTTATCATGCCTGAAGTAGATATTCAGGCTTTATCTATGATATGCAAGAAACTTCTAAAAGGAAAGGGCTTCCCTGTGTCACGAGGATCCCACCAATGCAGGGGTCTGGAGAGGGTCAAGAATCAAGTTGCATGACTCTCCCTGCTAAAATTTGTCATGGCCATGGTCCAACAAGACGTGTCCACTTGTGTTTTTTATGAAATCATAAAATATGCATCAGGTTGAGGGTTTTGCGTCCCTAAGTAGCAAATCCTATAAGATTTTTGTGTACTTGCTTATTTTTGTGTTTGTCAACTTCCTTAATATGCAAACATGGAGTCGAGAAGATATGCGTATTCATGTTAAGTATATGTATATTTACAATGATACACATATAGTTGTGTCCTTGTGAGTAGATTTTTGGTGAGTTACCGAGTTACAACACCCCATGCTCGTGTCAAGTGGGACACCCTTGTCCATGTTTTCTAAACATAGGGTTTTACTTTTTGATCCATTGAGAAACATTCTTGATCTTTCTGTCTGTATCTAACTTACTTATGTCTATACTATAACTTCTTTAAACAATGATCCTATTACTACTTGGAAGTAATGTCCATTATTCATTCATCTTTATTTATGAACCAGCATAAACGAGTTATAATTACACTAAGCAAAGGCATATTGCTTATCCTGTGTAGATGGGTTTAACTTTTTGGTTCCAGTTATGGCCAGATTTTGTTTGACATCATGTATTTCACAGCAGGCTGTTAGCTTGGAGCAGCACTCCATATTTGGGCCATGTTCCAGGTTTAGAAAACCTTAGGCAAATGAGAGATCATGTAAAGAATATATGTTTGTCCACTTATTCCACAAAATCTATCAGATATTTTAACTTAGTATTGGAATCTAGATTGTTGGCGTTGTGTGACACCCGAAAGATCCATATAAACTTGATCTGTTGAAGAGTTGAAGGTTATAAGGTTTCTGCATTACTGAACTGTTGCAAACTCTTGGCGTGCTTCTTGTTTACTTGATTTTGAACTCTCATTTCTTACTTTATTTTAAGCCTGTTTTCAGTTGCTAGTTAAAACACACAAGTTTTTTAATTATCTGTCATCTTTTTTTCCCTAAAATAGCCTATAATGGGGTTGCCAGTGCTGTCAATCCTCAATTCTCACTTTTGCATTATTCCCCCCTCTCTCTCATCAGACGTGCATCCTGTGCTCTTCTTTTTGTTTTTGAAGCTGCAATTCCTTATAATTTTGCTCATATTGTATTATTTTAAACAATAAGTTAAATGAGTCTATGCTTGCTCCATAGCCAACTCCATTGTGATGGGAGGTTCCTTAGACGATTGATGAGGTTAAATGGTACTTTGTTTGCTAATACGAAATGGACATGTTAAGCTTTGATAATTTGGCATTAATTGGCTTTTGTTCTTTATTGGAATTTTTCTGCTGCATTTTTTAACTATTTACTAGATCACAGTAATGGTTTTAGTTTCGAGTTGATTTATAAAATTATGAAGAAGCTAGAGAAATGTAAATTAAGCACATAATAGTATCAGTTGAATGAAAGCACCAGAAACTATTTATAGTAAAATATGTAGTTTGCATATTAGAAGTACCATTCGGATCGGAGTATCGGATTTTTTGGTATTGGGAAACAAATAATTATCGGTAGTATCGGATTCTTTTACATGCTTTTACAACCTTATTATGCTTTCAACCTAGGTTCACAATATCGGTATCGGAATCGGTATCGGACTATTCCTATGTTGTTTAATTTTTTTTGCCGAATTGACCGGAACAAAGACCCCCATTGTCGGCATCGGTCAATATTTGGTATCGGTCGGTATCGGATCGGAACATGCCAAACCGTATCGGTATCGGCCGTATCGGATCGGTATCGGCCGATACTTTAAACCATGGATCAGAGGTCCTAGAACGTGAGATCAATGACACATTATGCTTTCTCATTCAGCAAGAACTGTTTGGAGGGAGCAAGCTCTCCAAAGTATTATCTGATACCACAGGAGCTCTAAGCACTGCACAAACATCTCCAATATGCTGTTGTAGCTGTGGGATCCATCAATTTAAATGGGAATGACAGTTGATCCAGGTAGATACACGAGACCAAAAAATCCAATTGCATATAGGGTTCTCCCCACTTTATGTAGCACTAGATTTTCTTCATTTGAGAATCGGATATCCCCTTTTTCAACTTGGAAACTTATGGTTTGGCTTAGATTGAGCAGATATCTACAAGATTCATGCAGCCAAACACACCCCAAGTTGTTGATTGCTATCCGCATGTCAAAGATTGATTGATAATGCATACCCAAAATGTTTACATCTGTGCAATTATGTGTGAGTCATAACAGCAAGCTGACTTTTGGAATATTAAGGTTTATCTATATGTTGGATTACTTTCTTACTTATCCATATCTTTAGGACTATCCTTTGTTTTACCAGCTCCACCTACTGCTTGCTCAATTATTTCTTCTAATTATGTGCTGCTTTTTTGTGGGTGGATGGGTGGGGTTGGGAGGGAGGGTCTGTAAGTATTATTTGGGTAGGCATGGCTGTTGTTAGATCGCAACCCGAGATTAGAGTAATTTGAAATGTATTGCAGCATCAGGACCTGGCCTAGGGTGATTGATATTGTTCCGTACATGCAGATCCATTCATTAATTTATGCTCAAGTTCGTAGAAAGAAAATATAAAGTTATAGTAATTACATCAAGTAGTCAAAGCCACTCCAATATCTAGAATTTTGGTCCTATTATTCCGCAGCATGCAAATCTTGAATGTTCTCTTGATTCAGTCAGTTATTGATAATAATATTACTCAACAAGTTGATGTTTCTCTGTTACTCCTGAAATGCAGTTCCTTGGGCTCCTGGTGGTACCAAATTCACACGGAATCCACCTCCACCTGAAGGGGTAAGATGTACCCACTGATGTATCAGTCATATATTTTTTATGAAACTCTGTTACTACCATATCTGACTGATTTTGTAACATCCGGCTAAGTTAATTCTCCTTTAAACTTGTCTGGTTGGTTCTATGATTTAACAGGTGAAAATTGATAGTTAGTTCCTCTATAACTTGGATATCTGAACTTCATATACTCCTAGTATTGATACCCTTGAACATTTTAGTGGGATTCATAGACATCTAAGTTTAGTAGAGATGAAGATACAAAGGTTATTCTGGAATATCCTAGATTGGTAACCATGAAGCATCTGGTGTGCTCAATACCACAACTAGTCAAGTTTCTGACCAGTGTGTGAGACTTTCAGCATCTTGAAACCCCCAAGATATTATTGACAATGGTGGCAATTTAAGACATTCTAACTTCATTTGCTCCCGTTTCATATGTTCAAGTACAATTTAAGTTCTCATGCTTTCAAGGATTGTGCTTTTATTAGATTCATGCTTAGTTATTTATGCCATAGAGTTGGAGAAGCCTTGCCTGCACCACGATCTCTTGCCAACTTAAACTAACACTCACTTGAAAACTTAGGCAGGTTCTTCCATTTTCCTGGTTTGCAAGGGGATCCCGCACCATAGAGAAACTAGGTTTACATACTGCTTGTTGGTCAAATTTAATTCCTTATGGTTTCAGTTTACTCAACCTCAGAATGTTTGAGAAGTCATAGCATCCATTAGGATCAATATCTAAGCAGCTTTCTCCCCAGATAATTATTTAGGTTGCATGTTGTTTAATGGAGAGAATTTACAAGCCATAGTAACAATGACACGTAAAGGTATGCTCTGTCATGATTAGATGTCTCCAACCGCTTCTGGTTCCAAAGTTCTTAGACTGAATAAAAACCAAAGGAACTTTATGACCAGATTAGAGAGGTTTGGATTGTCTGATGTTTTTCGCTGAGTTAAGTGTTAGGTCCAAATGGGTCTTAGCCCACACACTGGGATAGACCCCAATTGGACCAAACACTAACTCTTAACAGTTTTGAATTGGGTTTAGATATTTTCGTAGAGAAATATTTTTTAGTTGAAGAAACCTAAAAACGAAGCTTGATATAGAACTCGGCTAAAATGATCATTTTCAAAGAGAACTTGGCTATTTTCAGTGACATTCAAACCATGTGACGCGAGGAATTTTTGGATTGTCTGATATTTTGAGTTGGATTAGAGATTTTCCGGGAGAAATATTGTTTAGTTGAAGAAACCTAAAAAGAAAAAAAATAAGCTTGATATAATAGAACTCACTAAAGATGATCATTTTCAAAGAGAACTTCAATCATGAGTATGTAGAGTGATGATCCATGAGTATGTTTCTCTAGAGTTCATTTTTGAGGGGTTTCTTGTATGGGCATTTAACCTTTGGTGTATAAATTAAAATATGGGTGAATATTTGATAATGCACAAAACTTCAAGGAACTCAGCATCCTTATCCAAGCTTTCTCCCATCGGAATGGGATGGCTATGGAGCTTAAGAGAGCTCCGTAAAGGATTTCACAAAGTCCTTACGACTGACTTTCAACTTGTCTTGGTGCCAAATTCCCCTATACGGCAAGTTGGTGGGTAAACCTACGTTTTCAATATGCAATAAACTCATGCAACCAAGGAGCACTATCGAAGTTCCCTAAACTATAGAGTCTAGACAAAGTGGTAAGAGGATCCAATTTGCTATAACAATTTTTGCAGTCATTTCTATGACATATTAAGCCAAAGAGTGAAAAAGGAACGAATAATACCAATTACCCATATAAAACTATAAGGCATCAAATATAAATATTCATCCCAAAACCAACTGCTTTTACTGGTGTATTTATTGTTAAGAGCACTAAGCCAGACTGAGTATGACTCCCATTTTCAGAAGTTTCTTCTTAGAGAAGCCAGTCCAGCGTCCTTGGCCAACTTGTATTTGTTTCACTTTGATTCTGTCAGTAGTTGGAATTATGCCACATTGCTGCACTTTCCAATCTCTCAATTGTTTATTGACCTTGATTATTATCTTGTATCTTTAACATGGTTGAAATCAATTCTCTAGATTCAACGAATCTAAGTTATCACAAAGTCCGGGACAAAATTACATGGCACTATCTATCGTTCCAGGTTGCTTTTATTTATCAACTTAGTTTTACACCTATCAAGTCTTTTGACGTGTCACAACCGAAAGTGTTATCTTTACGATTGATATATGCTACTGCCTAGGTTACTGGATACATGAGTATGCATTTACTAATACAATCCTGTGTATACTGAAATAGAAATAAGCACAGGATGACTCTTTGAATTGACCAAAATGCTGTTGCTAATACGACTTTGTATGTTCTCATGATGGCCTGTTATTTTATTTATTGATTTTTTTGGTAAACTTATTTCGTAATTTGTGCTAAACATGTATTTTTTTCGCAGATTGAAATCATATATGATTATGGCAAAGAAGATGCTGAACCCTTGTAACCGCTTCTCTGCAAATAAAGCCAATTAGTCAGAAGCGCAAAAGAGTTTCGATTTTCTTGTCAGTTTCAAATCGCAACTTTTGTGGAATAAAGTAGGATCGTACTTATTAGGCTATTTGCAAGTTTGTGTGCGGAGGTGCCTTTTCTCAATATGCAAAAGCAGTGTTTACTGTTCGTTTCACATACAATTATGTTATCACTGATTGTTCTTCAAACCAAGCTTCTGTTCCTATATGAAATTTTAGTTGTGACCAATGGTATCAGAATAAGTTGTCATAGTTGCTTGCTTACTCTGCACCACTGTCTTGATAAGAAGGGTTAACATCAGGATTATACTGTTACAAGAACTTAAAAGTTGGTAATGTTCTACTTATCTGGACGTGCTTTAGGACTAGCTTTAAATTTAGAGTCTGGGAACTTTGGATGAATTTAATCTTGAATGCAGGATCTTTACTTTGTTACTCGTAATGTATTCATATAAAAAGAAAGCAGCCGCATGGTTGGAATGCTATCTCGGGCTAGTTAAGTTGAGAAAGGATTCTTCTGGAGAAAAGATTAGCAACTGATGTTCTTATGTTACATAAGAATAGCATAGGTTTAATATAGATACATCCAAGTTATTTGTTGTTGACACCATAATTGCTCATATAGAGCTTACATGATACATTATGAATAATGCTAATGTCTCTCTAAATTGTTCCTCCAAACCATTCCTCATTATATGGCAATCGAAGTGGTATGTTAATGTAGTAGCTGATACGGCAAAATTTAATTTAAAATTAATATTAACTTTAAAAATAATATTAAAATCAACATTGCATTAATATCAATATTAAACAAATTGGATAATTAGTTTTTGGGTTAAACTTTACTAGGTTAGCTGTCATGTTAGATGACACATAATATTATTTAAAGCTGTCATATAAGGATGGATGGTTTGGAGGGACGGATAGCATTACTCATACATTATAGGATTAATTAGACTTCTGGTCCAGAAATTCGCATTTTGGGTCCTAAGACGACGGTTGACCCATATTGGCCATCGAAAGTCTGTTAATAAATATTTTAGGATTAATTAAATTTAGGTCCCACTATTTCTAAGTTCTGATTTAATTTAGTTATTAATAAATATTGGATGCGCCGTCTCATGATTCAACTTATAAGTTGGACATCTTCGGGACGAAACATTAATTAATTTTTGGATGTTTCTAGAACCGAAAGTCTAATTAACCCTACATTATATGTAGGACCCACAACAGCAATAGCCAAAACCAGAAGTTTCCTCCGCTCGCTCGGGGGCTGAAACAGTCCATCACCAGCAGTATGGAGACAGCAGTCTCCGAGCAAAGCGGTGCCACAAGTTTGACTTGGCTGAGGCTGACAAATCACAGCAGCAGTAGTTTGCAACAAGCTTGACAATGGCCCCCATCGATACGACTCGGTCTACTACTGTTTTGAATCATCAAATATTTCTTTGCTGATAAGATATATGGGGCTGGACTCCTGCTCTGCTCTGCTCAGCTCTCGCTGGGAAAATAACTTACCAGTAGGCAGTATCAGTAAAACCCTAACCCAGGATTTTCAAGTACATTACACAGTCTATAGTAAGTGAATTTATGCATTGGCATTCCAAATCCAGCCTTCTTCTTTCTGTAGGACTCGAGCGAAAGAGGATCTCTTTCAAGTAGGAATGTAGTAGCTCAATGGGAGAAATACTACAATATTAAAGATGAGACAATATAGAATAAATGCTTTGTTATTTAGCCCAGGACTCCAGATTTGGTACGAGATGACATTGAAAATTAAGTATTCAAGGTGATATATGCCGAAGAAACTTGAACGGCGATGTCTCCTCTTCCTGCATCACAAACACATTTTCATAAGCCGCACTTTGATCAGTCAAAAGCCTGTAATTTGGCTAATGTCGACTTTAGAATGCTCTATGCAAGCAGTCACTAATTTGAGTATACTGGTAAGTATGAGTTAACGATTCCACCCAAAATGCAGATGAATATAGGACCTTGGACAGGGAAATAGGAAAATTATTAAGGGCACCACCAAAAGTGACAAGGACTATCAAATGATAGGAGGCATCATCCTTAAGTTGTAAAAGTGTTAGGGAGATATAATTTGTTAGGGGACATCACGCGCCTCACACACTCATCTACTATTCTTTCTCTCTCTTCCTCTTCCTCCTACACAAATTCATCTTCCTCTTGCAATCTCTTGCTATTACAACCCGAATCAAAGATGACAAGATAAATCTTCCTCTTATTCTTCCTCTCTTCATTTCTAACTGGGTCAACAATTGAACATAACAATTTTTAGGAATTTTTTTTTTTTTTGATTTCAAATAATGTATGTTTGGTTTTGTGTCTTTCGAACACCATTATTGGTGATTTAAAACCCATTACCAAATTCTAGGATTTTAAAGTCAAAGAATTCGTCACAGTTGGGTTGTGTGAATTATATAGAGAAATTTTGAGTTACCCCCCACTTTGATTACCCAAATTAAGGGTGCACCCCACAGTTTTGCATAAATTAAGAACGACCCCCACTTCTAACAGTTTCCGTTCCTCACTAACAGAAACATTCGTTCGTGGTAATTTTTTGACGTAAATGCCCCCTGTCTCTATTTTGAAGTCTTATTTCTTTCCTAATTCCTAAAGTACCCCTCTTTTATAAATTCCTACCGCTCTCTCAACCTAATAAGAAGAGTCGGAGCCTGTAACCTAACCCCCAAAATCTCTCCTCCATTTCTTCTCGTGGTGATATTAGGGTTCACGAGAAATGGCGACCTCTGCATGTCGGGTACGATGAAATTGCTTTCGAAATATTTTCCGTGAACATTTTGTTTTCTGCTTTGCCGTTTGCTCCTCTCTATTCTCAGTCATTTTGGTGTTTTTTATAGGAGAAATGTCAAATTTGCTCCAAGAACAACCACCTTGCTGATGAATGTACGTTCTTGAGCTCGCCTTGCAAGATGAAGAAGTGCAAGGGGATTAGGCACTTGTTGAAGTCAAATACTTAAGTTAAATCCTGGGAGAAATTTTTTGAAGTGCCCTGTCTGCTCGGATTTTCAATGGTTGGATGCTGCTATTTTGGATTCAAGCTCTGGAAGTTCTTCTTCGACAATTCAAATGGAGGGATGTTTCACTTGTGGTGACTTAGGGCATTGGAAGAAACAATGCCCTTGGGAAGAAAATACTTGCCCAAATCGATACTGTGGAGGGAAGAGAGCTGTCTTCATTTCAAAAAGGAGTCACAGCAAGGGAAGGAGATTCTTGCAATGCATGAGATGCAACAATGCATTCCAATGGTTGAATGAGGCAGTTGCTACAGATGAGAAAAAATGTGAAATTCCAGTTCAAATTGTAGTGAACACAACTTTAGACCAGTTGTGCCATAAATTTGGAAAAGAATTGGGAATGTAAAGTTGAAATTATGTAGTTGAGTGGAAGTTTCCCTCTATGTAATGAATTGAAGTCGAATTTGTGTGCTTTTGTTACTTTGTGAGCAACATCTTCTCTCTCTTTTATGAATGTTGAGCATGAACAATATATACAGTAACCTCAATATTCATACAGTTCATTCAAGCAATATATGCAGTAACCTCAACTTTCAATATATGCAGCAAAGTGGAAGAAGTAACCTGAAGTTTAAATTACAGTATCCTCAATTTAACCTGAAGTTTAAATTGCAGTATCCTCAAAATATGCAGAGTTTAAATTGCAGTATCCTCAAGTTTCAATTATCAGTAACCTCAACTTTCAATACAAGTAACCTCAACATTCAACAATATATGCAGTAACCTCAAAATATGTAGTAATCTCAATATATGCAGAGTTTAAATTGCAGTATCCTCAACTTTCAATTATCAGTAACCTCAACTTTCAATACAAGTAACCTCAACATTCAACAATATATGCAGTAACCTCAAAATATGCAGTAAGGATTACACAAAAGTGAAGGATTACACAAAAGTGAAGCAAGCATACAAGTAGTTGCTTAACAAACTTTAAGGATTACACAAAATGCTTTAAGGGTCAACATACAAGCAAGAATCCTTCAAAATGCTGCAGAATTCCTTACAGACTTTAAGGATTACACAAAAAGTGAAGCAAGCATACAGTTAGTGTTTCGTACAGTTAGTGATTCATACATTCATTACACTTAATCCAAGCAAGCAAGCATGCAGTAGTTGCTGCTTCAAAAAATTGTAACATTAAACAAAAAATTGTAACATCAAACTCCTATTGTTGCTGGTGGCTCTTCCTGCTGTTGTTGAAGGAATCTTCAAGGATTGAAGGATTGTTGCTATTGTTGCTGCTGATGCTGCTTCCAATATTTACTCTGGCACTAGTATTCCATGGAGGTCTAAACACAGAATTCATTGGCCTCCTTGGTGGTAGAATTGCTGCAATGTTATTAGTCCTGACAGACATGCCCAGGTTTTGATGTATCCATTCACTCCCAGACTTGAAGGGAATGGTAGATGAGTGAGGAGGTGCAGGACTTGGATGCAGCAAAGTGGAAGAACCTGGAGTTGGTGTATCCATTCACTAGGTAATATCAAATGAGACAGTAGCCATATCAAATGAGATACTTAGCCATATCAAATATAGAACAAATGGGACAGTAGCCATATCAAATGAGATACTTAGCCATATCAAATATAGAACAAATGGGACAGTAGCCAATGTTAACTTACTTGCTCCCATAAGCTTTGCTGAGGCAATGGGACAATCTTTCCAGCATAAGTTTCCTTGTAGGTATTAGCATGATAGTAGTGGCTTGTCACAATCTTCCATGATGTGTGGTGTGCTTTAATGTCATCTTCCAACACATCAGCTATGAACTTGCTGTTAGCCATTTTGTTTGAGAGCTTTGAGGTATGCTTGCAAGTGTGGCCATCATTGAGCTGTCTAAGTGTACATGTAGTCCTGTCAGGTGAAATTCTGACCCTGCACAACCATGGACAGGTCTCTTCTCCACACACAACCCATATCCTATTTGATTCATTCTTTACAAATTTGATTTCAAACCTGTTTGTTATAGCAAAAGTCCTTAAAAATGTTCTGCACTCAGTAGGATTCATCCACTGTTGACCTAGGACTAGTGCACCCACAGTTGGAGCCCTGTATTCCTCCTCACCCATCTCACCCTCACTGTATAAGTCATCAAATTCAGCAGGTCTATGATCACATTCAGAAGCAGATGATGGACAACTATGATATTCCTCTTCAGGCTCTAGTTCATCAATTTGAGCTTTCTTCCTTCTCAGAAACTCTTCCCTCTGAAACTCAGTTTCTTCCCCCCATTCTTCATTCCTGTTTTCTGAAATGTGGTCATCACTGCTTGGTACATACTCCTCATCCCCCTCCTCTGTTTCTTCCTCTGCATCAGGTATTTCTTCCTCCACTGCCTCCTCTGCATTATGTATTTCTTCCTCCACTGCCTCCTCTGCATGTGTTCCCTCTGCAATGGGACACTCTGCCTGTGTATCCACAACCTGTGTACCCTCACCATCTGTTTTTGAACCATCACCCTGCTTTGCAGCCTCTGCTTGACCATCTTTACCACCAATATTGAAGACCCTTGATGGCATTGCATCCAACTCCTCCTCTGGGAGGTCCACATCACTATCACTAGGTAGAGGTTCAACATTCTCATGTTCCAATTGAACAACAGGTTTTCTAGGTGATTTATGTGCTACTCTCTTTACAAGTCTTCTCCTACTGTTAACTGGTTGCATGGTAATTGATGCTTGTGTCAGAATATGCTCATGTTCTTGCCTTGTCTCTTTACCAACCTCTTCTAAGAACAAGTGTATTTCTCCATTCTTGTCAGGCAATTGGTTGCCAATCATAGCCAGCAACTCAGCATCAGTAAGAACCTCCACTCTTTCACCATTGTTTGAGTCATCAACCCAGTGGTACTTATAACTAGCCTCCAAAGTATTACTCTGAATTATGTAGGGTATATCCAATAAACTAACCAAGTCTGGGTCTACTTCAACAGCTACAGAACTACCATTCACATGGTGGACCCTAAGCATGACTTTCCTACATAATTATACAAGTATAGTGAACTACCATGCACACATATAATAACATGCTTACAAACAACATACTATAGTGGACCCATTCAGAAAGCTAAACATTGAATAGACTAAACAATGAATAGAGAGGAAAGTAAAAGTTATGAAAGTATAACTTACAGTGGCAGCCTGGCTTTCATCATATCAGTGGTCCAGAGGAAGCTCTGTACGAGAAAGGAGTTTTTTTTGGGATTGGAATAATTTAGGACTTAGCTACGATCTGAAAAAGGAGAGACACATGTCGAAGGTGCTCAGAATCTTTCATATATTAAAGGAAAAATTGCAAAAAACCTGAATATTACCTAACTTGCAGACTTTGGCATGGGAGCTGGACGATCTTCCTGTAACACACGACGAGATCGAATGGAAGGGACGTGATCGAATCGAAGGGGGTTAGGTAAAAGTCGATTACGGAATGGAAATTGGGGATTAGGTTAGGGAAGGAAATTGGGGATTATTTGGGGATTAGGTTTTCGAGTGAAAAGAGAGTTTGGGAGAGAGAGGTGGTTAGGAGATTATTAAGGGGGGTAGTTTAGGAATTCCATAAAAAGTTTCTAAGGGATGTAGGTCAACAGTTCCAAGCAGGGGCATTTACGTCAAAAAATTACCACAAACGAGTGTTTCTGTTAGTGAGGAACGGAAACTGTTAGAAGTGGGGGTCGTTCTTAATTTATGCAAAACTGTGGGGTGCACCCTTAATTTGGGTAATCAAAGTGGGGGGTAACTCAAAATTTCTCAATTATATATAACCCTCTATTCTCGGAGAAGATTTTATACATATATATATATATGTGTGTGTGTGTGTGTGAGAGAGAGAGAGAGGAGGGATCTGCATCCTCTCATTTTTTGCATCCTCAAGCATTCTCATGTTAACAACGGTTGAATGTTGTTTAAGTCATATAGTCTTAACCGTTGATTTGAATTGTACGGTTAAGATTAGATGACTTAAACAACATCCAACGGTGTATAGCATGGGAATGCAAAAAATCGGAGATGCGGATCCCCCCCCCCTCTCTCTCTCTCTCTCTCTCTCTCTATATATATATATATATATATATATATAAAACATTGTGATAGCCCCTATCACTTCATGTGTTGTCGTTAGTAACAAGGTTCGGAGTATCGGTATCGATATTGGACCCTTCCTATGAGTATCAAGATCAACGGTATCAGCAGTATAGGTGGTTTCGATTCGGGGTATCGGAATTTTTGGTATCGGAAAGAAAATAATTATTAATAAATTCTTAACACTTTAGGGGGGGGGGGATTATACATTTATGCATAATTTTAAGTATTTTATGTGTTATCTTAGTAGTTTTGAAATTGAATGAAATAGGAGTCATCATTGGCGATTGGTTTACCTGCGACAGATAAGTTTTCTTCTTGTAGATACTTTTACAATCTTACACCCTTGCTTATTGGTATTTTTTTTTCAATTTCTTTACCGAATTGTCTGAAAAAAGAGACATCCAATGTCGGTGTCAGACAATATCGGATATCGGTTGGTATCGGATCGGGACATGCCAAATTGTATCGATTTCGGCTGTATCGGATCGGTATCGGCCGATACTGCAAACCATGGTTCGTAATTTCCGGTAATAAACCTCTTACCATTATTATTGCTATACTACAGTTGTAGAGGCCCCTCTAAACTGGCGAATATATTCAACTTCTTATTCCTTGGACACAATACTTTCTTTGCTTGGAATGAGAAACTGAAAATACCAATGGAGTGTAAGCTAGCCAAGGAACTGTTACAGTATAAGATGTTTTTAGTGTTCTAGCCCTGGACAAAATTGAGGCTGTAGATTTACACAATGCAGTACCAACCAAAAAAAAACTAGAAAGAGGGAACATTAAACCGCATTAATGGATCTATTTTCTGGCAAGGCTCTTTTGTCAAAGAAAGGAAAACGCATCAATTCCAGTTTGCTTCTCCACTTTCTAGGAACTAAACATGGCCATTATCACTATCAACATGCATCAATTCCAGTTTGTTTTCTCCACTTTCCTAGGAACTAAACATGGCCACTATCAAGTATCAACACGAGTCACAGAATTTGGATTGAGAAAATTTCCTAGAACAACATATCAAATATGATGACTGGTAGCACCTACTATACAAAATCTTGACCAATAAGCTTTAAGATTTTAATCATTGCTCTCCACATATGGGAAACCAATTCAACAATGCAAAGTTTTCATATCAATTAGCATTTATGCTTCAACTAATGCATCGGTTTCTCTCTCTAAATAAAAAAAAAACCAAACAAAACAAGATAAAACAAAAAAACAACTAATACATGGGATATATACATTTTGAGATTATAAGCGCCAGTCACTATACTAGAAAAATATTGTCAATTATCAAAGGACTGAGAGTATGACATTGTTATATACATGCAACTAGTAATATATTGACAATGTGAAGAAATTGAGGCTTGGTTAATGGAGTAAATGTTCCCTTTGCTAATCTGCAAAGCATGCTTAATTACAGGCCGGTCATGTTCATTAAGGCCTCGTTTAGTTTGCGGAAAGGGAAAGGAAATCAATTCCTTGGCATTTTCTTTCCTTTGGGAAATTGCGGAAAGGGAAAGGAAATCAATTCCTTGGCATTTCCTTTCCTTTGGGAAATTACGATTCCCATTGATTTTCCTTTCCGATGTTTGGAAATGCTAAGGAATTTGGAAAGGAAAGTGAATACTTCAATGTGGTAAAGTGATTCCTTGCTTGGATGGATGGAATCACTTCCCCCCTAATTTTCCTTCTATTGGGAATCACTTTCCTTTCCTCCTAAATTCCCTCGACTCCCAAACATAGGAAAGTAATCACTTTCCTTTCCCAACCCGATGATTCCGCGAACCAAACGAGGCCTAAGTCTACAGGGACATTTCATGTCTAATTTCTTGAGTTGAGACAGTTTGGACCTTGGCATTTTACCTATGTGGCCAAATAAACTGAAGTTTTTCTTTAACACCTTACCATCATAATCATCCTCAAGTTCTCTAAGGTAAGATCTAAGTTGCATGGATACAAATACGAGAAGATACAAGCACAACAACATAGATACAAGTACAACACGTGATTTTTGGAGTATACACCCAAACACCACCCCTTCCCTCTCCTGAGAAAGGCTCAGGTTGTATGGTAAGAAAACAGGAGAATTTGCACTCCCACTTTATCACTGCCTCGTATCTTATTTAAAATCCCAAGACAAAAACTAAGGCTTGACTAACACATGCCCTAGAATTAAAATTGGATCTGGCAATGATCTAACAGTTGCCCTCCCATTCTATCAGCACATGACCTAGACCTTTCTCCCCTCTTTCCCCTCCTATTATCATTTGACACTGATCTTAAACCTAAACCATCTTTTGTGAGCGATTGTAAGGTCCCATGCTAGCGAGTCCCATGCCAACAATTAGGATTTGCCACAACAGCTCTCTTTATCAACTCCTTAATTCCCAGTTAAAGCCTAAAAGTATTATAGATGTCAGCCAATTGAAATTACAATAACATTCCTACCTGAGTAGTTATATGAAGTCAAACAACCAAAAACTTTGAGAGCAATCTCAAGAGGCAAAAACAGCAACGAGGAGAACTTCAATGACGGCATGACTTTTTTCCAGGTCTCCCAACTAAGTTCCTAATAGATAGTTGCTGAAATTTCTACTTTAGACTAAAACAAAACTTTAACCTACTAAAAATTACATAGCAAAGCAGAATTTTTCTTTCAATCCACAGCTATAACTTCCAACCTTTTCTACTCCACCAGTAAGACAACATCAAAGTAGCAGTAGATTGAACAGCGGTTCCAAATAGCAAATGCTCGGAGAGCACAACAATTAACAACACAAGTTTTCCTCCTAACTTCCCATATACATAGTGACTATAGTCTATAAATTATAGTTTGCATTCAAAGGGAGCCTGTGCCATGAATTAGACCTAAAATTACACATCACACCACAAATTTCCTTTCATTTCGCACCCGAAAATTAAAAGCTTAACAAGTACTCCTCCAATAACAGTATAACATCAAAGTAGCAACAACTCAAGAGAAATACCCGCCAGAAAATAGTGAGAGAATACAATTTCAATAACGTCATAACTTTTCATAGTTTCCTTGTTCCATTCCACAGCAAAATTTCACAAGCTAACAGAGAAAAGCAAAGTTTCTTTCATTTAAGAACTAAAATTCCAAAGTATATATTTTCCAAATTTCCATTTGGAATTCCAATCAAAATATCAACTTTTGCAATTAAACAAAAGAACCAGGTAACTGGTTTAGGGGCACCCCTAATAGCTCAACCCCCAAGGAAAGCTCGCGTTCCGGAAATGCATATGACACCCAAGTTAATGGCACATTTGAGCAAACGCCAAATGATTTCCTAGTTTCTATTCCAAATCCCTGCACAATTTCTTTCATTTCACAGCACAATCACTAAAGATTTACACAAAGTTCAGAAACTTTCGTTCCCCGACGCTTAACAAGTATTCCTACACCAACAACAGCAAAACATCAGAGTAGCAACAACTTAGAGATCAAACCCCAGCAGCAAATACTCAGAGAACAACTTCAATAACGGGCATAACTATTCCTAATTTGCATTCTAAATTCCAATCAAGATTCCAACTTTAGCACTTAAAACAAACCCTACGCCAACAATTAGCCCCAAAATACTCTAGATTACGTAGCAAATAATTAGAAAATTTTCATTTCGTACCTAAAAAATCGATACTTTAATAACTCTTCTACTTCAATAGCTAAGTAACCAGTTTAAGAACATTCCCAGTAGCAAATACTCAAAGAACTCGAATCACCGCAGAAATTTCTTTAATTTCACAGCTAAATCCCAATTTCAAAGCAGCAACTTTTCAGCA
>JANAVB010020999.1:7685427-7828693 GCA_029216955.1 Iris pallida
TTTTAATTTAAATGCTGACAACTACCAATTTTTCTTTTTAAGTTCAATCCTGATGTTTCTTTCATCAAGTCAATAAACTATCAATCACCAATCATACTTAACATATTAAAAAAATTAGGCTAAATTACAATTGATACCCTCAACTATTCAAAAATTTTAACTTGATACCCTCAACTTTGATACGTACTAACCTAATACCATCAACTATTAAAAAATTTCATCTTCATACCCTTCGTCAGTTCAACGTTAAATTTTCTATTATTTTTTTTAGGACTAAAGACTAAAGTGCCCCTTCCTCCTTCCTCATCGTCCTCCCCGTCCCCACCCCCATCCCCCCTAATCTGCGTGCCTTGCCCTGTCGAACCCTGCGCTCGTCGCTGCCGCAACTCGTCAGCATTCTGTCCGCCCGCGCTTGACCGTGTCTGCCGCACCCAACTACGTCCGCCGCAGCTCGTCACGACGCCGCACAACAACAATTCCAAACCAAGTATTATTTTGTAAGTTAATATCATTCACCTGTGTGATCCATCCTTCCTTCTAGTTTGTGGCCATTTGACCGATTACAAAATTTGTAAACAGTAAGTTTTAGCACACTAAATTGCTTCTGTTAAAATATTCCACTACACCAACTTGTTTCTTTTAGAATTGGCTTAATTGCACTTTGCTACCCTCAACTATTCCGTCTTTTCAACTTGATACCATAAACTTTTTTTCGTAACAAATTGGTACCTCAACTATTTTTTTTTTTTTCAACTTGATACCTAATTTTTCAAAAATTCCGAAAATGCCCTTCCCTCTTCCTTCCCTCCACCCCCTTCCCCACTCCGGCCACCCCCCCTGCTAGCTCCGCCCCCCCCGCCCCCCACCCCCTGCTACCTTCGGCCACCCCCTGCCCCGCCTCCCGCCCCGCCCTCCCTCCCCAGCCCCCCTCCTCCCGTGCTGCCGCGGCCTAGGGAGAGGCGGGGCGGCGAGCGGCCGGAGTGAGCAGGGGGGGGCGGAGCTAGCAGGGGGGGGGGGGGGCGGCCGGAGTGAGCAGGGGGGCGGCCGGAGCGTGCATGGGGGGAGGGTTAGGGGTAGGGGTAGGGGCATTTTAGTCCAAAATAACATCTGGGTACCAAATTGTTACAAAAAATAGTTTAGGGTACAAAGTTGAAAAATGGTAATAGTTGAGGGTAGCAAAGTGCAATTAAGCCTTTAGAATTTGTAAACATATGTTGTGAGCACACCAACTTGATTCTGTTACATCTCGTCTAAAGCACAACTTGCTAAAGACAACAACGCCAAAGACATTTTCTGCTATATTTCTTTAATTACGGTTGTCTACTATCAAGAAAATATATATATATATATATATATATATATATAATATATATTATATGCGGGCTCAGTATAATCGTGTGTCCCACGCACACGATTCTTGGCCTGTCGTATGGAACGACTTTTGGAGTGCGGACGTTGTCCGTTGGCCTTGTCATCATCGCCGTGCACACGCACCCCGCGCACTCCGCGCGCTCAAGAGCTCCGTTCAGCAGCACACCGTCTTTCGACGGCAGTTACTCAATACCTCGCTTTGTCCACGACGCCGAAGTGACGCCCTCGACGACCAAGGGTGACCGCCCGTACGACGGCCACTGATTCCTTGTCGCCTGCGACTACCGATATCGTGTATATATATATATATATATATATATATATATATATATATATATATATATATATATATATAGCAAATGACCTCTAGCCTAGTGGTTAAGAGAGATGCATGCGGCCCAAGTGGTCAGAAGTTCGAATCCCAGTGGGAGCGATTCCGGATACTAATTACCCTTGCTTCAAAAAAAAAAAAAAATAAAAAATATATATATATATATATATATATATATAATATATATATTCTAGCAAATATCTTGTCTAAACAGATTTACTTCTGTTACTACTGTTGTTAACATATCTTAGATTCACTCACAAAAATTTGCTATACATTGCTTACACTCAACAATTTTCTAGCAAATATTTTTCACTTATCAATTAATATTTGTTGCTTACTATTAACAAGATATTTGTGTAACTTCCAAATATTTGTCACATTAGGAACAAATTGTCACTATTTGTTAAACTATTTGTTACTTCGGTGAACCAAGACTGCTATCATCAATTGTCCTTTTTTGACACCTTAGACAAACTTACTGTATTAATACATTTTGTCAATACTAGTTGAGTAGTCTCTTTTCTCAATATTTAAATTTTAAGCCAAAATAACAATTTATTGATTTAGTAAAATTTCTTTAATTTTAAAGTTCTAAAGTAGAGATTTGTTTGGGTACAAGCCGAAAGGGCCCTTCTGTCAACAAGGCAAAAATTCGTCTAAGCGACCGGTACTTAAGAGTTCCTAGTGAACCTCCGCTTGCTGGGATCCGGCCCCTACAGCTAACCCAACCATATCAAACTTGAAAAACAAAAATTTTAAAGGTCTATTACTAAAATCATTTTAATTGTTAATTTATTTTAAAGCCATCTTATTGAGTAATATAATTTTACAGACTTTAGAAAACATGACTTCCAAGGAAGAGACTTTTTTCTGCAAAGCCTGCAAAATTCAATGACACATATTCAAGAGTGGCAGAGCCAGATAAAATTTTGGCTTACCACTTTAGGTCTAATTTCTGCCATTGATGGGTCCACACCCATCTCAAATGATTCTGATGAGACTGTGTCTGACGTAGGGGTATCCAAATCATCTTCCTCCTCTAAACCTAAGACCCCTAAGAAAAAGACTACCATTGCTTCAACATAATCTTAAGCGCTATCTCTGAGTCTCTCTACGACATATTTTTTGAATAAAAGCGCTAAAGAACTTTGGGATGCTTTGGAAGATGATATGGTGTGTGATGCTGGAATTGATAGATTCAATTCCACCACATTCAACCGATATGTCATGGTAGATAACAACCTATCAATAACCAAATCCATGAGTTCCAAGAACACCTTAGGTATGTTCAAGCCAAGGGAACCTTCTTTTCTACTGAGCACAAATAGGATGCTTGATAGATAAACTCCCTCCTTCTTGGTCTAAAGTGGCAAATGACCTACTACATCTACAATGATCTATTACGTACTCTCAAGCTCTACAGAGAATTAGAACAAGAGCAATATAGGTCCAAGACCAAAGCTAGGTCAAATGTCACAGCTAAGATAAACCTTGTAGAAAGTCATGCAAAACCTAAGTCAAACAACCATCTCAAATCCAGAAAAAATTCCTTCAAAAAGAAGCAGAGTTTTCAACCTCCTCACCAAAACCCTCAACCCCGAAAATCTAGAAACTTTGGTCAGACTCAGGATCAAAGAAGATTTTGTTTTGTGTGTGGTAGAACCAACCATACAGCCATCAACCGCTTCCAAATGAAGAAAGAACCTATCCGTAACTCCTTCAAGGGAAAAGGCAAGTCAGAGGTTAACATGATTCTGCATGGGTCTTCCAGCTCCTTCAGGTCTGTAAGCTTTCAACCTGTAGTAAACCTGTCTTTCCATTCTGATGATTGGTGGTTGGATTCTGGAGCTAATGTTGTAATGTCCCAAATTCGTGATACGTATTTAGTGTACGTATACGTGTTTTGGACCCATATTTTATTTATTCATGGTTAGTTGTCTTGGTTTATTTTGCATTGGCTTGGTTTTTTGTCATTGATAGTTTAATTACTTTTAATGGTTTATTGGTTTATTTGGGCTTGGTTTATTCTTGGTTTGGGTTGGCTTGGTTCGGTTTGGGATTGCTCTTGGTTCATGATGAACCCAAGGTGAACTCCCTACCTACCACCACCATTTGTATTTATTAGCCCTCTTCATTCTCTCTCTTCATTATTCATCTCTTCTTCCATTTACTCCCTTCACCTACCAAAGAGAGAAGAGAGAGGTCTAGGCAAGTGCAACTTGCTTCCACAAGAGAACCCATTTTATTGTCCATTAGCTTCTCCTCATGTTTCTAAGACACATTAGAACTTGTCATTTTCTATTTTAAAGCTTTAATTTTCGTAGATCTAGAATTACTTATTTTTGGATTTTGGTGGTTTTGGTCTATCAAACTTCTTTGTTTTCAAGTTTTGAGGATTCCATGCTGTAGAGA
Source organism: Iris pallida (assembly GCA_029216955.1). Taxonomy (NCBI): domain Eukaryota; kingdom Viridiplantae; phylum Streptophyta; class Magnoliopsida; order Asparagales; family Iridaceae; genus Iris; species Iris pallida. Next base: position 7,689,545 of record JANAVB010020999.1, read on the forward strand.
ATTTTATTCTACCCAATTTTGACCTTTGAAAAGTTGGATTTGGACTTATTTTGACCAAGTTATGGACTTTTGAAGTTTTAGGTTCAAACCATAGAGTTCTTGCTGTTTTGGAGAAGACAGTGAGCAGTGCTCGAGCTTTTTAGCTTGTGCCACTGAGTTGCGCGCGCTCTTTAGTGCAGCGCAGTCCCCATAGCTGCCTTTTGGAAGCGTATGGATCTCATACGCTACCTTGATGAGGAGTCGTATGGAGTGCATACGCTGCCTTTTGTGAGCGTATGGCTTGCATACGCTGACTTGTGTGACAAGGAGTCGTATGGACCCCATACGCTGCCTTTTGTGAGCGTATGGCTTGCATACGCTGACTTGTGTGACAAGGAGTCGTATGGACCCCATACACTGCCTTTTGTGAGCGTATGGCTTGCATACGCTGACTTGTGTGACGAGGAGTCGTATGGAGTGCATACGCTGCCTTTTGTGAGCGTATAACCTGAGCGTATGACCTGAGCGTATGCTGACTGAGCGTATGCTGCCTGAGCGTAGCCTGATTATCCTGGATCTTCTATGGCCCTGTATATTGATATTTTATTAGATATTTATCGTCCATTTTAATCCTTACGTCTTTTGTCCTGAACTTGATAATCATGAATTTACTTAATATGTTTGGAATTGATAATTGAGCATGACGTGATAGTGACCCGTAGTGGTGCACTCCTGACATAATAACCTGACATGACATGATAGTGGCCCGCCGTGGCGCACTCCTGACAAAGTACACTTGGCATGATAACCTGACCTGATATATCTTGAATAGCTGTTGCGACGGCTACCTGACATGACATGATCTGTTTAATTAATCCTGACACCGTGGACGATTGTGCTTGTACAAATAATCCAGTCCTGTCTTGCATCATGTCTAGGAGGGGACTCCTGAGTACCACGGTCAGGAGTACCTACTGAAATGGACTAAGGTTAATGACTAGTATAATTCATTAGACATGAAGAGATGTTCTCCAGTTACAGGCGATCCCGTTATCCCAGCCGCAAATGTTTGGACTTGTAGCCTGCCGACGAGTAGGGCACATTTCTAGCCCACTGTTATGTAGGACACCTGCCATTGTCACTTAAATGATTGAACTCTATTGTCACTCTAATGCATTGTACTCTCTAAATTGTCACTATAATGATTGCCTGGATAACCTGGATAGTTGCAGGGCCTGTGACTACTTGGAGCATCTCATTGCATCTTGCTAGTAACTAGGATTGTGATAACCCTAGTTAGTTAATGTAGAAAGCCGTAGGCAATGATTGGCCGTGATTGCTTGGATGGAGTCTAGTCCAGTATAGTATTGTCTAGAAGTGATTGATTGAAAGATTATACCAGAATGATTGAATGATTGTCACTCCAGATTGTCACTATAATGATTGTCACTCCAGATTGTCACTATAATGATTGTCACTCCAGATTGTCACTATAATGATTGTCACTCCAGATTGTTATTATAACGATTGTACTCTATTGTCACTCTAGTGTATTGCACTCTTCATTGTCACTTTTATCATTGTACTCTCTCTTTTTACCTTAATGATTGGCACCTTGAGCAATAAATGATCAGAGACTAAGTTCTGTTCAGGTGAAGGGTTACAATCTCGGTCCTTATTTGGTTTAAGGATTGTAACCTGGCTTCCGGAATAGTACCTTCATTTTCTCTTCATATATTGTCCAGCTATATTTTATTTAGCATGATTCTCCAGTTCTTTTATGTCAATGATGCCTCACTTAATTATTTTCTCTGATTGGGATAAGTGCATTGGTAGTGCACAAACCTCAATCTGTGTTACTTATTATTTTCTTACATGTTGAATGCTAATGATTTGTTGGTTTTAGTTCTTAAGTGAAGCCTCCTTTGTGGCACTTGCTCTTTCTGGGTCTGACCCAACTGGTTTTGTATGGCCAGATACCGGAGCAGTACCAAAGGATCTCCCTGCTTTCCAGCCCGATGGTGGTCACCAGGCGTAACCAGGGCATCGAGTGGGTTTCTTTTGTTCTCCCACTGTAATATTGTAAATTATTCTTTTGAGGCGTTTAGCCGACGAGCAAGTGTTAGCTCGATTGTACTTACTTACTGTCTGCCTACGGCTGTAACATGATTGACAAGCCCCGGGGGTTGATCATGTATGACTGAACTCTTGCTAGTCCTCACATTTTGTAACGACTAGCTTCATGATCATTCCGGATATATAATGTATGGGACGCCTTACTATTGTGTATTTGGTGGTCTGACATCTTGTAATTATTAGTTGGTTGAGATTGAGACAATAGGCTATTTTATGACCTTAAGAGACTGATGGATTGTAGTGAAACCCTCACATATCTAGACAGCCGTGACCGTATAGCGGTGTGGATTCCATTCCGTTATACGTAGCTGGCTATGTCTGCCCCCGCTCTCCAGTATTCTGGTTCTGGACGTGACAAATGTTCACGTTTCATTTGATCGCTCATGTTTTTCAACCTATCAGGAATCAGGGGAGGAGGCGTGACTCTAGGAGATGGCTCAACGACACAAATTGTAGGAAGAGGAAGAATAGATCTGAATATGACATCAGGAAAAATTCTACCTCTTCATGATGTGCTTCATGTGCCGTCTGTCAGAAGGAATCTTGTTAGTGGATCTCTCCTTGTAGCCTCAGGATACAAAATTGTATTGGAGGCCAATAAAGTAGTTTTCTCTAAGAATAATTTGTTTGTGGGGAAAAGATTTGTGAAAGATGGACTCTTTATTTTAAGTACCATGAATAAAATTTCAAACCCTTCTTTTATTGCAAATGTTGAATCATCAAATGTTTGGCATGGTAGATTAGGTCATGTGAACTTAGGATCTATTAAAAGGATGATGAACTTAGATCTCATCCCTAAGACTCCTATATGATGAACACAAATGTGAGATTTGTGTTCAAGCCAAACACACTAGATTACCTTTCAAATCTGTCTATAAAGATTCTGAACTCCTAAAACTTATCCATAGTGATGTTTATGATTCCAATAGGGTCTTGATCCGAGGCGGTAGGAAATACTTTGTTATTTTTATAGATGACCATTCAAAGTATTGTTACACCTACTGTTAGCCCAATGCTTGTATCATGTTTTTGAATATGGTTAATATGTTAAGTTTATCATTTCTTTATCACTAATCTTCATACTATCGCTATAGCATTTCTACTTATACTTATACCTTTGGTGATATGTGCCTATTGGTTTACATATTAGTGATATGAGCTTATCTATCTTAAATTTAATCGGGTTGCCAAAATCAAAACTATGTTTTTGATTGTGGTCATTCAATTAAGTTTAATCATTATGATATCACTAACATTTATGCTATCACCTTGGCAATTATACTTAAACTTCGCATAGTCCTAATGTGCTTTTACCTTATCATTCTTGCTACATGTATATTGCTTTGTTCGTCTAACATGTATTTGCAGAAAAGCAATTAGCAAGATCAATATGGACATATGCAACGCATTGAAGAAATCATGGTGGGCCAAAGACGACGGATCCCACAACATTTCTCTGAACCACCCGACGACATCTCCGGAGCCACGCACTCGGGGGTTCCGCTGTCCGGTCAGCGGACGGGGGTCGAGGGGGCAGCGCCCCTCGTCGGGGGTTCGGGGGCGAAGCCCCCGAAAGGTATTCAGTTTTCGCAAACTGGATATCTTTGGACAGCTGCCGCCAAGGAAAAAAGCCAGCACCTATCAAAGGAAGAAGCCAAGCCATGCCATCATCGTTTCAAGACTCTGAAGAAGCCTGCACCTGCCTAAGTTTATCTGGAGTCTGTAATGAGTCTTAGGAATTATTGTAAACACAAGAAATGGATGGCAAAATCGAAAGCTAGGGCAGAAATAAGCCCAGGATCATTTTTGGTGGAAAACGGTATACCGACGGTATACCGGTGTATACCGACGGTATACCGGTTTTTGTTCACAGAAAGTTTCTGTTTACAAAACTGGCATACCGACGGCATACCGGTCCATACCGACGGTATACCGCTTCCGAAACGTTGAAATTCCAACGGTCGGATTTCCAGCCATTAATGATCCCAACGGCTATATTTCTAGCCGTTGCAATCCCAGACCGGTATACCGGCGGTATGCCGGATCATACCGGCGGTATGCCGGTTCGTGACTGAAAAGTTGCCTTTGGCTCTTTTCAATGCTTTGGTTATAAATAGCCTTGAACCCCTTCATTCAAGGTTGATGCTTTGAGCCTAAAAATTTCTAAACCACCAAAGCCTATCCACAAACAACTCTACAAAGCTTTCATTTGTCATCCACAAATTGTGTTAGAGTTATTGAGTTGAAAAGAAAGATCTTCATCCTATTGTAAGGAGATCAAAACCTATTGTGAAAGGTTGAAGTTGGAGAGTCTTCGTATCCAAACTCTCGGTTAAAGTTGGAGAGTCTTCGTATCCAAACTCTCGGTTGAAGTTGGCGAGTTCTTCGGATCCAAACTCGTGTTGAAGTTGGCGAGTTCTTCGGATCCAAACTCGTGTGTAACTATTTACTCAAATAGTGGATTAAAGCCGGAGAGAGTTCCGGGACTGGAGTGCCTCTTGGGAGGATACCAGGATATATCGTGTGTCGGTATTGTTATTGCTTCTTCTCTTGCACTTATATTTTTAAATTGTTCATTAGCTTGTGCTAAGTGCTCGATTAGTTAGCTTGACCCTATTCACCCCCCTCTAGGGTTCCTACACCTACCTCCTTAAGACCAAAGATGAAGTTCTAGACAGATTTAAGGTCTATAAATCTGGAGCTGAGAACCAGTTGGATAGGAAGATTAAAATCCTTAGATCAGATCGTGGTGGAGAGTATACATCAAATGAAATAACTAACTTCTATGAAGAGCACGGAATTATTCATGAGGTAACTGCTCCTTATTCACCACAATCCAATGGAGTTGCTGAAAGGAAGAATCACACTCTTTTAAATATGGTCAATGCCATGCTTCTCAGCTCAGGTGCCCCTGATAATCTTTAGGGAGAAGCCTTATTGTCAGCCTGTTATATTTTAATATGATACACAGTAAGACTAATGATAAGACCCCATATGAGTTATGGAAATGTCAAACCCCTAGGATTAATTACCTCAAAGTTTGGGGATGTCTAGCTAAAGTAAGAATTCCTGAACCCAAAAAGAGGAAAATATGACCTAAGACTGTAGATGTTGTATTCATAGGATATGTCCTAGATAGTAATGCCAATAGATTTCTTGTAACCCATTCTGAAGTAAATGAAATCTCTAATAACACAATTATTGAAGCTAGAGATGCAGTTTACTTTGAGAACATTTTTTCCTTCAAGGATAGAACTGTCACGCCCCAGAACCAGAATACTAGAGAGCGGGGGAATGACTCAGCCAGCTACGTATTACGGGTAGATGAATACCGTATAATACGATCAAGCTGTCTAAAAGACAAGGGGGTGCATACTACATGAAAGTCTTACTATGGTCACTTCACATCTATTGTCTCAATCATTCGAACAAGAAACAGTAATAGAGAACATGTAAGATAAAGCAGTAAGGCGTCCCAAACGCTCTGTCAAAATATTCTTGATATCTGGCTTTACAAACATAGCCAGATTGATGTAGCAAAAGTATACACAATTGTTTCAGCTTTAGCCTGACTTTAGTTATAATTATGTAAAAAGTAAGTACGAGACGATCCGACTAACATGTCGGTGCCAAACGGCAAAGTATAAAGTAGATAACAAAACGAGCGGGGAAGTAAGAAACCCACTCGAGTCCTCCTGCGATCATCCCTCTAGTGTTGACCATCTTGGAGGTAGAAGTAAGCTGAGTCCTCGGGAACCGGCTCTAAATCTGGTCATGTAAAACCAGAGAGGTTAGACCTCTAATAGCAAGTACCACAAGGAAGCACGACATAAGAACTAAAACCAGTAATATGAAATATGATAAATAGATCTCTGCTTGCTACTAAGATTCACATAACATCACGACACTTCGAACCAACCTCCCAACCAAACAAGGACAGAAGTTGGCCCGTCATGTCCTGACATTCTGATCATCCCAGTTAAGTAACAGAGTAGGTACAATACACAAACAAATCATCTTGAACGGCCAATCAACTACTACGGCTTGCTATTGTGAGTCCCAAGTTATCCTGGAATTTATGCAATAGGGATTCCTCAGTTCTTACTATGTGCAAGCAAGGCTAGTCTATCCAATCAATCAATTGCGCCAATCATGTAGTTAGACGAGTCCCAGCGGGACGCCTGTAGTGCCCCGTCCCGCAAAGTCAATCGGAGGAATCGAAACGCCGACGGCGTTCGGACTTAGCCTTGCAACGGCTTGCTCGAAGACATCGCTCAGGTGGGGTAGTTTCGGTGAACTCTCCTCATCTTTGCCTTCACATAATAAATCGTGTTTTCAACTTGCACAAGTTAGGCTTGATAATAAAGCTACGCATCCACATAGCTAAGGGAATAATCCCGACGGTTTGAATCGAGTTAGAACATGGAAAACGCCCCACTGTCGGCTTAGAGTTGGTGCACGGCGTGCTTTGAAAATGACACTCAGTCCTTCGTCCCGTGGCTTGGGAGAAGGAAAGTTGGTCTTCGGTGCAAAAGCGAGAGTTAGCCTAAGTCATAGGCGTCGCCCGCCCAAATGCTTGCTAAAGCATGCACGGTCCTGTCCCGCATGGCTTGGCATAGCCTTTGCTCGTCCCTTGGGTTAAGTTGTAGGCTTGAGTGAGTTAGGCATAGTTACGCCGGTCGACCTAAGTTATTCTACCTGCTGTCCCGCTCATTCTGCGGTTGTCAAGATAAATAGTCCCACGACCCAAGGCCCGTCATATGAAGTATGACTTGGGCGACAGCGTTGCGTCGAACACGAATCGGTTTAGAGGCACGAGCCACGGTTGGTTCAGTGGTAAGTTAGCCACGGTCGGTCGATACTTAAGGAAACACGTTATGTTCAAGTTAAGTTGAAAGGCTAGGCAGTTGCTGTTCCCTGAGTTCAAAGAACGTTAAGTCTAAGCGATGGTTAGTCGCCGAGAGGAAATATGTCGGGACTGTGGTTCAGTCGCCGAGGCAACCCTGGTTTGGGGCTCTGCAACAGAAAGTACGAAAAGTGGAAAGAGTAAAACAAAGGAACTGTGATAATAATGTGACCTTGCATTACGTTAAGTCTAGAAGTTAGCGTAGGCGCGCGGTCATGGACTACTTGTCGACAAGGGGTGGTTCTTCGAGCGGCAACCCGGGGCCACGGGACCGACTCGGCCTAGGAAGAACCGAATTATAGCCGAGCTGGGTATGAAGCAACCGGTATGTCGGGGACTTGCAGCGAGGATCGCAACCGGCGGTGCAAGGGTCCCGAGTACCAGGCTATGTCCAAAATGGCTGGTTAGGCCAGTGACCTTTCATATAGATGTGTCGGCACGGGCGGCAATCCGCGTGGGTGCCTTTGGATTGAGTTGAATATGTATGAGTTAAATAGACACAATGTCTGAGCCTAAGATTTGGCTACAGCGAAGGCGACGTGCTTCGGCATGAGATGTGGCGTCGACTGTTAAGTTGCGAGTTAAGTCAAAAAGGGCCGCAGGGCATATTGTGTGAAGTTACGTTGAGTTATGAGGCACACAAGTGTATGCGAGACTAAGCGAAGTGATATTGAAGCATGGATCGAGTTATGGCACGACCGAGTCGTTACGTCCCAGAGTTTGGCACGAAAGATAAGTATAAGTCGGTGCGTCGACAATGCAAGCACGAGAAAGGTCTAGAGGCAAGGAAATGGAGTCCTTCGTGTAGTTGCGTCTCTGATTATGGCCGTAAGGCAAACACGACTTGATAGGTTAACGTTGTTGGCACAAGAGGAGGTCTAGAGGCAAAGAGTGAGTTAACGTTGACATTACAAGCACGGGATGGTTCTGATACACAAGTTGCGCTAAGACGCTGGTCCTAAAACTGATCCTAAGGCAAGAATAGAAAGACAATCGTAAAAAGGGTTTATGTTGTACAAAACAAATGAACGTGTTGGTTTTGTATGGGTGGGCGAGAAGCTCACTCCACCAGTACAGTGGTACTGACACCCACACAGTGTTCCATGTGCAGGCACAGGTAGAAGCTCGTGGCGCGGAGCTCGCTTGGATGCGTCGAGGCATGGAGTTCCTTGGCGAGTCGAAGCGTGTGGTCGCGTGATCTGAAGACTTATACAGGACGTAATGTATGGACATCGCCTTCCGAAGCTTCCGCTGGAATCAAGTATTGTATCGAGAGATGAGAGAGAGCAGAGTGACTTGTAAAATGAGAGAAAAGTGAGACTTGAGAGACTTGTAATTGCCTTGCGCCCACAATGTAATCCTTGAATTCAATATCAATAAAAGAGCTTTCTTTGAAATACTTGTGTTCATGTGTTCTTTAAATTCCGCTGCAATATATTCAATGTCTCTGCACGGGACTTCTGTGCGACGACCCCGTCGTAGCCGCTGAAATCGGCCGTTATGGAACCCGCCTTGCACGAGCGCAATCTAGCCTCGTGCGGCATCACGCCTTAGCGAGGACGATCGCTCCTACGGGAGCGGGGCGTGACATAATGGTATCAGAGCACGGCTTTACGTCCTTGGACCGTCGATTGAATTCTTTAACTTTGATGTTTCCACAAAACTCTGTTGCTTTCGCAAGTTGTTATCATTGGTGCGCTCTCTCTCAAATGTTCCTCGGCATGTCCATACAATAAGTCTAAATATTTTCGAAAGCTCGTACAAGCGTTCAATCTAACGCATCGGTAGGCCGTTGCCAAATACGTCGATAGGGCCTTTGTGCCGAACGTTACAAACTTGACGCGATAGAAAATATGTGCTGCTGTTAACAAGTCGCGTGCATGCCTAATTAGTCCAACGTCGACCTTAGCAATTGAGCGTGCAAACTCGAATATAGTCCTTACGGGATGGCTATACACACGGCCTTTTGGCTAAGTTGTGTTGCGTATCGCGCACCTCGACCCTTGGTGCAAACGAGTTGCGAGTGATATCAAGTATCGTTCGGTCGGGAATTGAAATATACTTAGAGTGTCTATCGATAGGAACGCTATCGGACTAACGCTTAGGCGTACACGGAAGATTGATTTGGATTTCGAGGAAATAGTGCAAACGACTTAGTGTGTGCGTCGATACGACGCGAGCGACTACGCTAGCGATTCGTCGAACGAATCTGAAGGATGTCTTAGCGAATGACGCGAATGTGATTGAGGACTGGATCATATGGCTTAAATCCGAGTGGTATATGTGATAGGTAAGAAGAAGAATAAGAATGAGTGTCGACGACTAGTCGAGTGGCTCAAGTCCGAGTGGTGTATGGTTCGTCTTGGAAATTGTTCGAATGAATATTGAGGATTACGAGTAAGCGGCGAGGCGATGCGATCGCGCAAAGCCTTAGAACGCGTCACGCTTAGTTGGTCGTGATTTCGAATGTCCCAAACGAGCATCTCGTTCGGACAACTTGTGAATGAGCAATGCGAGTTAGAAAACCGATTCGGAACGATGAATGAAAATGAATGGTCTTGATTGAGGAAACTTAGAGGATCGTACGTACGATATCGGATTGATACAACTGAAATGTGACTTGAGTTTTGAATAACGATCTTGAAACGAGCTTGAGGAAAAGCGACTGAACTTGATCTTGAGTATTGAGAAAATTGAGGAATATCCAACTCGGACAACAGCATCAACGTACGACTCGAAATTGGTTGCAAAGGAAGATCGTCAGGTTACGCATATCGTCGATGGTATTGAGGCGTATCAAAGATCGATATGCGATAACTCGGGGGCACTCTGACTCGGCGAATGACGGTCGTGCAAAATGTCATTGTTCCGTTGGACGCTATACTTGAAATATTAAAAATGTGTCGAGGAAAGGATAGACTTGGCTCGAGGACTTTCTAAGTTGAACGAATGACGATCGAACTATCGAACTTGGCTTGGATGAAAACTGGAATGTTTGGATTTGCTTCGTCGACAACCACAATGTTGATGTTCTTGTCTTATGCGAGCGCTACTCCAGCCTCGCACATGCGTCACACCGATTAGGGCGATCACTCTGCGTGAGCGCTGGTATGGTGATTCATACAGCGGGAGTGGTCGAACTTGTACGGTGTGACAGATTGTGCTTTGACTTGTGGCTTGACACGAAGTTAGACTCGAGATTGAATTGGTGTGCTTGTCGATTGAACTTGAGGATTGAGTAGGTCCAATCCGCGTATCGAGAATGAATGAGTCTAAACTCAAACAAGAGTTACGCCCCGATGAGAATGATTATTCCGCGGGAGCGTTGCGTGGTGATTCATGAACCGCCGTGGATAATCGAACTCGCGTGAGATTGGGGCGCAACGTATTGTCGAGCGAGACGACCTCGTGATCGAATACATGAATTGGTTAGAATTGGTGAATTGAAGGAATTTGAATATACACAATGCGTGCCATAATACGAATTAGGTGATCGTGCTTGATGTTTAGAAATTTGAGTGACGCGAGCTTGGGTAGAAGACCCCATATGATCGACTCTGGTTTGACCCTAGGATAGGGGTCAGTGTTGGCATTATTGTTGGGGAACTATGATTCCAATCCTGACATTGACTTAGCCTCGAAAAGAATTAGCCTAGCGGTTAGGCGAGACGCCCTGTTTCAAGTGTTAGCAATCGGAAGGATTGATCTTGAGGATTGGCATGCATGGAAATTACGAATGTAGGAAACCCTGCTCATGAGACTCGGCTGACATGCACATATTTCAGGGACGCCTGGGTATGTGCACGATGCGACTCGAGTGAGAATGACAAATTTCCTATCATGCGGCTTGGCTGAATGCAGGTATTCTGGGGACGCTTGGAATGCATGTACGATCCAACCAAGTGATGCGACGAGTTCAAGCAAGGCTTGAAAGACGGGAGTGTGTCGAGATCTTGAAATCGTGTTAAAGGAAAGATTGATAATAGTACGAGCGTGGCCCGGAATCGAAGAAACGCGTAGGTGTATGCGTACGATTAAGTCTTGGCCATAGAATTGGTAGGATAGCTTGCCTTCAGGAAAGTCTCGAGGACGAGACTTGTTCTGAGTGGTGTATGATGTAGTGCCCCGTCCCGCAAAGTCAATCGGAGGAATCGAAACGCCGACGGCGTTCGGACTTAGCCTTGCAACGGCTTGCTCGAAGACATCGCTCAGGTGGGGTAGTTTCGGTGAACTCTCCTCATCTTTGCCTTCACATAATAAATCGTGTTTTCAACTTGCACAAGTTAGGCTTGATAATAAAAGCTACGCATCCACGTAGCTAAGGGAATAATCCCGACGGTTTGAATCGAGTTAGAACATGGAAAACGTCCCACTGTCGGCTTAGAGTTGGTGCACGGCGTGCTTTGAAAATGACACTCGGTCCTTCGTCCCGTGGCTTGGGAGAAGGAAAGTTGGTCTTCGGTGCAAAAGCGAGAGTTAGCCTAAGTCATAGGCGTCGCCCGCCCAAATGCTTGCTAAAGCATGCACGGTCCTGTCCCGCATGGCTTGGCATAGCCTTTGCTCGTCCCTTGGGTTAAGTTGTAGGCTTGAGTGAGTTAGGCATAGTTACGCCGGTCGACCTAAGTTATTCTACCTGCTGTCCCGCTCATTCTGCGGTTGTCAAGATAAATAGTCCCACGACCCAAGGCCCGTCATATGAAGTATGACTTGGGCGACAGCGTTGCGTCGAACACGAGTCGGTTTAGAGGCACGAGCCACGGTTGGTTCAGTGGTAAGTTAGCCACGGTCGGTCGATACTTAAGGAAACACGTTATGTTCAAGTTAAGTTGAAAGGCTAGGCAGTTGCTGTTCCCTGAGTTCAAAGAACGTTAAGTCTAAGCGATGGTTAGTCGCCGAGAGGAAATATGTCGGGACTGTGGTTCAGTCGCCGAGGCAACCCTGGTTTGGGGCTCTGCAACAGAAAGTACGAAAAGTGGAAAGAGTAAAACAAAGGAACTGTGATAATAATGTGACCTTGCATTACGTTAAGTCTAGAAGTTAGCGTAGGCGCGTGGTCATGGACTACTTGTCGACAAGGGGTGGTTCTTCGAGCGGCAACCCGGGGCCACGGGACCGACTCGGCCTAGGAAGAACCGAATTATAGCCGAGCTGGGTATGAAGCAACCGGTATGTCGGGGACTTGCAGCGAGGATCGCAACCGGCGGTGCAAGGGTCCCGAGTACCAGGCTATGTCCAAAATGGCTGGTTAGGCCAGTGACCTTTCATATAGATGTGTCGGCACGGGCGGCAATCCGCGTGGGTGCCTTTGGATTGAGTTGAATATGTATGAGTTAAATAGACACAATGTCTGAGCCTAAGATTTGGCTACAGCGAAGGCGACGTGCTTCGGCATGAGATGTGGCGTCGACTGTTAAGTTGCGAGTTAAGTCAAAAAGGGCCGCAGGGCATATTGTGTGAAGTTACGTTGAGTTATGAGGCACACAAGTGTATGCGAGACTAAGCGAAGTGATATTGAAGCATGGATCGAGTTATGGCACGACCGAGTCGTTACGTCCCAGAGTTTGGCACGAAAGATAAGTATAAGTCAGTGCGTCGACAATGCAAGCACGAGAAAGGTCTAGAGGCAAGGAAATGGAGTCCTTCGTGTAGTTGCGTCTCTGATTATGGCCGTAAGGCAAACACGACTTGATAGGTTAACGTTGTTGGCACAAGAGGAGGTCTAGAGGCAAAGAGTGAGTTAACGTTGACATTACAAGCACGGGATGGTTCTGATACACAAGTTGCGCTAAGACGCTGGTCCTAAAACTGATCCTAAGGCAAGAATAGAAAGACAATCGTAAAAAGGGTTTATGTTGTACAAAACAAATGAACGTGTTGGTTTTGTATGGGTGGGCGAGAAGCTCACTCCACCAGTACAGTGGTACTGACACCCACACAGTGTTCCATGTGCAGGCACAGGTAGAAGCTCGTGGCGCGGAGCTCGCTTGGATGCGTCGAGGCATGGAGTTCCTTGGCGAGTCGAAGCGTGTGGTCGCGTGATCTGAAGACTTATACAGGACGTAATGTATGGACATCGCCTTCCGAAGCTTCCGCTGGAATCAAGTATTGTATCGAGAGAAGAGAGAGAGCAGAGTGACTTGTAAAATGAGAGAAAAGTGAGACTTGAGAGACTTGTAATTGCCTTGCGCCCACAATGTAATCCTTGAATTCAATATCAATAAAAGAGCTTTCTTTGAAATACTTGTGTTCATGTGTTCTTTAAATTCCGCTGCAATATATTCAATGTCTCTGCACGGGACTTCTGTGCGACGACCCCGTCGTAGCCGCTGAAATCGGCCGTTATGGAACCCGCCTTGCACGAGCGCAATCTAGCCTCGTGCGGCATCACGCCTTAGCGAGGACGATCGCTCCTACGGGAGCGGGGCGTGACAACGCCCGCCGTTAATATAGCATGTACAATAATATAAGCAGATACTGTTCCCTGCCCGTGTGACAGATTTACAGTATCTGTGGGAACCAGCCGGCCCGTCGGGCACTTAATAGTCCCAAGGGGGCTGCCATGTAAGAACTCGAAAATCCATTCTCTCCATGCCATCATTATTTTATTTAACTTAATAGTCTCTACGTTGAGTGAAGTTCCATGCCGTGGATCATGGTCATTCAAATGAGTACTTTCGTACGGGGTACGATATGTGCAACTCTACAACGATACCCGTACGGCTAGGTTGTAGGTTTTACATAGCGTGATGCAACAATCAAATCTGACCACGGAGTAATCATGCCTTGACCATAAAGTACACATGCTGTTTTTGTAAGATAGATAAATAACTAAATAAATAAATAATTTGAAGCCTGCATGTGCCTGTATGCCAATATTCGGGATTGGCTAATCGAGTACAATAGTTCATTACATGAACGTGTCTCATTCATTTCATTCAATAAGACGACTAGCCAGTCTCTTAGTTCCAACTAGGAACGCATGATCAATTTTAGTCAAGATAACCATTATCATCAATGGTTACAAGGCATGAAAGTCAAATAGTATTCAGTGGAGTCGAGTCTACGACTCTCAGGGTTTAATTCCAGTCAATCGGGGTATCTATAGCTCAATTTACGACACATGGTACATCCCACGTAACAATCTATATTTAACAGAAATATCAACATATCATGATTATATCAAGTTTATGCAAAAAGGCGTAAGGATATAAAATGGACGTTAAACATCTAATAAGATATCAATATACAGGGCTATAGAAGATCCAGGGTAAGCAGGCTACGCTCATGTCAGCGTACGCTCAGGTCAAGCTACGCTCAAGCCAGCGTACGCTCAGGTCAAGCTAGCGTATGGACTCCATACGACTCCTCTCTATCCAAGCCAGCGTACGCAAGTCATACGCTTCCAAAAGGCAGCGTATGAACTCCATACGACTCCTAACCATCCAAGTCAGCGTATGTAAGTCATACGCTCCCAAAAGGTAGCGTATGAACTCCATACGACTCCTGACCATCCAAGTCAGCGTATGCATGTCATACGCTCCCAAAAGGTAGCGTATGAACTCCATACGACTCCTGACCATCCAAGTCAGCGTATGCATGTCATACGCTCCCAAAAGGTAGCGTATGAACTCCATACGACTCCTAACCATCCAAGTCAGCGTATGTAAGTCATACGCTCCCAAAAGATAGCGTATGAACTCCATACGACTCCTGACCATCCAAGTCAGCGTATGCATGTCATACGCTCCCAAAAGGTAGCGTATGTAAGACACACGCTACCTAAAAAGGCAGCGTATGCAAGACACATGCTACCTAAAAAGGCAGCGTATGGACTCCATACTACGCTGTGCTAAAGAGCGCGCACAGCTCAGTGACGCAAGCTAAAAAGCTAGCATACACTGCTCACTGTCTTCTCCAAACAGCAAGAACTCCATGGTTGCACCCTAAAATTTCAAAAGTCCATAACTTGGTCAAAATAAGTCCGAATCCAACTTTACAAAGGTCAAAATTGGGTATAATGAAATCCTCTACAACATGGAACCATCAAAACTTGAAAACACAGAAGTTTAATAGATCAAAATCCCCAAAATTCGAAAATAACTCATATCTAGATCTACAAAGATTAAGACTTCGAAATGAAAAATGTCAAGTTCTAAACTTTCTTAGAATCACGAGGGAAAGAGAATGGAGCCATAAAAATAGGTCCTCATGAAGAAGCAAGATGTACTTGCCTATGGGTTTGGTAGGTGGAGAGAGTAATGAAGAAGAAGAAGAGGAGTAATGGTGAGAATGAGTAATGAGGAGAGAGAATGGAGAGGGTGGCTTTAAATATAGAAGGGGTGGTAGGTGGGAGCTAATGGGCCGGGTCCAATGGGTCGGGTTGTAGGGGATCCAACCAAGGCCAACCCGAACCCAAAGCCTAGCTAAAGCAGAGAATAAAAGCATGAAATAAAGTGCAGAAATAAAATTACAGAAATAAAATTGCAGGAAATAAATTAACATGAATTAAAGGAAATTAAATACAGGATAATACATGATAACTATTAAATAAATACATGATAAATACTAAATAAATACACATGAGTTGTACATGTATAAAAATACGCATTTTAGGAACGGGGAGTGACATCTCTACCCTCCTTAGAAAAATTCCGTCCTCGGAATTTCAAATCCAAGCAGGATAGGAATATCAAAACTAAACTAATCTAGGTACAAGCAATTCAATCAAGTAATCATTTTACAATGTCCATAGCAAGTAACATATCTATATTTAACAATCTACGGTATTAAGCAATTCTACCCATAAGGTGATAAGCATGAGGAATCAAGGCAATCAAAGTACACAGAAAAAGATATACCTTGTGAGTCAAACAGATGTGGATACCGTGATCGGATATCATCCTCACGTTTCCACGTTGACTCTCCCAAAGAGTGATGACCCCAAGCAACCCGGACAAGGTTAATTGTTCGGTTCTTGAGTATCTTCTCTCTTCGGTCCAAGATGGACACAGGCTGTTCCTCGTAAGACAGGTTGGTACCAACAACCAGTTCTGAATGATCGAGGATATGGCTGGGGTCCGATACATACCTTCGCAATTGAGATACATGAAACACGTCATGCACCTCTCGTAACGAAGGTGGAAGGGACAAACGATAAGCAACATCGTCTACCCTATCAAGAATAACAAATGGGCCTACGTATCGTGGGCTCAACTTCCCGCGAACGCCAAATCTAATGATCCCACGGATAGGTGAGATCCGCAAGAACACGTGGTCCCCAACAGAAAACTCTAGCGGCCTACGATGCTGGTCCGTCCAATGACGATGCCGATCCTGCGCAACACGAAGTCGCTCTCTAATTCCTTTAATCACTTCAACTGTCTGAACAATCATTTCCGGGCCTAACATCTTCCTCTCCCCGATATCATCCCATGCTAGTGGCGACCTATACTTCTTACCATATAATGCTTCAAATGGCACCATCTGGATACTGGCTTGATAACTGTTGTTGTAAGAAAACTCAACTAAGTGCAGGTGGCTTTTCCAAGATCCTCCAAAATCCAGAGTGCAAGCTCGCAACATATCTTCCAAAGTCTGAATTGTCCTTTCTGATTGCCCGTCCGTCTGCGGATGGTAAGCCGTGCTAAATCTTAACTTGGTACCCAGACTATGATGCAAGCTCTTCCAGAAATACGATGTGAAACGGGTATCTCTGTCTGACACAATACTGACAGGGACTCCTGTTTTCCATAAAGAAATTCTCTCTATTTGTTGTGTTTCTGGGAAAATTACAACTGTAGGAATCCGATCTAGAAGACGATCGCTTTATCCCTTGGACTATGCGAAGAAGAAAAGCTCTCAAAATTTTGACAGTAGATATCAATGTATCTGTACAATGAATGAGAAAAAGAACTCTATTTATAGAGTCAAAAATAATAACTGAAAAGATAACTGTCTTCACAGCCTGTGCTTAGTTGAAAATCACGCAGGATTTAACATACGCAAGGCTGTGAGCAGTTACTGGACGTGACCTGTAACTGTTGGACACATGGCAATCATGCATGAGTCGTATGCAAGTTACAGGACACGCAGGCGAGAGATCAGTGGCATGGCTGCCACGTACTCCAATTTGATGAAATCCACGCAGACTTGTTGAAGACAAAATCCACGCGAACTCGGTGTAGAAAGCTTCAAAATCCACGCAAACTTGGGGCAGGAAGCTTCAGGATCCACGCAGACTTCAAGGTAAAAGAACTCAAAAATCCACGCAAACTTGAGAAAGAAAACTTCAGAATCCACGCAAACTTGAGATGAAGATCACAAATACACGCAGACTTGAGATAGAACTGCCAGCTGTCTTGATTTGGCGTGTCTCGACTGACACAAAATCTCTGACAGTGATTGCTTTGTCAGTCGCATTAAATGACAAGAAACCCTTTTGGTACGCCAACTCGACGAAGGCTGAGTCTTGCTAAAAAAGATTTCAAAAATCACGCAATAGATGGCGATGATCTCTCGAAGTCTGTGCATACGTGGCATACGAAGAGACATTCTTCGACTGTTGTACTGTCAGTCATAATTACTCTCTGACAAATGATGAGCTGTCTCCCCAGCGTGATTTGTTTATATTGTCTGGATCAACTGAGCGTGACTTTTGACTCCGTCTTGATCAACTCAGCGTGACTTTCATTTTTGAGGCCTACAAAACCCCCTTCAAAGTTTTCGAAAAAATTGAAAAGACTTCAAAAATTTTCGAAATACTTTGAAAATAAGATGATAAAATGAAATTAGTCACGCTGAGATGACTTCAAAATGAGAGATTTACTCCGAGATGTTTAGACTGTTGGGATTCTGTACTGTTAGGATCCCATGCCAATCTCCAAATATCGAGGCAATAATGACTTAACCGTCATTTAGAATTCTTTATGAGCCTATAAATAGGCCATAGATTACTTCTTTCTTTCTTTACTTGCGTTTGAAAGAGAGAACCCACAGAAGAGAACTTCATCTTCCCCGACGAACTCCTTCCTCTCCAACTTCTTCTTCTTCTACTTTTTTTAGCAGCAATGGCTCCCAAAAAAGCTGATGCTCAGGCCAAGGGGAAAGCCCCTGCGACTTCGTCGCGTGCCACAACTGACAGACTTCCTCGACAAGAAGTCCCGCGAGCTCCTATGCATCGTAAGTGATGGAAGAACACAAACTGTCGAAGACGATGATGATGAACTCCACGTAGAATTTTTTAGGATCTTTAAGATATTAAACTTCAGAAATATATCCCCCCTCCTTAGGGCAAAGGATATTTAATAAAGTATGCCCCCTCTTTAGGGTCGGCCATACTTTACATCTTCGTGTTTACGAAGCTCTGTGAAAAAGGAGCATGGTTCTCATGATTCTGCGTGACTTTTCACGTTGGCAGAAATGTCCATGTTGAAATAGTTACGCAGCTTTCAGGATGACGTCGCGTGATTTTTCACATGTTGACAGAGATGTCAATGTTGAATTATTCACGCAGGCTTCTGAGAGTCATCTTCTGGATAGATTAGTGGAAGAACTTTTCTATTTAAATGTGATTCTGGCAAATGATGCGTGACTTTCATCCTAATCTGTCTGAGCTTTGCGTGAATTAATCATCCACAGTAATATATCCATGTGGAGTCTGCTTGACTTTTGAATTTTTCTTCAAATACTGTAATACACGCATAGACATAGGTATATCTGACTTTGTCTTCTTGTCATTTTCTGTAGTAAACATCCGAAGCGAAGAAGCAAATTTTGAAGGGTGCTTGAGTATTTCATTTAAGCATGACCTATCTCATATAATATTCTCTCATTTTGATCTTCCTGAAGCAAGACTATCACTGTTGGCTAATCAAGACCACACAACCTTACTTTGCTTGATGAATGGACAACCTTTCCAAAGTCTAGATCTGGTATTCCATAAGAAACCAGCATTCTTGTTCGGAGATGCTATAGCACAAAAATCTCAGCCAAAAGGCATTAGGAAGAAGGTGTGCTTCTGCTTTGAGGGGGATGTGAAACAACCCATGTACTGGCCAAAGGTTTCCCGGGGCTTGTCAATCATGAGACTTATGCATGCCAGCTACCCGAGAAAGATGTCTTGGTATTTGACTGAATATCAGCAGGCGAAAGCAAGCCGTATTATTTACAGGAAAGAGGGATTTTTTAGTGCCCCGGAGGATCATGTATCAGTGTTTCGGGGTCTGAAGCCTGGATGTATACCACCAGAAGACTCATCCATAGTGATGCCCTTCAGGATGCCCATATTTATAAATGAATTTATGTCAAACCGGAATGCATTCTATCCGACCGATTCAACGCCGAGGATGAATGGCCTAATGAATCAGGAGAATGTGAGATGGAAGACTTTGGTCCACTGGGCTTTGGAAAATTTTGGAACTGAGTTGAAGAAGATTAATCTTTATGATGCTGTCGTCAACTCATCTTACGGCTTTAAACCCAACCCCTTCCTATTCCTGGCTTTAGTTGAGAGATACAACTACAGGACGGAGACTTTTATGACTCCAAAAGGAGAGATGGGCTTCGCCCTTCACGAGATGGAATACATCTCACACCTGCCTTCAGGCTCGCTGCCGTATGAGGAGTATGTTCCTACGACAGAGGAACTGAACTTTCTGTCAGAGAAGAACCCAGAGATGGTCCATCTATTTGAAGAGATGATGTGCCATTTTGGCACATGTACTCTATATTATAAGGGTTCCAAAGATGAAGCCGGTAACCACATACAGAAGTGGATGTCATACCTTTTCATGAATCATGAAAAGGATGAGAAGAAAATAAATGAGAAGAGGTGGTACCAGATTAGCAACTTCAAGCCTCTTTCTGAAAGTGAAATCACTTATCTGCTGGAGAAATATGATGGCAAAGATTTCACTATCACTGAAGACTGGTACGAGTTCAAAGCTGGAACCACTTTCAGCTCTTATGTGAGGCAGAGTAGCAAGAGTCTGTCGAGGAACGGTCATCTGGCCGGATTCCTATCCCTGTGGTTAAGAAGATTCATCGTTCCTGGCTCCAGCTCCTTGGACAGGATACACAGAGGCGTTATCTTTGCGGCGGTGCGCCTTGTGTATGGTTATAAGTTGGATTTATTATCGGCGATGACCTGTAGACTGAATACAGGTCTTCGGAATTTTGTGACTACCATGCTGTCTGCTCAGAGGCTGATGACTGAAGAATTCCCAAGGATAGAGATGCCTTTCACATTTTTATATGGTTGGCTTCTCCTTCATCATGATGGTCTGATACCTCCAGGGGCAGGAGGGAGTAGCAGTCTTTTTCTGGAGAGGTATTCTGGAGAGACGTTCTGGAAGGTTCACATCCTCCCAGAATGCAGAAATGTCTTAAATCGGGCATCATATTGGTCGATCCAATGTGTCCCTCCACCATCGGGCTATGAAAGTATGCCCTTAAATATGATGGACGGAGATATGGGAAATCGACTAGATGATGTAGCCTTCCAATGGTTACAGAGGATCCGACCCTCTCATCTGGTATATCGTCACGAAGAAATGGCATATCTGGAACCATATTTACCAAGCCGATTTGCCAGACAATTCGGGTATGACCAACTCCATGTTGGGAACGCCACTACTTGTTTATCTGCTCGCAGAGGACTCATTGACGGAGCTCGAGCTTGGAGATATTTTGCAGCTAGAGATACAAAGGTCGTATTCTCTATGCCTAATCCTTTGTCTAGCTCGGGGCCAAAGATGCTTTATACGTATGCACGTTTCTATGTGTCGTCGAGCACTTTCAGACCGAGTTTCAATCTGAAGACCTTTGTTGCAGAGGATGATCCTGTAAGACCCAGTTTTCTGAAATTGGAGTATTTTTGAAAATTTATTATTTTTATTATTTATTAATGGTGATTTAGTCATGTTATGAATTTTGGTGATTTTTAGTTAGATTAAAACCATTTTCTAAGTCATGACTTATGACTTTGTGATTTACTAATGAAACCCTAGTGTAACCTTAGAGTTACTTGTCCTAGAGACTAACCATGATCATGTGAGCCTAGTCATAAGTTTAGAACATCAAAAATTATGGTTTTAGCCTAAGGGGTATTTTGGTAAATTTTTAGGAATTAAGTAGGATTAGGGAGATTTTACTATTCATGGACTTTTGATTAGTGACTTGATAATCCCTAACCTAGTTTACCCTAACCTAGAGATTAGTCACTAACCTAGGAGGCTAATGTTAGATGTTAACCTATGTGTAAATATCTAGGTTTGATAATATCTAGATATTTTACTTTTAGATATTTTAGAAACCTAAAATATCTATCCCCTTAGTCAAATACTTAGGAGCTAAGTTTTGCTAGGTGGATAAACCCTAAATATCTCCCCCCTACTCCCTATGACCAGCCAACCCTACCCCCTTCCATATAAACACACCCCCCACATTTATTCATGATCATTTTACATGAAATTAAACCTAGAAAAATCCTATTTCTTCAAACCTACACAACTTGATCAATCTTGATCCAAATCACCTCTAGTTTTCTCCATTAGGTCACCTACAATCTAAGGGAGCCTAAGGAAGTGTGCTACTCAAGTTTCATCAAGCAAGGAAAGGTTGAGGTTAGAGGATACACACCCTCATTTAGTGAAATTCAAGACTTTGTGCACCAAGAGGTAATTATTCCTAAACCTTGTTAATATAGTGTTTTTCTTCACAATTGCATGCATCTAGGTAAACCCTAGCTCTGTTTTTAGATTTGGTGAATTTTAGGGTTTGTTTGGTGTCGTATCGGACACGTATCCTATTTGTTAAATCCTTGGTTTTTAGTGTAAATAGCTCACTGTCACATGAAAATATACACACTGTTTTCCAAATGTTTTTGAACCAAATTCTAGCCTAGACCTAGCTAAACCTAACCCCTACTCACTGAGCACATTTTGAGCTTGTGTCGTGTCTAAAACTGGACACAAAGCTCTCGGACACAACACACTGGACACATGCATTTACACTGTAAATATGCCCTGCTACCACTGTGTCAGTTCTCACTGGACACGTCACTTGGACACGTCAAACTTGACACCCACCTTGGGGCATTGACTGACAGGTCATCCCCAAAGTTTGGGATGACTTCGTGTCGTGTCGGACACGAAATCGACTCATGAAGGGTCGTTCTGTACACAGTGTACACACACAGACACTCGACTTTGAGTGTGTCGTGTCCACTGTACACGACACGTGGACACTTCGTAGTGTCATAGACACGAAGCCTATCCATAGGCGAACACATTGGACACAACCACGTGGTGTCACGTGTCCCGTGTCGCGAACACGAGACACGCAAAAACACTGACACGCAGTCTGAACACGTATTTTAGGGCTTCTGATACGTGTGTCGTGTCCACTCTACACGACACGTGGACGCGTATCAGGCACATGGACACGTAGCCTAGACCTAGGCGCACCTTCGGGTACGAGCACGAGGCCTGTGTCGCCTTGTGTCGTGTCCTAGACCATTTTTGGTTTTACACTGATACGCACTGTATCAGTGTACATCCTTTTACCCGATCGACTTTGAAACCTTGTGGACACGCCGTGTCGTGTCATGACACCGTGTCAGGCTACTAGGGACCTAGTCTAACCTAGGGGCTACAGTTACCAACCAACATTGGGCCATTTTAGTTTGATTTAGGTGGTGTTTGGTTTAACCTAAGATCTAGGTTTACTGTCCAATATTCCAGTTTTGGGATTTATTCCTAGTTTTCTAAAATGAATTTTGATTGTATTTTAATGATGATTTTTGCATATAATGCTATGTTATTATTAGGTTAACATGTTGTATAAATGTTAGTGTGTGTGTGGGTGAAATTTGGGGAGAAATGGATGTGTATTCATGTGTTTTCACACATGTGCAAGGAGGGGCCTGTTTAGTGTTTTGTGTGTGTGTGTGTGTTGAGGGCTGGACTTTGATTCCAGGAACTGGAACTCCCCTCCCCCTTCTCTGTCCAGTTTTCCCTCTCTCTCTCTCTCTCTTTCCCTCTCTCTACACTCTCATTACTTCTCTCTCTATATATATATTGTATATAATATATATTAGGTATATTATACATATACATTATGTATGTATATATGTTATATATATATATTGTAGTGTGTATATATGGTTATATATATATATATATGTGGGGTATATGGGTATTTATATATAGTGGCTATATATAGGTTTTACATTATATAGTGTATGTATATATATATCTATATAGGTAAACCTAGAACTAGTTGACCTAAGCTAGTAGCCTATGGGCTATAACTATTAGCCTATGGCCATTAGGGCTAACCCTAATTGACTAGTAAACCAAGACTTAGCTAGTTTGACCCCAATTTGACTAAGTGTTGACCAAGGTCAACCATAGGTCAAATTTGAACTGCTTAACCTAGTTTTGACTTAAACTAACCTAGAATGACTAGTTTGACTAACCCTAACTAGTTTAACATTGTTTGACCTAACTTGGACTAGTTTGACCAGTTTGACTTTTAGTGTTGACCTAATTGACCTAGAATGGACTTAGATGGACTCTAAATGACTTGGTGACTAAGGTTTGACTAAACCCTAGACTGTAAACTAGTTGGTTAGGATTTTGACCTATATAAGGGCATTATTGTAACTTGAGTTATATGGGTAGTCCCATGTAGATGAAGATATGTATGGGGTTAAGTGAGATAATAGGAGTTGAGTCTTGATTTGAGATAAAGTATGGATTTGCTTGATTATAGGGTTAAGTTTGGTTTGTACTATATGTATTTGTGAGTGATATACCTTGTATAGGAAGTTGGTTATACCTTAGCCTAGTATTATAGTATCTTAGGTATTCTAAGACAGGTTAGCCTATGGTTAGTTGAGTTAACCTTATAGAGTTGACTTGGATAGTTTACCCTTGACCCAATTACCTTATTGACTAGTCTATGATTAACCAAAACCTTAGTTAGTCTAAGATTGACCTAGATTAGACTTGTTTACCCTTGTTTGACCTTGTATGACTTAGTTTAACTTCTTGTGACCTAGTATGACTTGATTTGACTTAGTTTGACTGTAGTGTTGACCAAGTTTGACTTTGACTTAGATTGGCTTAGAATTCATATAGATTGCATCGTAGATTTTATTTACCTTCATTTTGGACATGTCATAACTGTATTGCTCTATTTTAGGACATTGTGACCTTGGTACAGACATCTGATATTACACTACTCTTTCCAGAGTAACAGACGAGTACATTCTCTGATAATTCTCTCATTTATTTGTCGATTACTGTATTTCAGTTCTAGTTAGTTCTATGTGATTCTCTGTATCAACACGTATGGATATTTCTGGATTCATGTATGCGACACATACCTTACTTACTGATCTCTATTACTGGAATCACTAGAATCATTCTGGAATCATTTCTGGAATCATCATTTGGCCGAACTCATCTCGATTTTTGTGTCTTGTACTGGATTCACTTGCTGGGCGGGGAAATATTGAGTAAGACATGTAGACATACCCCAAATCTGGAATCTCTAAACTGGAATCTACTGGAAGCATAGCCATCTCTTGCCTGATCAGTGAGAGATGTGCCTGATACCTACAGCCGTTTGCATGTCGACCTCGATATTTTAAAACACACTGTTAGATCATAGTTGGACTCACCCTGGTTTCATTGATCACGGTTGGACTCATCTTGTACTGAAAATTATCTGGTATCAGATTATATGGACTGGACTCACACTGGGATTATATTAGACTTATATCGTACCGTCTGGACTCACACATGATATTCTAGTTCAGTTAGCTTTTATTACAGTCTTCATTGCCATGATTCTTCTCTTGTTTTAGTTACCTTTCTTTTCTTGTATCTTACTGTGTCTCTGTGCCATCATTACCTGCATAGAACTGCCATGCTCATCAATAAAACTGTCTATAACTGCTTTATAGTTCTTTGTCATTTACTTGGGTTTTTCTTGATGAGTTGTGCTCGTTCCCGTCCTGATTGGACCTGTTGAAAATATTACAGATGATAATCCTGAGGACACATGCCTTGCTTACCATGGACCTGGCGAGGGATTAGCTACCTTTGGTTCCGACTCTCAGGAGTGATTCAGGAGATTAGTTAGTAGACTACTTTAGCTTTCATGTTTTGGCTTGTTGTATTAAAATTAAGATATTGAGTCTGTATTAAGTTGGTTTGAGATATTGGTATATTATTTTAGCAGTTAGTTGTTGTTGTCTTTAATTCCTTAGGTATAACTTCTGTGTCATCTTTTCGTGCTTAGACTGTGTTTGAGTAGATCATACCCTTTACTTGTCCTCCATTCGGAGCTGATATCTGGACAAGTACTTTTTATATTCACTGCATGAGATTAGTTAGCAACCTAGAACAGCTTACTACCGCCGACACTGCGGCGTAGGCTGGACGTAACCACTTCTCGTGCCCCTATACAGGGTGCGGGTCGTGACACGTTTTTAGTGGTGGCCCACGCAGGTCGAGAGTCGCATTTATGCGATTTCGTAGTAGCACGACGACTTAGTTGTACTGCTACGAGCCTGCGATAGAATATAGGAATTAAGGTATTAGGATGAGAGTATACCCAATCACTGTTAGGATTTCATGAGAGATTCCGGGACGACCCTTGAGAATCTTATTTTGAACTTCGATATTGAAAACCCTTTTCCTCTTGTTTTAATTCACCTTTACTCCTTGATATTTAAGGGATCTTGGACTATTTAACCTTATTTACCTCCCTTATATTTTGACCTTCTTTACTGCTAATTTAGCCTTAGTTTTGCAAGCTTATATTTTATCGAGCTTGATCACGACATATTTTATTGGGGGCTAGTACCCACTAACATATTGTCTAATCAGGGCCGGTGCATGATGGTCTGATCAACCTATTGCACTTTGGTTCGCTTTCATATATTATTCTACATGGATGGAGCCACTTGCAGGTTCTGTTCTTTCAAATCCATTCCCATCTTGTTTTATTATATCTGTCTTGAAATCCAATTCCATATGCACCTACCTATTTCTTATTTTTGATGAATTTGACCTGATAGTTCTTTTGATTTTATCTCTTACTTAGGAGTAGGAGTAGGAGTAGGAGTAGCTCTAATTGTTAATATAATCCTTTAGGAATGAATTGATGTATATGCTATACCTTTGACTTAGAAGAGTAGCTCTAACCATAGAATGGTAAACCTCTTAACCCTATTGATTCATTATTTTCTTACCTACCTAGTCTAATACCCATAATCACAGACTATCCCATTTAACCTATCCTTGTACTACTATTGCATCACAACTTCTGGTTTAAATTTAGGTCATTGACCATTCCCACTCTAATTATGATCATCGTAGGCACATTACCATGACTTTTAAATTAGGAGCACAAGACTAGTTGTTTTCTCAAAACCAATTTTACAGGCATGACCTAGACTTGACAACCTACACCCATGACCTTAGTATCCCACTAAGGCACACCATTTTATACTTCAATTGCTTAGTACGACTTTCCTGACACAAGACTTCATCCTAAATTACCCCATAGAGTTACTTTTGATTCCAATTTAAATTGAGGACACCCTTGACCTAAACCTGCCAGTCCAATTTATTGGACATGACCCAGTATAGGTCTACTACCCACATTTTACTTGTTGACCTTGTATGCTGCTAAGTAGTAACTCTGACTTTGATTGTTGAGGGTTTGACCCAGGAGGAGTACGACCATCTAAATTTCGAGGACGAAATTTCTCTAAGGAGGGTAGACTTGTAAGACCCAGTTTTCTGAAATTGGGATATTTTTGAAAATTTATTATTTTTATTATTTATTAATGGTGATTTAGTCATGTTATGAATTTTGGTGATTTTTAGTTAGATTAAAACCATTTTCTAAGTCATGACTTATGACTTTGTGATTTACTAATAAAACCCTAGTGTAACCTTAGAGTTACTTGTCCTAGAGACTAACCATGATCATGTGAGCCTAGTCATAAGTTTAGAACATCAAAAATTATGGTTTTAGCCTAAGGGGTATTTTGGTAAATTTCTAGGAATTAAGTAGGATTAGGGAGATTTTACTATTCATGGACTTTTGATTAGTGACTTGATAATCTCTAACCTAGTTTACCCTAACCTAGAGATTAGTCACTAACCTAGGAGGCTAATGTTAGATGTTAACCTATGTGTAAATATCTAGGTTTGATAATATCTAGATATTTTACTTTTAGATATTTTAGGTTAGATATTTTAGAAACCTAAAATATCTATCCCCTTAGTCAAATACTTAGGAGCTAAGTTTTGCTAGGTGGATAAACCCTAAATATCTCCCCCCTACCCCCCATGACCAGCCAACCCTACCCCCTTCCATATAAACACACCCCCCCCACATTTATTCATGATCATTTTACATGAAATTAAACCTAGAAAAACCCTATTTCTTCAAACCTACACAACTTGATCAATTTTGATCCAAATCACCTCTAGTTTTCTCCATTAGGTCACCTACAATCTAAGGGAGCCTAAGGAAGTGTGCTACTCAAGTTTCATCAAGCAAGGAAAGGTTGAGGTTAGAGGATACACACCCTCATTTAGTGAAATTCAAGACTTTGTGCACCAAGAGGTAATTATTCCTAAACCTTGTTAATATAGTGTTTTTCTTCACAATTGCATGCATCTAGGTAAACCCTAGCTCTGTTTTTAGGTTTGGTGAATTTTAGGGTTTGTTTGGTGTCGTATCGGACACGTATCCTATTTGTTAAATCCTTGGTTTTTAGTGTAAATAGCTCACTGTCACATGAAAATATACACACTGTTTTTCAAATATTTTTGAACCAAATTCTAGCCTAGACCTAGCTAAACCTAACCCCTACTCACTGAGCACATTTTGAGCTTGTGTCGTGTCCAAAACTGGACACAAAGCTCTCGGACACAACACACTGGACACATGCATTTACACTGTAAATATGCCCTGCTACCACTGTGTCAGTTCTCACTGGACACGTCACTTGGATACGTCAAACTTGACACCCACCTTGGGGCATTGACTGACAGGTCATCCCCAAAGTTTGGGATGACTTCGTGTCGTGTCGGACACGAAATCGACTCATGAAGGGTCGTTCTGTACACAGTGTACACACACAGACACTCGACTTTGAGCGTGTCGTGTCCACTGTACACGACACGTGAACACTTCGTAGTGTCATGGACACGAAGCCTATCCATAGGCGAACACATTGGACACAACCACGTGGTGTCACGTGTCCCGTGTCGCGAACGCGAGACACGCGAAAACACTGACACGCAGTCTGAACACGTATTTTAGGGCTTCTGATACGTGTGTCGTGTCCACTCTACACGACACGTGGACACGTATCAGGCACATGGACACGTAGCCTAGACCTAGGCACATCTTCGGGTACGAGCACGAGGCCTGTGTCGCCTTGTGTCGTGTCCTAGACCATTTTTGGTTTTACACTGATACGCACTGTATCAGTGTACATCCTTTTACCCGATCGACTTTGAAACCTTATGGACACGCCGTGTCGTGTCATGACACCGTGTCAGGCTACTAGGGACCTAGTCTAACCTAGGGGCTACAGTTACCAACCAACATTGGGCCATTTTAGTTTGATTTAGGTGGTGTTTGGTTTAACCTAAGATCTAGGTTTACTGTCCAATATTCCAGTTTTGGGATTTATTCCCAATTTTCTAAAATGAATTTTGATTGTATTTTAATGATGATTTTTGCATATAATGCTATGTTATTATTAGGTTAACATGTTGTATAAATGTTAGTGTGTGTGTGGGTGAAATTTGGGGAGAAATGGATGTGTATTCATGTGTTTTCACACATGTGCAAGGAGGGGCCTGTTTAGTGTTTTGTGTGTGTGTGTGTGTGTGTTGAGGGCTGGACTTTGATTCCAGGAACTGGAACTCCCCTCCCCCTTCTCTGTCCAGTTTTCCCTCTCTCTCTCTCTCTTTCCCTCTCTCTACACTCTCATTACTTCTCTCTCTCTATATATATTGTATATAATATATATTAGGTATATTATACATATACATTATGTATGTATATATGTTATATATATATTGTAGTGTGTATATATGGTTATATATATATATGTGGGGTATATGGGTATTTATATATAGTGGCTATATATATAGGTTTTACATTATATAGTGTATGTATATATATATCTATATAGGTAAACCTAGAACTAGTTGACCTAAGCTACTAGCCTATGGGCTATAACTATTAGCCTATGGCCATTAGGGCTAACCCTAATTGACTAGTAAACCAAGACTTAGCTAGTTTGACCCCAATTTGACTAAGTGTTGACCAAGGTCAACCTTAGGTCAAATTTGAACTAGCTTAACCTAGTTTTGACTTAAACTAACCTAGAATGACTAGTTTGACTAACCCTAACTAGTTTAACATTGTTTGACCTAACTTGGACTAGTTTGACCAGTTTGACTTTTAGTGTTGACCTAATTGACCTAGAATGGACTTAGATGGACTCTAAATGACTTGGTGACTAAGGTTTGACTAAACCCTAGACTGTAAACTAGTTGGTTAGGGTTTTGACCTATATAAGGGTATTATTGTAACTTGAGTTATATGGGTAGTCCCATGTAGATGAAGATATGTATGGGGTTAAGTGAGATAATAGGAGTTGAGTCTTGATTTGAGATAAAGTATGGATTTGCTTGATTATAGGGTTAAGTTTGGTTTGTACTATATGTATTTGTGAGTGATATACCTTGTATAGGAAGTTGGTTATACCTTAGCCTAGTATTATAGTATCTTAGGTATTCTAAGACAGGTTAGCCTATGGTTAGTTGAGTTAACCTTATAGAGTTGACTTGGATAGTTTACCCTTGACCCAATTACCTTATTGACTAGTCTATGATTAACCAAAACCTTAGTTAGTCTAAGATTGACCTAGATTAGACTTGTTTACCCTTGTTTGACCTTGTATGACTTAGTTTAACTTCTTGTGACCTAGTATGACTTGATTTGACTTAGTTTGACTGTAGTGTTGACCAAGTTTGACTTTGACTTAGATTGGCTTAGAATTCATATAGATTGCATCGTAGATTTTATTTACCTTCATTTTGGACATGTCATAACTGTATTGCTCTATTTTAGGACATTGTGACCTTGGTACAGACATCTGATATTATACTACTCTTTCCAAAGTAACAGGCGAGTACATTCTCTGATAATTCTCTCATTTATTTGTCGATTACTGTATTTCAGTTCTAGTTAGTTCTATGTGATTCTCTGTATCAACACGTATGGATATTTCTGGATTCATGTATGCGACACATACCTTACTTACTGATCTCTATTACTGGAATTACTGGAATCATTTCTGGAATCATCATTTGGCCGGACTCATCTCGATTTTTGTGTCTTGTACTGGATTCACTTGCTGGGCGAGAAAATATTGAGTAAGATATGTAGACATACCCCAAATCTGGAATCTCCAAACTGGAATCTACTGGAAGCATAGCCATCTATTGCCTGATCAGTGAGAGATGTGCCTGATACCTACAACCGTTTGCATGTCGACCTCGATATTTTAAAACACACTGTTAGATCATAGTTGGACTCACCCTGGTTTCATTGATCACGATTGGACTCATCTTGTACTGGAAATTATCTGGTATAAGATTATATGGACTGGACTCACACTGGGATTATATTAGACTTATATCGTACCGTCTGGACTCACACATGATATTCTAGTTCAGTTAGCTTTTATTACAGTCTTCATTGCCATGATTCTTCTCTTGTTTTAGTTACCTTTCTTTTCTTGTATCTTACTGTGTCTCTGTGCCATCATTACCTGCATAGAACTGCCATGCTCATCAATAAAACTGTCTATAACTGCTTTATAGTTCTTTGTCATTTACTTGGGTTTTTCTTGATGAGTTGTGCTCGTTCCCGTCCTGATTGGACCTGTTGAAAATATTACAGATGATAATCCTGAGGACACATGCCTTGCTTACCATGGACCTGGCGAGGGATTAGCTACCTTTGGTTCCGACTCTCAGGAGTGATTCAGGAGATTAGCTAGTAGACTACTTTAGCTTTCATGTTTTGGCTTATTGTATTAAAATTAAGATATTGAGTCTGTATTAAGTTGGTTTGAGATATTGGTATATTATTTTAGCAGTTAGTTGTTGTTGTCTTTAATTCCTTAGGTATAACTTCTGTGTTATCTTTTCGTGCTTAGACTGTGTTTGAGTAGATCATATCCTTTACTTGCCCTCCATTCGGAGCTGATATCTGGACAAGTACTTTTTATATTCACTGCATGAGATTAGTTAGCAACCTAGAACAGCTTACTACCGCCGACATTACGGCGTAGGCTGGACGTAACCACTTCTCGTGCCCCTATACAGGATGCGGATCGTGACAGATCCAGCTCGATCGAAGAGGTCAAAGAAGAAAATTGTTATTCAGCACTTTCCTTCAGAACCCGAAGATGAGACAACAGAAGTTGAGCCTCCCTATGAATTATTCCAGGAAGGAAATTTTTCTGATGAGGTCCTTCCTCCTATATTTATATCTCTTTCCAAGAGGAAGAGAAGTGACGAATCTGAGACTGTCTCCAAGAGGAGTACTAGGTCTCAAACATCCAAGAACAAGAAGAAAGGGGTCTCGGTGACTGCTACTTCATCTTTGGGCGGTATCTCAGTTGATGAAGACGATGCTGCTGATAGAGACGAAGAGACCGATGAAGACGACGCTCCTTTAATAAGGAGGTCAAGAGGCAAATATGTTAAGAAGTCTGTCAGCAAAATTAAGGGCAATAAACTCCTAGAGACGATCATGAGTGGAGGAGCTTTGCCGGAAATCAATGAAGCAGCTTCTACTGAGAAGACCGAATCTGATGATATTCACCTTGCAACAGCTTCAACTGAACAGACTGAAGTAGAGTCTGTTCAAGCTCAGAAAACAACTGCTCCCACCACAAGTGGAGTAGCTATTGAACCCTCGGAGACGAGGATAATCCCATTTGAGCATGGGACAGAAGGCGTCATTCAAGCACTGGATGACCAGATTGACTACTCTGAAGAAGCAATAGTTCCGGAAGAAGCTATCAAACAGCCAGAAGTTCCTGAATTTCAAGCTAAAGAAAACATTTCTTTGGCCAGAGGCGATGAAGACGTGCCGGCGTCTGAGCTATCAGCTGCTGATGATCTGTTAAAGAATGTTTGTCAAGATATCATTCTTCGATCCAATATTCCAGAGACAACTGAACCGGCAGCCAATACTGAGCTTGCTATCGTCATTGTTCCAGAGACTCATGAAGATGTAAATATCATTGACTCTGAATCAGAAGCTCATCCTGAAGATGAAGAAGAAGAAGAAACTGAAGGAGGAGAAGACTGGCATGCTGGCACCTCTACTCCTTATGATGAAGACAAAGTCAAGGGGAACAGAATGGAACTTAGCCCTGAACCTGCTCAATCACCGAAAAACGCTCTAGCACCCAGTAATTCTGGAGCTGGAAGCAGCCATATAAAGCAGGTATCGGATACAATCATGGGCCGACTGCGAGAAGAAGCAAAACTCCCTCCACATACTGAATATGAACCTCAGCCAGGTAGAACTTTATTTTAGATTCTGTTTCCGCTGTTTCTCTGCCTTTAAATGCTGATCATATTTTTCTTTAATTGTAGGAACAGCTGCAGCAATGAGCTCGACTCATGCTCCGCTTATCCAAGCTGATGTTGATGAAGGAAGTTCACACTTGCCAACTTCTCCTGTCGCACATACTTCTGTTCCGAGGATAGAGAATATTTAAACTTCTTCTTCCATGATGGCAGCGACTCCTGGATTTGAGACTGGGCTAGCAAGAACCCTGGGAATGTATCCAGAAATCATTTATTCATATCTAGATACATATTCTAGACGTTTCTTGAAGGATGAAGCTATGCCCTTTTCTGATCTCAGAACTATGGTCAAATTCCCACTGATGGCGCTGCGACATGCTGGTTACGCATCTCAGTGCATCTTCTTTGAACATCTCCTGGATGAGTTAGAAGTAACTATCCAAAAATACTGGGAGACCAAGAAGGAGGACATTCAATCTTTAACTGAAGCTGAGATTGAGCAATTAGAGAATGAAGTACAGTCCCAACAGGCAGCTCTAGAAATATTTCTTGCCTCTTCTACTGAAAAATTAGTAGAAAAGGGTGAAGAAATATTAGCTGCTCGTCAAAGAGTAGAGTTTTTAGAAAAAGACAACGCATCCAAGACTGAAGAATTGAAGAAATTGAAAGAAGAATTAGCTCGTCTTCAAGAGCGCATTGCCGTCATGGAAACAGAACAAGCTGAAGTTGCTACGGCTTATATCTTTGAAGCCGAACGTTGTGAGATTCTTCAGAAGGAACGGGAACAGATGCAGACAGAACAGTTTGAAGAAGCCAACCGTCGCCAGTCTGCCATCATTACTTTTGACGAACAGAATATTACAATTGTAGCAGCAGAAAGAGTTAGAAAAACTCATGAAGAGAAACTGAATGTTGTTCTAGATCGTATTAGGGAGCTGATAACTCCAAGCAAGTGAATTCCCCTTTTTTTTTTATTCTCACTTTCACTTGTATTCCATGTTTTGATTATGAAATGACAACAAATGAAAGTTCTTGATCTGACTTTTGGTTTTGCTGTTTTGATAATGATAGATTCATAGAAAATATGTTCAGAGGTAAATAATACATGACATATTTCAGTAGAATAGAATATACAAACAAACTTTGTAATTCTATCAGATGATATTAAACCAAAAATGATCTTAGTTTAATACTGATTGGAAAAAATAGAATTCAGACATAAAAATATCTTTGAACTCAATTTTTTATGATCTTTAGACTCGGAAATCAAAAGATTAGATGAATGAACGGGTTAACCGTCAGATTATAATGAACGGGCGAACCGTCGGATGGATGAACGGATGAACCGTCAGGCATTAATGAACGGATGAACCGTCAGATGAACGGATGAACCGTCAGATGAACGAATGAACCGTCAAGTATGAATCATTTTTTAAAACAGTCAATAGAAACCATATTGGAAGACAGAATGTTGCAGTAGAAGTCCCCGATACTTGTATCGGAATCCCAAGAAGTGGTACTAGAAGAATCAGATCTCTTATCTTCATCAGACTCGGGATTTTTATGGATAATATTGATGAAAGGAGTAGGAGCAGTATAACCCAATCCGCATTTTGTCCTTCCATATTTTAGAGGAGGAATCCGGACAGACATTTTTCTTCCTTTTCCATCATTGAGGCCAGTCCTGAAGTCATAGCCCATATTTTTGATGATGTCTCTAGATTGCTGACTATAACGACGTAGTTGTAATCTTCCAGTGTCATCATTTTTGTCATCATCTTCAAGATCAGAAGGATTTTGAGGCCCTTTGTAGAAGAATATTGGAATATCTCCTGGCTTTCTGCTTGGAACTAGAAAGTATGAAGATTGTACAGGTTCTAGAGATATATCTGTATGAACAGTCTGTACAACTCCTATGGTTATTGTGTTCAAATTATCTAACAGATGTAAATAACTATGAACATAATTACACACATCAACATACTGCAAAGGTGGAGACTTTTCATTAAATGTAAAAGCAGCAATATTTACATTGGGAGAAGGCTGAGCCTTAGAGATTTTAGCCAAGTCAATGACTAAAGGGGGAGAAGAAGAAGAAGCTTTGTTTCGATTAAGATCGATAACAAATGGCTCAGAAGAGGTGAGCTCCCTTGAAGCTTGAGATGGAAGAATAATCCGCCCTCCAACTGGAATTAGCAGAGTATCTTGTGAAGATGACTGAGATAGTGGAGAGATCCGTCCACTTACTGGAATGATTAAAGAACCTTCTCCAGAGAGTTTGGGAGATTGTTGTTGAGTAGTTCGACCTTTAACAGGGATTATTAAGGTCTCACTTTGTGAATCCTCTTTCTCCATGGCTTGTATGATCCTTGTATACTCTTCTTTGTACATCCGGAAATCATTAAAATAAGCTTCAACCCCATGGAAGGGATTTATATCAGCAACTTCTTTTTGTACTCTTCCATTGCTATCAATGTATTTAAAACACTGATGAAGAGTAGAAGGCACCACATTATTTTCATGAAGAAAGGGCCTCCCCAGAAGAAGATTATAGGATCCCGCGATCTCGATCACATAGAAAGTGACTTTAGATCTGAAATCGCCTATCTGAAGCTTCAGATGAATCTTTCCCAAAGGCTCGCTTCGGCTTTGATTGAATCCCAAGATAGTAGTAACCGTCTTTGAGAGCTTGTGAAGAGGGATTTTTAGTTCATCCAACAAACTCATTGGCATTATGCTTATAGCAGACCCTGGGTCAATGAGGATACGATCTATCTTCATCGTATCAATATAACCAGTGTAGTAGAGAGGTAGGTCATGTCGATTATCCTCCAGTAGCATGTCATCTTGTGTAAAGGTGATATTTGGGATAATCTCTAGTACACTGTTGCAATGTAAGCAAGTGGCAGGTTTCGCATCTGGCTTCTTCAATTATGCAAGACAAGAGTCAGCTTGTAGAAGTGCTTCACTTAACGTCTTCCGAGTCTCTTTGGAAAGACGTAGAAGTTCAAAGAGGGACATTCTAGCTGGAGTATTAGCAAGTTGAGCCAAAATGTCGAAATTATAAGGCTTCTGAAGTCCAAGAGGAGAGGACTTCTTGATTGGCTTATCAAACCGAGCCTGTTGTTTGCCTTTCTCCAGAGTTGTAGGCTTGGGAAGAACAGGTTCAGTGGATGATTCTTCTTCAGGAAGAACATTAGAAGCATTTTTATCAGCTGGAGGGATATTAAGAGGATCTTAGGACTTTTAGAATAATCCTTTAGGTAAGGTTTCCCCGTTCGAGTAGCACTAACAAGTGCTTCTTCTTTGTCTTTTGGCTCTGTGTCAGAGGTAGACCCAAGAGAAGTCATATGACATGACTTGATCTTTTCAGCCTTCTTGGACTTTCGAGAAGAAATCTTTTGAGGAGAAGGAGATTCAAAATCTGCCACTAGATCAGGATGGATCCACATGATTTCTCCAGTCTCCAAAGTGATTGGTGCTAATCCTTCAGACTGTGGAGGAGGAATATTTACTATTTCAAGAGTTGCCTTGGGAATAGGAACAATCCCGCCTTCAAGGAGTTGAGGAGGGAAATCTCCGAATTGCATAGAGACGACATTAGAAGTGACAGTCTTCTCTTTTGGAGTAAGAGAGATAGCTCCAGATTTAATAATTTCTTGGATCTTTCCTTTCAGTACATAACATGTACGAATTGTATGACCCAGCATTCTGTGATATGGGCAGTATTTGGGATGATCTGTCTTACCAGCTTCATCAGGTTTCTTGATCTCAAGTAATTGTATCTTATTACCTTTCAGCAGACATTCAAAGATACCAAGGACATCGTCGTCATCGAAAGAATATTCTTCTTTGGGGCGAGTTGTTCTTGATTGTTGAGTTGTAGAGGCAGGAGTTTGAACATTTGATGCATCTTTGCTCTGAAGATTAACTTCAAGAGTTTCTTTTCCCTTGCGAGCATTATTTTTATTGTTAGCACCTTGTCCTGTTTCTTTAGGAATCATCTGCACTCCTAAACCTTTGAAGGTTTCAGCACTGATTTCTGCAGCTTTGGCACTGACTATGAAGGAAGGCCAATCTTGAAATTGAGTGGACCCTGTCCACATACTGATGATTGGCAACAAGTTTGATTTGCACGTGTCAATGGTGACAGCATCAGGGGTTCCAAGAGGCATCTTCAGAGCTTCTCTTCGAAACCGTTCAATATATTCCTCTGTGGATTCATTATTTTTCTGCTTGATTCTAATAAGAGCAGACATAGTCATGTCATTCAGCCCTTCATAGAACCTTTCAAGAAACATCTGTTTGAAACCAGCAAATGAGGTAATACTCCCATCTGGGAGACTCCTATACCATTCATAAGCCGTTCCCTTGAGACATCCAATAAATACCCGAGTAAGGAGGGCATCACTTGGTTGCAGTTGATCAGTCATCACTTTAAAGTGATTAATAAACTGACTTGGAGAAGTGGTTCCATCATAGAATGAGATAGTAGGAGGCTTGTATTTAGGAGGATATGATACTTGCTTCCATTCTATCGGATAAGGCTGTTTGATGCCTAACCTTTGTAAACCATCCTTCTGTTTGAATGCCTCGAATTGAGTTTTGAGATTCTTCAATTCTTCAGAGACAACTCCCGAAGATTGTGGAGTTGTGGCTTGTAGAGAATAGTTGGGAGGAGGAACAGCATTGTAAGCACTACCCCCAGCTCCAGAGAGACTAGGATTTGGTTGAGCTGGTCCAGGAGTATTGGATTGTACTGCTGGAGGAACTTGTACTGGACTTATATCAGTATCAACTGGTATGGCATCTGGTACAGTCTGTCGATTTTGCAACTGAGCTGTCATGAGTTTATACATCGACTTTATTGTGTCAGTCATAGACTTCATTTGCTGTTCCAAAGAAGCAATTCTTTGATCTTGAGGAGTCAAGGAAGAA
This sequence comes from Iris pallida, assembly GCA_029216955.1. NCBI lineage: Eukaryota > Viridiplantae > Streptophyta > Magnoliopsida > Asparagales > Iridaceae > Iris > Iris pallida. Next base: position 7,727,165 of record JANAVB010020999.1, read on the forward strand.
GAAGGTTCATCAGTATTCCCATCAACCATGTAAGTCGTGACTGTATGAGGGATTATTGATGAACTAGTGGATGTTGTATGCTCTGAATTATTGCTTCGTGCATCAAAGTCAACTATAGGAGAATTACCCCCAGTAGGAAGAGGTAGGAAGTTAGATTCTCCAAGGAATTCAGAATCATCTTTAGGGATCAAATTTCTTTGACTAGAAGCCAGGACTCTTGCTCTGGTGTTTCTATATACTCCATCTGGACTATCAACCCTACCCCCGGTGTCCCGAGAAGTCATGTTGACAGAGGCAAACAAAGGCTCATCTTCATCAGGCATAGGTTCATACTGAATCCTATTGAAGATAGACTGTCGTTTAGTTTGACATCTGCATTGCATTGTGATTCTTGGCTGGAAGTCACATTCATGATCATCATGGTCTTGAATCGTTGATTGACATCTGCACTGAATTATGACTCTTAGATAGAAGTCACATTCAGTATGTTCCTTTGACATAGAATTACTCCTTCTCTTCTGTTGAAGATATTCCCGTAAATCTGTTTGTGAAGATTGAGGAGTATACTTCCTGTTCTTGGGTCTTAATGGCTCTTGATTATACAAAGAGTGATTAATGTGAGCCACATAATTTCTTGCATACTCTGCATCTGGATCTTTTATCTTCATATCCAATTGGTATGGTTTCTTAACACCAGAAGTACTGAGTTTTGTTCTTAAATCAGTGGAAGGTAACACATTAATTTTGGAAACATGGAGTTTTCCTTCCATTGATCTGGATATTTGCAGAGAATGAAGAGTTGAACCACTCCTTTGATTAGGAGTTGGTAACAGACCCTCTTTAATGGACAGATTCTGTGCCCAATTTGAAGAAGTCATAGGAGAAGATATTAAGGAATATTTCTTCTTAGACTCATTCAGATTTTGAGACATAGAATGTCCAGAAGGAAGAGTAGTCAAAAGACCATCTCCTTTCCTTTGACTAACAAAAGTATCAGTCAAAGCTGTTCCTGAAGTAAAAACTACAGGAGCAGAAGAAACAACTAAAGAGTTATTCCTTTTCGAAGGAACTTTATGTGGAAGACCACCCCCAGTTCTAGTAGAACTCGGTAAAGAAGAAGAGATAACTAAGGAGTTATTCTTCTCTGATGAAATACACGCTGAAACAGATTTGGCTAAAGAACCAGTGCTGTTGGCGTGACTTTTGATTTTTGAATTACACGCTGGAACAGATTTGGCTAAGGAGCCAGTACTGTCAGCTTGACTGTTGAATGTGGGATTGCACACTGGAATAGATTTGGCTAAGGAGCCAGTACTATCAGCGTGACTTTTAGAGTTGAATTTGCACGCTGGAACAGATTTAGCTAAGGAGCCAGTACTGTCAGCATGACTTTTAGGGTTGAATTTGCACGCTGGAACAGATTTGGCTAAGGAGCCAGTACTGTCAGCGTGACTTTTAGGATTGAATTTGCACGCTGGAACAGATTTGGCTAAGGAGCCAGTACTGTCAGCGTGACTTTCAACTTTGGAGATACACACTGGAACAGATTTGGCTAAGGAGCCAGTACTGTTAGCGTGATCTTTGATTGCTGTCATTTTCGAGCACACAAGTGTGTGCGTGCTTGCAGTAGAGCTCTTGCCAGTGTTAGGATCAGACACTGTGGCAGAGACTTCACCATTGACTGCCAACTGATTCTTAGGGACATAGACAGAGTGTCCCTTCGACTTGGCAGTGATGATGGAGGCTGGAGTGGGCTTGCCACCCTTAGCCCGCTGTATTTCTTCATAGGCGAGTTGATCGAATTTGATCGTCATCACCTTCTTCGTCGAGCCGATTGACGAAGTGTCGCATTGAGTTGTTGCCATCTCAGAAGAGGAGATGATTTTCCCCAGCAGAGTCGCCAATTTGTTTTCCATAAAGAAATTCTCTTTATTTGTTGTATTTCTGGGAAAATTACAACTGTAGGAATCCGATCTAGAAGACGATCGCTTTATCCCTTGGACTATGCGAAGAAGAAAAGCTCTCAAAATTTTGACAGTAGATATCAATGTATCTGTACAATGAATGAGAAAAAGAACTCTATTTATAGAGTCAAAAATAATAACTGAAAAGATAACTGTCTTCACAGCCTGTACTTAGTTGAAAATCATGCAGGATTTAACATACGTAAGGCTGTGAGCAGTTACTGGACGTGACCTGTAACTGTTAGACACATGGCAATCATGCATGAGTCGTATGCAAGTTACAGGACACGCAGGCGAGAGATCAGTAGCATGGCTGCCACGTACTCCAATTTGATGAAATCTACGCAGACTTGTTGAAGACAAAATCTACGCGAACTCAGTGTAGAAAGCTTCAAAATCCACGCAAACTTGGGGCAGGAAGCTTCAGGATCCACGCAGACTTCAAGGCAAAAGAACTCAAAAATCCACGCAAACTTGAGGAAGAAAACTTCAGAATCCACGCAAACTTGAGATGAAGATCACAAATACACGCAGACTTGAGATAGAACTGCCAGCTGTCTTGATTTGGCGTGTCTCGACTGACACAAAATCTCTGACAGTGATTGCTTTGTCAGTCGCATTAAATGACAAGAAACCCTTTTGGTACGCCAACTCGACGAAGGCTGAGTCTTGCTGAAGAAGATTTCGAAAATCACGCAATAGACGGCGATGATCTCTCGAAGTCTGTGCATACGTGGCATACGAAGAGACATTCTTCGACTGTTGTGCTGTCAGTCATAATTACTCTCTGACAAATGATGAGCTGTCTCCCCAGCGTGATTTGTTTATATTGTCTGGATCAACTGAGCGTGACTTTTGACTCCGTCTTGATCAACTCAGCGTGACTTTCATTTTTGAGGCCTACAACTCCATGCTGCCTGACTATCTGTTGCATGTACAACTTTGCCAACTTTTTTGTAGATTATCCTACTCTGAAAGGAAGAAAGTGTTCTACCTTCGTAAGCCGATCTACTATCACCCAAATATCATCCTTACCACTTGGTGATCTCGGTAAACCGGTCACAAAGTCCATTGTAATATGCTCCTATTTCCATTTCGGGATGGGAAGCGGTTGCAATAACCCAGCTGGCCTCTGCTGTTCTGCCTTTACTTGCTGACATATCAAGCAACGGGAAACAAACCTAGCTATCTCCCTCTTCATCCCGTTCCACAAGAAGTGCTGCTTGATATCTTGGTACATCTTGGTCCCTCCAGGATGTATAGAATACTGAGAACTGTGAGCTTCTGTCATAACTTCCTGTCTGATATCTCCACTAGGTACACATAGACGTGATCCAAACCTAAGCGTACCATCTTTATAAATTTGCATCTCCTTTCTGAGTCCTGACTCACATTCTGCCCTAAGCTTCTGAATCCTTGGGTCCTGTGCCTGAGCTGCCTTGATCCTGCCTACCAAGTCGGATTGAACTTGTAGACTCGCCAGAATTCCTACATCACTAGGAAGTATAACTTCAATGCCCATCTCCTGAAGGTCTTCTAAGATGTGCTTCTGCGTTGTCAACATAAATGTGCCGTCTCTTCTGCTAAAAGCGTCTGCTACCACATTAGTCTTGCCTGGATGATACTGAAGCTCCATATCATAATCCTTGATCAACTCCAACCATCTTCTCTGCCTCATGTTCAGCTCCTTCTGAGTAAAGATGTACTTCAGACTTTTATGATCTGTGTACATCTCCACTCGGTCATCATATAAGTAATGCCTCCATAGCTTCAGAGCAAACACTACTGTCGCCAATTCTAGATCATGAGTTGGATAATTCTTCTCGTGGTCCCGAAGTTGCCTAGATGCATATGCTATCACCTTTCCATGCTGCATAAGGACACATCCAAGTCCTTTACCTGACGCATCATAATATACTGTAAAACCTCCGGGCCCAACTGGCAATGTAAGGATAGGCGCTGATATCAACTTCTGCTTCAGGTTCTCAAATGATGCCTGGCATTCTGCCGACCAGACGAATGGTACATCCTTTCGTGTCAAGCGGGTCATGGGTGCTGAAAGTCCCGCAAAATCTGATACAAACCTTCTGTAATATCCTGCCAATCCCAAGAAACTTCGTACATCAGCTACGGTCTTGGGTACTGGCCAACTCTCTACTGCTTCTACCTTCTTGGGATCCACTGCTACTCCAGCTCCTGATATGATGTGACCCAGAAATGAAATATGATCCGACCAAAACTCATACTTGCTGAGCTTGGCATACAACTGGTTCTCTCTTAGAACCTGCAACACTTTCCTGAGGTGGTCTTCATGCTCCTCTTCACTAGCAGAATATACGAGTATGTCGTCAAGAAAGACAACGACAAACTGATCTAAGTATGGCATAAAGATGCGGTTCATCAAATCCATGAATATAGCTGGAGCATTGGTCAAACCAAACGGCATTACTAAGAATTCATAATGCCCATACTTCGACCTGAATGCTGTCTTGGGGATGTCTTCCTTTCAAACCCTTACCTGATGGTACCATGAACGAAGATCTATCTTGGAGAATACTCTGGCCCTGCTCAACTGATCAAATAAGTCGTCGATCCTGGGTAGTGGGTACTTGTTCTTTACTGTCGCCGCGTTAAGCTTTCTGTAATCGATGCATAATCTGGATGACCCATCCTTCTTCCCTACAAGTACCACTGGTGCTGCCCATGGTGATATGCTAGCTTGGATGAACTTCTTCTTCTTCAATTCCTCTATGTGCTGATACACCTTGGCCTGCTCTGAATCCGCCATTCTGTAAACTCGATCTGATATCGGTTTAGTTCCAGGTGCCAATTCTATGCTGAACTCAATATCTCTAACCGGTGGTAGACCTGGAAGTTCTTCGAAAAACACGTCTAGAAATTCTTCAACTACCTTCGGAACTTGAACTTCTTCCATTGCTGTTACTACTCCCTGCTCTTGCTGAGTTGCCTCTGACCTGACTAAGGTGAACCTCTTCATGCCTGGAATATCAAAAGATACACTCCCACTACGACAATCTATTGTCGCATGACTATCTTTCAGCCAGTCTATGCCTAAGATAACGTCGAAATTTCCAACAGAAAATTTTATCAACTGGGCGGGTAAGGAATGCCCGCAAACTACAACACTACACGCTAGAATAACTCTACTAACTCCTACGAGCCCATTGCCAGTGAGTATATTCAACCTCCCTGGCAATGCCTCGAACTCTATTCCTAGCCGTGTCGTAAATTGTGCAGATATAAATGAGTGTGATGCTCCCGAATCAAACAATGCTACTGCGAGATATGAGGCGACGAGAATGTTACCTGCCACAACATCTCCCGATGCTAATGCCTCCTCCAAGGACAAAGTGAATGCCTGCCCTCGACCTCCTTGCTGGTTTCCATGCTATGGCCTAGCCTGGTGCTGCTGCTGGCCCCTGCCTTGATGATGCTGGGGTGGTCTATGCTGGTGTTGCTGCATCGGTGGTCCCTGCTGTCGATACATCTGAGCCTGCGGACGCTGTGCCAACGGCCTTACTGCCACTGCTGGTCCTCGATACTGGCCTGCCCCTGGTGCTGGCAGAGCAGGAAACTGCTGCCCTGGTCCTCCTGACCTCGAATTCATGGGACATGTGGTAACCCGATGGTCTAAATTTCCACATATCAGACATAGTCCATTCAATGTCCGACACACATCTCTAGTGTGCCCCATCTTCCCACAATAAGTGCAGCCCGCCGGGGGTTGCTGGTTCTTTCTCTGTTGCTGTTGCTGCTGCCTGGGTGGTGGTACTGGTCCTCGTATCGCCACATCATGGATACGAATGCCAGTGGATGGTGCTGTTGTTCGGGGCGCTGCTCCCCCTCCTCCTTCAATCTGACTGTGGGATCTCTTCTGACCCCCAGTCCTTACTGCAAGCCTCTGAATGGTGATCTCATGCCTCCGGGTTGCCGTCAATATCTCATCAAAAGTCTGGTAATTGTGCCCTTCTATCAATTGCAAGAGCTCAAGATGAAACCCTTGCTGAAACCTCATAGCCCTCTGGCGTTCCGTTGCTACCATCTCTGGGGCAAACCTACTCAATCTGCAGAACTCCGCTGCGTAAGCATCCACAGTCTTGCCAGCCTGTCTGAGGTTGATAAACTTCTGTTGTAGCTCAAACTGTGCCACAACTCCATAATACTTCGTCTTGAACCTTGCAGTAAAATCGTCCCAAGCAACAGGACGTCTAATGCCTACCTCCTCTGATTCCCACCAATCACGTGCAAGATCCTGAAGTAACAACTTTACTAGATCCACACGTTCTTCTGTCGGCACCTTAGCGGCTGTCAGAATAGCCTCAATATCCTTAAGCCATGCATCTGCTGAGATGACATCCTCCGTGCCCTCAAAACGGCGGGGGTTGTACTTGCAAAACCTGGCTGACGCTCCTGAATCAGTCCTCGCTCCTCTTTCCAAAGCCGTCTGCAATCCTTGGTTGAGTAGCACATTTTGCTCTTGTAGCTGAGTGTGCATGCGTTGCTAGGCCAGCATCTGATGTTGCTGAGTAGCCATCATTCCTCTCATGATCTCCAGAAGGGCTGGTGTGTCCACTTGGGTAGGTGGAACTGTCGGTGGGGGTGGAATGTCCGGATACTGCGACCCAGCTGCTAGTTCCACTATCACTTCTTCCTGGGTAGCCTTCTGAGGGGAGACTGGCCCTTGCTGCTGACCAACCTGGTCAGGTTGTCCATGTTGCTGTCCAGTCCTGACAGATACGGACGAGGTGCCCCTAAGAAAAGGGACAAGAGAACAATCAAACGACCGGACATGAAGGATCAATGAAGTCAAAGGATACTAGAATGTCAAGCTAGAGTTGAGAGTAACGAATCATGAGATCAAGGGAAAACATGTGTGATTGAGACATCCTATAAATCAAAACACCCCACAAGTCTGAAATCAGACCTGCATGGGCCACCACTAAAACCTTGTCACGCCCCAGAACCAGAATACTGGAGAGCGGGGGAATGACTCAGCCAGCTACGTATTACGGGTAGATGAATACTGTATAATACGATCAATGCTGTCTAAAAGACAAGGGGGTGCATACTACATGAAAGTCTTACTATGGTCACTTCGCATCTATTGTCTCAATCATTCGAACAAGAAACAGTAATAGAGAACATGTAAGATAAAGCAGTAAGGCGTCCCAAACGCTCTGTCAAAATGTTCTTGATATCTGGCTTTACAAAACATAGCCAGATTGATGTAGCAAAAGTATACACAATTGTTATTAGCTGCAGCCTGACTTTAGTTACAATTATGTAAAAAGTAAGTACGAGACGATCCGACTAACATGTCGGTGCCAAACGGCAAAGTATAAAGTAGATAACAAAACGAGCGGGGAAGTAAGAAACCCACTCGAGTCCTCCTGCGATCATCCCTCTAGTGTTGACCATCTTGGAGGTAGAAGTAAGCTGAGTCCTCGGGAACCGGCTCTAAATCTGGCCATGCAAAACCAGAGAGGTTAGACCTCTAATAGCAAGTACCACAAGGAAGCACGATATGAGAACTAAAACCAGTAATATGAAATATGATAAATAGATCTCTGCTTGCTACTAGGATTCACATAACATCACGACACTTCGAACCAACCTCCCAACCAAACAAGGACAGAAGTTGGCCCGTCATGTCCTGACATTCTGATCATCCCAGTTAAGTAACAGAGTAGGTACAGTACACAAACAAATCATCTTGAACGGCCAATCAACTACTACGACTTGCTATTGTGAGTCCCAAGTTATCCTGGAATTTATGCAATAGGGATTCCTCAGTTCTTACTATGTGCAAGCAAGGCTAGTCTATCCAATCAATCAATTGCGCCAATCATGTAGTTAGACGAGTCCCAGCGGGACGCCCGCCGTTAATATAGCATGTACAATAATATAAGCAGATACTGTTCCCTGCCCGTGTGACAGATTTACAGTATCTGTGGGAACCAGCCGGCCCGTCGGGCACTTAATAGTCCCAAGGGGGCTGCCATGTAAGAACTCGAAAATCCATTCTCTCCATGCCATCATTATTTTATTTAACTTAATAGTCTCTACGTTGAGTGAAGTTCCATGCCGTGGATCATGGTCATTCAAATGAGTACTTTCGTACGGGGTACGATATGTGCAACTCTACAACGATACCCGTACGGCTAGGTTGTAGGTTTTACATAGCGTGATGCAACAATCAAATCTGACCACGGAGTAATCATGCCTTGACCATAAAGTACACATGCTGTTTTTGTAAGATAGATAAATAACTAAATAAATAAATAATTTGAAGCCTGCATGTGCCTGTATGCCAATATTCGGGATTGGCTAATCGAGTACAATAGTTCATTACATGAACGTGTCTCATTCATTTCATTCAATAAGACGACTAGCCAGTCTCTTAGTTCCAACTAGGAACGCATGATCAATTTTAGTCAAGATAACCATTATCATCAATGGTGACAAGGCATGAAAGTCAAATAGTATTCAGTGGAGTCGAGTCTACGACTCTCAGGGTTTAATTCCAGTCAATCGGGGTATCTATAGCTCAATTTACGACACATGGTACATCCCACGTAACAATCTATATTTAACAGAAATATCAACATATCATGATTATATCAAGTTTATGCAAAAAGGCGTAAGGATATAAAATGGACGTTAAACATCTAATAAGATATCAATATACAGGGCTATAGAAGATCCAGGGTAAGCAGGCTACGCTCATGTCAGCGTACGCTCAGGTCAAGCTACGCTCAAGCCAGCGTACGCTCAGGTCAAGCTAGCGTATGGACTCCATACGATTCCTCTCTATCCAAGCCAGCGTACGCAAGTCATACGCTTCCAAAAGGCAGCGTATGAATTCCATACGACTCCTGACCATCCAAGTCAGCGTATGTAAGTCATACGCTCCCAAAAGGTAGCGTATGAACTCCATACGACTCCTGACCATCCAAGTCAGCGTATGCATGTGATACGCTCCCAAAAGGTAGCATATGAACTCCATACGACTCCTGACCATCCAAGTCAGCGTATGCATGTCATACGCTCCCAAAAGGTAGTGTATGAACTCCATACGACTCCTGACCATCCAAGTCAGCGTATGTAAGTCATACGCTCCCAAAAGGTAGCGTATGAACTCCATACGACTCCTGACCATCCAAGTCAGCGTATGCATGTCATACGCTCCCAAAAGGTAGCGTATGCAAGACACACGCTACCTAAAAAGGCAGCGTATGCAAGACACACGCTACCTAAAAAGGCAGCGTATGGACTCCATACTGCGCTACGCTAAAGAGCGCGCACAGCTCAGTGACGCAAGCTAAAAAGCTAGCATACACTGCTCACTGTCTTCTCCAAACAGCAAGAACTCCATGGTTGCACCCTAAAGTTTCAAAAGTCCATAACTTGGTCAAAATAAGTCCGAATCCAACTTTGCAAAGGTCAAAATTGGGTAGAATGAAATCCTATACAACATGGAACCATCAAAACTTGAAAACACAGAAGTTTAATAGATCAAAACTCCCAAAATCCAAAAATAACTCATATCTAGATCTACAAAGATTAAGACTTCGAAATGAAAAATGTCAAGTTCTAAACTCTCTTAGAATCACGAGGGAAAGAGAATGGAGCCATAAAAATGGGTCCTCATGAAGAAGCAAGATGTACTTGCCTATGGGTTTTGTAGGTGGAGAGAGTAATGAAGAAGAAGAAGAGGAGTAATGGTGAGAATGAGTAATGAGGAGAGAGAATGGAGAGGGTGGCTTTAAATATGGAAGGGGTGGTAGGTGGGAGCTAATGGGCCGGGTCCAATGGATCGGGTTGTAGGGGATCCAACCAAGGCCAACCCGAACCCAAAGCCTAGCTAAAGCAGAGAATAAAAGCATGAAATAAAGTGCAGAAATAAAATTGCAGAAATATAATTGCAGGAAATAAATTAACATGAATTAAAGGAAATTAAATACAGGATAATACATGATAACTATTAAATAAATACATGATAAATACTAAATAAATACACATGAGTTATACATGTATAAAAATACGCATTTTAGGAACGGGGAGTGACAAGAACCCCTTCATCTTCCTCTAGCCCTTCTCTCATTCCATCTACTAGTTCTCATGATCCAGTACCCAATTCTCAACCTGAACAAGTCATAGAACCTAGAAGGAGTAAAAGAGAAATGGTTGAAAAGAACTTAGGAGAAGGATTCTTCACATTTTTGATAGAGGGTGATCCCTCAACTTATGAAGAAGCCATATCCTCTCCCGATGCCCCTTTCTGGAAAGAAACTATTAACAATGAGTAAAACTCCATACAATACTTGGTTTTTAGCAGACCTTACTTTAGGCAACAAACCAATAGGTTGTAAGTGGATCTTTAAGAAGAAACTTAGAGCCGATGGTACCATAGAAAAATATAAGGCTAGATTAGTAGCCAAAAGTTTTACCCAGAAAAAGGGATTAGATTATTTTGATACATATTCTCCTGTTGCCTGGATTTCTTCTATTAGAACCCTCCTAGCCTTAGCTTCCATTCATGACTTGCTGATCCATCAAATGGATGTAAAGACAACATTTCTAAATGAAAATTTAGAGGAAGAAATATATATGGAGCAACCTGAAGGCTTTATTGCTAAAAGCCAAGAAAACAAGGTTTGTAGATTAGTAAAATCTCTTTATGGCCTAAAGCAAACTCCCAAGCAATGACACAACAAATTTGACAAAGTCATTATAGAATTTGGCTTTGTGCCAAATGAATATGACAAATGTTTGTATTCTAAAAATACAAATAAAAGTTGTGTCATCTTATGCTTGTATGTAGATGATATACTTATATTAGGATCTTCATTAGAACTGATAAATAACACTAAGAATTATTTATCTAACCAGTTTGATATGAAAGACCTAGGTGAGGCAAATCTGATCCTAGGAATGCAAGTGTCCAAATGCAAAAAGGGTTATACTCTATCTTTAGCATATTTAATTGAGAAAATGCTAAGAAAGTTTGAGTATTTTGACAAAAAACCTGCCCTTACCCCTTATGACAGTAATGTAGTTCTCAAGAAGAATGAATGATCACCTATAGAACAACATAGATATTCACAAATGATTGGGTCCCTTATGTACATAACAAATAGGACCAGACCTGATATTGCATTTGCTATTGGGAGACTAAGCAGATACACTAGTAACCCAAACCAATCTTATTGGACTACATTATATAGAGTATTTAGATATCTTAAGGGTACTCTAGATTATAAACTTTATTATACTAGACACCCTGATATCATAGAAGGTTACTCCGATGTAAATTGGGTAACTGATTCACATGATGTAAAATCCACTACTGGATATATTTTTATCCTAGCAGGAGCGCTGTAATCTCCTGGGGATCATGTAAACAAACTATCATAGCCAGAAGTACAATAGAATCTGAAATGATAGCTTTGGATACTACATGTACAGAGGCCGAATGGCTCAGAAATCTTATTATGCATATACCTGTTTATGTTCATCCTATTCCTGCAATTTCTATAAACTGTGATAAATCTGTTATAGAACTACTAAAGCATAATTCTGTGAATGCTAAGATGAACATGCACCTGCAGCTGCGCTTCAAGTCAATAAAGAGCCTATTGGGCAAATATGTAGTTCTTGACTATATAAAGTCAGAAAAGAACCTTGCAGACCACTTGACGAAGGGTCTGTCTAGGACATTGATCCTAGAATCATCGAGGGGGATGGCGTTAAGCCCATAGTATAGTCACCAGCAGTGGCAACCCAACCGAGTCTGACTGGAGATCCCAAGAAGCCGGTTCAATGGGTAGAAACAAGCTGGACTAGGTGACTATTTATATGGAACACTGACCTGAGATTAAATTCTCTTTAAAATAAAAGCCCAGGAGGCTGTACATGTGTACATTCATATTCCATCCCTATGGTGACAGTGTTCCTTTTTTGTGATATGGATAGGGTGAGGTTAAACTCTTAATAAGTCCAAGCATGATATGCAAGATTGATTTCTATCACTAACCCTTAAGGACTTACCTATATGAGAGGTCGTGAGGGCAGCGACTATAGGACAGGACGATCATAGACAACTCTCATGAATGTGTAAAAGTGCGCATGGCCAACCAAACGCGCCACCCGATAGACCCAAGTACCTCTAGCATGCGCGACTTCCCCGGAGGCCGGTAACATTAATTTAATTTATTTTCTTGCAGATTTTAATCCCAAGTTTTGAAGAAAATTTTCATATATATATATATATATATATATATATATATATATATATATATGAGTCTATTTTTTACCCTTTTTATAGATGTTCACTATGATACACGTACGAGACTTTGTATATGCTGTATTCCATGTCTGTTGGGTCCACTGTTTCTAACTCCTATAAATAAATGGAAGAAGTAATACGTTGAGTCTTATAACTCTCCTCCAAGAGTCACTTGACTTCGGTCACTGAGTACGTGGAAGTCATGTGTGTATATATATATATATATATATATATATATATATATATATATATATATATATATATATATATATATTTATAAAAAATATATATATATATATATATATATATATTTATATATAGCAAGCTTCCTGTACGAGATTAACTTACGGGACAAAGTTACGGGATACAAAGTTACGGGATCACTAAACATACACGTTTCTCTTCCAAATTTCTAATATGTAAAAATTTTAAATCTCCCCCTTTTAAAATGAAATATATTTTTATCTTAAATAAATAAATTCTATCCATCAGTTTAATTTTTAATATAGAGATAATCTTTTTTAAATAGAGATAGATAAATTTATTTTTCTTTTTTTAAAATGGATATATTTATTTGAAAAAATAATCTACCTTTCAAAACAAATATATTTAAAAATATTAGTTTTAATTTTAATATTATATTAATTTTTTAATATTAATTTTAGTGTTAATTATAATTATAAATTTAGTTTTAATATTAATATTAATATTTAAAATAAAAAATCAAAATTAATACTAAGATTAACATTAAAATTAAAATTAAAATTAAAATTAACATTAACATTAACATTAACATCCATTAATATTAATATTAGTGTTAAAATAAACATTAATATTAACATTAATCAGGGCAGGCCCTGAGTTTATGGGGGCCCTAGGCAAACTTTTAAAATGGGACCCATATATAGTAAAAAAAATTGAACTAAAAGTAAAACTTAAAAAATGTTGCAACCAAGACTTGTACTTAAGAACTATTGTGTGCAAGTCTAACATACTAACACTACACCACAATTGTTTTGTGATAAAGAAGGGTCATGTTACATATTAGTTCTATGTTCGATAGAAGACTACTAATATATATATATATATATATATATGAGGAAGGATCAAGATTTTCACACTTTTTGCATCCCCATGCATCCCCTCTATTTGTACCATTGGATGGTGCTTTAAGTCATTTAATCTTAACCGTTGATTTACTAATGGTTAAGATTAGATGACTTAAAGCACATCCAACGGATGTGAACATGGGGATGCATGGGGATGCAAAAATTGTGGGAATGCCTATCCTCTCTCTCTCTCTCTCTCTCTCTCTATATATATATATATATATATATATATATATATATATATATATATATATATATATATATATATATATATATATATATATATATATATATTTTTATTTTTTTGGGCCCCCAAATTTTATGGGGCCCTGGGCGGTCGCCCTGGGCGAGGGCCGGCCATGACATTAATATTAACATTAACATTAATATTAATATTATAATTAATATTTTTAAATGTAGATTTGTATTTTAAAGATAGACTTAATGATAGATTGTTTTTTAGATTTGATTTGAAAGATGGATTGTACATTAGATTTGTTTTTACGAAAAAATTTAGATGTAAATATTAATTTATATTTAAATAAATTTGTTTTAAAAGATACATTATTTGTTATATTTGTGTTCGAGGAAATATTTAAAACTTTTAATTGTTGAGAGAAATGTAAATCTATTTAGACTCGATGGAAGAAATAATACGTTGTCTTATAACTCTCCTCCAAGAGTCACACGACTTCGGTCATACTGAGTTCGTGGAACTCATATATATGAAAAAACAGGTAATAACAGACGACAAAGTCCCCGTAGCCGTAGCCCGTTGGGAACGGTGGAGCACCCCGGCACAGTGGTGCGGGTTCGAGCCCCCTTGGAGGCATGCCTCCAAGCACCATTAAGAAGTGGACATGCTCAAAAAAAAAAAAAAACAGACGACAAACAGTGTCCTCCTCCCTCCTTATTAATTTCCACTCCCTCTCCATACATTATTTAATCATCCCTCCCATCCATTTCTCCTTGTCATTATTTAATAATCCCAATGCCGCCTCTTCTTTGACCACCCCCAATTCCCCACCCACACCGATGGGCCTGTGTCATGGCAAGAACATCGCCGTCCTCGACGACGAGGGCTCCGGCATCGCCAGAGCCGGAGCCCCCGCAGGCGGCAGCGGTGGCACCGCCCCTCCGACGCCACCTGCCTGGCCGAGCCCATTCCCCGCCAGCTCGGCGTCGGCCTCCCCGCTCCCCATGCCGTCCCCGTCCCCTGCGCGCACGCCGAGACGGTTTTTCCCCCGGCCCTTCCCCCCGCCGTCGCCGGCCAAGCACATAAAGGCGCTGGCGAGGCGGAAGGGGAAGGAGGGGGCGGAGACGATCGCGGAGGAGAACGGAGACGGAGGGGGAGAGAGGGAGGCCGCGGCGGCGGCGGCGGGGCTGGACAGGAATTTCGGGTACGGGAAGAACTTCGGGGCTAAATACGAGGTCGGGAAGGAGGTGGGGAGGGGGCATTTCGGGAACACCTGCTCCGCGAAGGTCAAGAAGGGGGACCTCAAGGGGCAGGTCGTCGCAGTCAAGACCATCCCCAAAGCCAAGGTATATCAATCTTATTATTCAGATCCCCTTTTCTTTTCGCGCGCATTCATTTTAAGGGTATGCTTGGATTGAGGGAGAAAAGAAAAGAAAAGCAGGGTGAAGTTAATTAATAGGGAGAGGAGTCGATACATATGACCTTGCTTGGATTGGATTGAAGGGCGAGTTAAGTGGAGTGTTTGATAACTCTTGTTTAGATTGAAAGGTTTTACTGGGAGAATCATAAATAAAAATGTAATAGTTACCAAAATACTCTTAATTATATGTGGCATAAAATTGCACAAAACATATGTGGTCATTAACTCAACGGATGCATAAAATATATGTGATCAACTCTCTTCTATTTTTTGACGCACCTGGATGTTTTTTTTTTTTTTTTTTGATACATCAAATATATATGGTCATCAACTCAATAGATGCATCACAAAATATATGTCAATTTTTTTATCTATATATTTCAACTATGAGTAATAAGAGAAAGGGAGAAGAGGCGACGCACATGGACAACAACGGGTTGAAAGTCAGGAAGACGAAGCAGCAGGTTGAAAACAACAAAAATAGAAGAGAATGTCACGATATTTTATATGGCAAACAATGCGTATTTATAATTTTTTAAACAAAATCCCCCACTTTTCCTTGTTAACCCTCGATTTGGGGTTGAAAAAATGGACAAAGAAGGTTAAACAAACCCTCACTTAACCCTCTATGACTCCTCCAACCCACCCCCCCCCCCCCCCCCCCCACCCCCCCCCTCTTCTCTCTCTCTCTCTCTTCTATACCCCCAGCTTCAAACCAACCATGATTTTTTTCTCCCTTCACTTAACTTCCCTTCCCTTAACTCTCTTCTCCCTCAGACCCTAAGTGTCAAAGTGGTACACATATCCCCCATTGGCATTATGTTTGTACTTCATGTATATATCCGGCCGCAGTATCAACGTTATCTACTGCAAATTACGAGTATCAAACTTTATAACTCATAAGTGAAGGGAAATTAAAATTTGTACCTCTCAATTTTTTTTTTATTATGAACGAACCAAACTGTTCTTAAAGAGAGTTCCAACCTCTAAGCATAAACAATTAACAAAGAGCAGCTACTAAACTAGCTAATTAAGAAAGTACCAACTAGTCAACAGAGGCCTGAACCTCTACTCGACGGAGGAGATGTCGTCATCATCATACATATCAACACTGTTTTATTGGCTACATCTATTGCTGCTGAATCACAAACCATACGATGCAACTTGAACAACACTTGACCATTTTAAAAAAAATATATCCGAGTTCATTTGGGTTGTCATGTTATCCCCCCAAAATGCATCAAATTATTAGCTTGGGCATCTTGTAGGTGCAACATGCATCTATCCACATAGGATAAAGAACAGAGCTAAGTTATGGCCTGGGTCTGAAAACTTTGAAAATTTCTCAATCCTGGCTCCGTCCCTGCATAGGATGTCCTATAGTGATGTATATCTACGGTATGTTTATTAAAGAGATGTTGAGGGCTATAAATGCCCACAACGAGAAGGTTCATGGGAGTTCTCGAACTGCACCTATCATTTAAGAAAATGATGTTAATTCTCACAGCCTATCAATCACTATATCAAATATAAAACCGATTCAAGAAATTTTATTCAACAGCATGAATTAATATATTCTGTTTAGATTATTTTGTGTAATTTGTCTGCCAAAGTTTTGTAAGGAGAAATGTCATTCTATGTTATATTAGTCCTTGGATGTGCATGAATAGTCTTTCTCATGCCCTTTCATTCTAATAATTGATGTTTCCGCCCATTATGGTCTGTCAGCTAACTTGATGCACTCTTTCATTTTAACCTCTAATTGGTATCTAAAGGATTTTGCTTATCTTTGACAATTTTTGCTGAACTATAAAACTGCTTCAGTAAAGCAGTTCACATGGATAACATCTAACTTACTTTCTAACGGATGACAACACCCATATCGATAGAAGATGTGCGTAGAGAAGTGAAAATCCTCAAAGCTTTGTCTGGGCATAAGAATCTTGTCAAATTTTATGATGCATGTGAGGATGCTCTTAACGTCTACATAGTAATGGAGTATGTCTTTTATTTGTTTACTATCCTATATTTCCATCATATGTAAGACATTTTCTGACATACATAGTCACACTATATATGGTATTTTTGTTTTTAGTATATAGTAACCATTATGTCCAATCTACGTCTCAATTGGTTATTTGCACTTCATTCTTCTGTTAAATTTCTCATGAATTACATATTTCATGTCGATTGTAGTGTTTGAGTACTTTATAGTTCAAAAGTAGTAGTACTTTTTTGATGAGCAGTTTATTGGTGACTAAAGATGCATGCTATGTCAGATATCGATTCTAAGCAAATGAGATCATCAGTTCTATCTAATTATTACTTTTTCGTTCTTCTCAGATTGTGTGAAGGGGGTGAGTTGTTGGATAGAATTTTGTCCAGGTAAACTGAGTATCTTTTAATTTAAGCTCTCTGCTATGGTGGTGTATATATATCTCTAATTGATTCATGCCAGGTCTTAAACTATAGCCTGTAACCTGTTTTTTTGGCTATAGAGGTGGAAGATACACGGAGGATGATGCAAAAGTTATTGTTACTCAAATTCTGAGTATAGTTGCCTTCTGTCATCTTCAAGGTGTTGTGCATCGTGATTTAAAGCCAGAGGTATGCGTCGAGGACTCTTTGTAAATAATCTGCCTATAACTATTGTTCTCAAGTATACATGTCAATAATATGTAAAACCTGTTTTTACTGCTGACTTTTTTTTGTTTGAACTAGTAACAGAATTTTCTGTTCTCCACTAGCAATGAAAATGCTCCAATGAAGCTTATCGATTTTGGCCTTTCAGATTTCATTCGACCAGGTATGACTGCCTGTTCATGTCTAAACTATTACTGCTATTATCTTATGTCTTTAGTCAGTTTAGGTTAAGGATGTTGTAATATGACTCATGTTCAACTATGGAGTGCTACGGGCTCCATCCGACAATCGGAGAAGTCCGGAAGGAGTCGAAACAGCAAGAAGGGGCTCGAAAGAACTAAATTGCAACATCACTATTGACTGGCATGCCGGCGATATACCGCCGGTATACAGTTAAAACATGAACTTGTTCCATCAAGTTTTGGAAAAAAAAATTCTAGCATCAAGCATACATACAGTATACTTCCAGCAGGAGGTATACTGCCGTTATGCCAATGCATCCGGTTCAGGCTGATTCACGGAACTGTTCAGATCTATGGAGTTGGTTTCAACGTGCCATATTGCTCCTGACTTTGAGAAGGATATGATATCCTATTTAAGGGTCTTTTTTATGCCCTAGAAGAGAAGCTTGGAGCTTGAAGGTGTGCTTAAGGTTCTTGAGCATAAGGGCTTTCTTGGTGACTTTGTATGTTGAGAGAGAAAAAAGGGAGCTCGTCGGAGATCTCGTGAGGGAGGGTTTCACATTACGGTATTTGTATGTGTAATCCTTGTAAGGTTTTCTTTCATTGATTTAATAAAATATTCTCCAATTTCTAGCGGATGTAGGCCAACCTTGGTCTAATCAAGTTATATTGTGTGTTGTGCTTGGTTTTATTTGTTCGATCAACTTATGCTTTGTTTATTCGTCGTCGAGGAGGGATTATTTCCTCACAAATTGGTATCGGAACAAAAGGAACAAGGAACTGAAGGAATTTTAATTTATTTTATCTGGGTTAATGATAAGAGATGACATTGATCCACTCCCTATCTTTCTGGATCACGATTCTTGAAATTGTTTGTTTGTAAAGGTCTAAAGGGGGAAGTTCTCTATTTCGGAATTTCAGGATGATGAATAACAAGGTTAATATAGCAGTAAATTTGATGTAGAGAAATTCAATAGTAAAGAAAACTTCTCGATGTGATAGAAAGGTCAAAGCAATCCTCGTCAAAGAGGGATTGTTCAAGGTTGTTGGCGGTAGGACAAAGGCCAGCCGGCGTAACGGTTGATGTATGAGATGACATGGTTCAAAAAACACAATACACGATAGAGCTTTGTCTCTCGGACAAAGTGATGTATAATGTCATGGCTGAGACATCTTCGGCTACTTTATGGTTGAAGCTAGAGAACTTATATATAACAAAGTCATTGTCTAATAAGTTGTATCTCAAGAAGCAACTTTACAGTCTCTGCATGAAGGGGCCTAAATTCTATACCATCTAACAGTGTTCTAAATTTCACTAGGCAGATTTGGTGCAGCTGAAGGCCGTCTAGACGCTGAACTGATTTTTTTTTTTTTGAATCTGAAATCCATAATACAAATTTGAAATCCAAATATATTCTAAATCTATGATACAATTCATAATTTTTTTTAAATTTGAAATTTGAAATTTGAAATCCATATTACAAATTTGAACTTTCAATATTCTAAATCTAAATACAATCTTAAAATCCAAACAACATATCCACAATACAACTAAGCATGAAAAAAATGAAGAAAATCTCATAATTTGAACATTCGCACAGGTCCGAACAGGCACGCAAGGGCGCCGAACATGGGTATTCGATTCGGCTGGCGGCCGCCTAGGCCGATTTTTAGAATATTGGCATCTAAACAACTTCAACAATGTGGTCAGTGATCTTCTGCGTCTTGAAGTAAAATTAGAGAAGAAGACCAAGCACTATTGCTCCTAGCTTCACTTCCGGTGTCTTATGACTATTTTATGACAACAATTCTTTATGGAAAGGAGAATCTCGAGCTTGAAGTGGTTACAATGACACTTTTTAATAATGAAATTACGAGAAGGCCATATCTTGATTGCTAGTGCAAGGAGAAGGTCGAACATGGTAAGATCCAAATAAGTAGTTGCAAATTTTAGGCTGAATGGAGGAAATGGGTTGACGTTGCCACCAGATCTTGGGGTAATGGCTTTGTTCTTGCTGCTGCTATTTTTAGGCTAGAAATTGGCATCCCTTTATTGAATAATAAGTAGTTGCAAAATTTGGTTCCCTTATGATTGTTGTTTTCTCTTGGAAGTTGATCTATAACAAGCCTAAACTACTGATAGTAGGAAAAATTAATTAGGAGTGAACTTTCTGTTTTAAACAGAAGTCTAATGTATCCCTGTTTCACTTATACTTTTTTTCTTTTAAAAGTTTCTCTGGCATTCTTAAAGACTACAGAACTCAATACTTGGGGTAATGGCTTTGTTCTTGCTGCTGCTATTTTTAGGCTAGAAATTGGCATCCCTTTATTGAATAATAAGTAGTTGCAAAATTTGGTTCCCTTATGATTGTTGTTTTCTCTTGGAAGTTGATCTATAACAAGCCTAAACTACTGATAGTAGGAAAAATTAATTAGGAGTGAACTTTCTGTTTTAAACAGAAGTCTAATGTATCCCTGTTTCACTTATACTTTTTTTCTTTTAAAAGTTTCTCTGGCATTCTTAAAGACTACAGAACTCAATATTAGGGCTGTAATCGACCAATTTGCAATATGTGGAACCAAACCCACTTAGTCGGTTATGTAAATTATATAACCGAAACCAACCTATATATCCTTAGTAACCGAGCTGTTGGGTTAACCGACTAGACGTATTGGTCGGTTGGTTATTTCGGTTAAAACTGATAGGCAGTTTAGCTCAATTAAGGATAGATTATTAACATTTTTTAGGGGGGCTTAAACAGTAAGAACATTTAAATTTAGTTCACTAGTACTCATAAAAACACAATTTGGAGTTTAGTTCAATTTTTCAAAAATCTAATAACATTCACTTATGTCATTCAACGCAGTATGCCAGTAACCTATGTATGACATTTGAAAATTGCTTATTAATTTCTAATCATGATCGATTTTTTTAGTTTGAATATTAAGTATTAACCCATGTGCATATCCAACCTCTTAACCTGTGTATATATCTAAACAATTAACCCAAGTGTATATATATATATATATATATAGCGCAAGTGGCACGCGGGGGGGGGGGGGGGGGGGGGGGGGGGGGGCAGCTCCCGGCGGGAAGACCCGGGGTCCAGCCCCCCCTCCCTCACTAACCTGGCTGGGTGGTGTCGACGGGGTTAGTGGGGATGTCCAGACATATATATATATATATATATATATATATATATATATATATATATATATATATATATAAACCGTTACCCATATTGTATATAATAAATTAAAAACCCATAATCTATATTCCCGGGGTTGGAAGCTTTAATAAAACATATACAAAAGTCGGTTAAATCGGTCAGTCGGTCAAATAAGGAGAAAATTACAAACCGTAACCCGTAGAATTATTTAAAATCTATAACGGAACCGTCTTGGTTTGTCGGTACCACTATTCGATTCTGTTGGTGTTTAGGTTAATCCTGAACAGCCCTACCAAACATGTTAATTAATGTTAGCAACTCTTGGTCATTAATCTTTCAATATGCAAATTATAAATCAACAATTGCATATTGTCTTTTGTATAAGATCAATGATCTTTATTAGGTGTGTTGGTTGTCTGTTCCTGGTGTATTTATATGCTTATTTAGTATTTTTTTTATACTTATGTCAGCTTGAGGTTTTGTGACGTCGTTGTTCTTGGAATCTATGCAGATGAAAGATTAAACGACATAGTTGGAAGTGCGTATTATGTTGCTCCTGAAGTCCTACATAGGTGATATAGTACAGAAGCAGACATTTGGAGTATTGGCGTAATAACATATATCTTACTATGCGGTAGCAGACCATTCTGGGCAAGGACAGAATCAGGAATCTTTCGGTCTGTTCTGAGAGCGGACCCTAATTTTGATGGTTCACCCTGGACAACTATATCTCCAGAGGCTAAAGATTTTGTCAAAAGACTTCTAAACAAAGATTACAGGAAGAGAATGACTGCTGCACAGGCTCTCAGTAAGTTGACAGATCTATTACTCGTAGGAAATAAATCAGATTAGTCTTTTCTAAGCAGATAGCTAATAATCAGTTGCAGTTTGATATATGTCAAACTGTTTCTATTTGCCTGGTTCTGTCAATCTTGAAACTATCTGGAACTTCTGTGATGGCAGCACACCCATGGTTACGATATGAGCATCAGCAAATTCCTCTAGATATTGTTATATATAAACTAGTCAAAGCTTACATTCGCTCTACACCTCTCAAACATGCAGCATTAAAGGTAAACATTCTCCAAGTATTGAGGGATTCATATTCCATTAATATTTATCAGTTTCTCCCCTATTTGGTTTCTCGTACCTTAACATTTCAAGTATTTGAGATTTGCCTTATATTTTCTCTTGACTCTATGTAGTTAACTGGTTTGACACACTAATTGATGTGACTGATGCTTTTATCCTGTCACATAAACATCAGTTAACTAATTCATCTGCAATGATGCACAATGAAGAACATTCGTGATAGTATGATTTTATTGTATATTCATGTTAGTAAATTCTACATTAGTGCATGTTGGTCTGTGCAGTGCAATTAAGAAACTCATAGATGGAGCATCCATTATTACTAGAGACCTTTTATCGAATCTCTACCTTTTCTTTGGTGTTGAACTTGTCATGAGATGATTAGTTATCGGCATTTTTTTGTGTGTATATGTTACTAAGGAACTATGAGAAAGTGAGACTTGTTTGGTTTACCTCCCACTCCCTCCCCCCTGTTTAGATAGTGATTGGATATTGTTACCATTATATTTTGCTTTGCTAGACAGAGGACGTCACCTGACGCGACAGTAAGGCTTGCTGCTTACATCGTGGAGGATGCAGGTTCGAGTCATGCAAACAACCTCTTCATAAGCGAGAGCGAAATGGATTGTGAGATACTCTTGCTTCTCTCCTTAATCATGGGCCTCCATATCCTGTTGCTCCTGCATTTCCTTCCAAATTTCAGAGCTTCTGCTGTGTGATACTTATTCTGCTGGCTGTCCTATGTTGCTGTCGAAGATGCAGCACTGTTTTCTTTTTGAGAACCTTTCACGAGGAGATCCCTCGCCTTGGCAGAAGTGGCCGGGTGATCCTAGCCTATAGATGAGGGGGATGATTTTGGTAGCCCCTGGCTCCTTCGAGCAAACAAGGGGAAAATATCGAAGATCAATGATATTTTCTCTCTCCAGACTCCAGAGACTGTCACTTGCACAAAAGATGAATGAGGGATGGGGAGGAAAGAGGATAGCATTAGAGTATAGATAAACCCAGCCCACATAGGGTTTGACCTGACCTTCTTAGTTCAAAAATGCAGCAGATGGCAAAAGCGAGCACAGCCCTTTCTTTATTTCCCTTGTATGTCTTTATTACCTGCCTTTCTATCTCCACTCATTTTCCCTTCTTACTCGTCTTTCTCCTTTATCATCTCGGCAGACACACGCACTATGTGGAACAGTGGAATAAACCCGTTTTGTCGAATTCCGCTGCTGTTAAATTTTCTTTTTTACTACAGCTGTTTATTGCTTTCATTGGATGCTGTTGCAATGATGAGAAGGTCACATCCTGGTGGCATCAAACGCGATCTGCAGTGTTTTCATGGGCAGTTTGGTAGATCTACTTTCACACCTTTCCTATATGCATAACAAATCGTAGTTTCAAGATCATGTCTATAACATAGGATGATGCTATGGGAGTGGTCTCAGTGTAGCTGTTAGAATAGTTGTGGGAGATGAGCTGGGAAACATCTTTTGTCTGATGTAGTTGTCCTGATTTGACGATTCAGTCTCTAAAATACAGGGGCAAATCAATCATTTTCTCTTGAATTTTTGGGAGTTTCATCAAACAAGATTATGATTAGGGTCTATGGATAGATATTATGAATGGAAAGCTCGTCTAGGCTGGTTTTTGTTTTATGCTAGAGAACTGCAGAGAGATCATGGGATCATGTCGATGGGATGGATGCACCTGGCCAAAGTGCCAATGTAAACTGGTTCTCTGAAATGTTATCCTTTCTTTCCTAAGGATAGCTTTGAATATGTTTGAAAATCTTTCTCTATACATTTGGTAGGCATGTGAGCTGAGATCTTGGAAATTAGTCAAAATCTATGAGCAAGGAAGAAGTGCTGAACAACGCACTTCACTTACCATTGTCTATGAAGACTAGTTATGACATAATTCTCCCAAGAAATAAACTTTTTGCATCAGTTTGATCTCGTCAACTATAAAATTTATGCCTATGGATCCTATTTCTGTACTTCTATTGATGGTTTTCCATATTTTATCAGGTTCATGGATGATTTGTCTTAGCTTGATTGTATTTGGTGAAGATATTGGTGATGCTCTCTTAGTTTGTGGCAAATGTAATTTTATTGATCATATATTGCAAATAATAACTTTAGGGGAGTCAAAAGCTCCCTAGATATTTACTAATTTATACACCAAGATCATGTGCCCAAGTACATCACTAAATGTAATGAGAAAGTGAGAGAATCAATTGTTGCTTGGGGTAACTTTGGTCATCCATAACTTCCATTATCATAATCTAATCATTCACTCGTCAGAATGGGGATGGCTATAAAGTACAAGAAAGCTCGACAACTTGTGATAGTTTTTTATGACTGATTCAATCTGACCTCAGTTCTTTGATGGTGCAAATCATTCTCTCTTCAGAAGGGAAGGTACACTTACCTTTTTGGTCTTATAGTTTAAGCTCATTCAACCAGTTGGCACCGTCCAAGTTTCCTAGAGTAGAATTAAGATATTGCAATTTGCTATAGGGAGATTACGAAGCTCCAAAACAAAGTCTCACATCAGCTATGAGATGTGGGTTTGGAAGGCTAGTCTCATAAGCACAATCACCAGGCTTGAGTGGGAGCTAGTAGTCATAGGACGGGTCGCCTCCTAGGGAGTGTCTGCCTTAAGCAGGCTTGGTGAGAAAGTCATAGGATGAGTCACCTCCTGGGTCACTC
Source organism: Iris pallida (assembly GCA_029216955.1). Taxonomy (NCBI): domain Eukaryota; kingdom Viridiplantae; phylum Streptophyta; class Magnoliopsida; order Asparagales; family Iridaceae; genus Iris; species Iris pallida. The sequence goes on from JANAVB010020999.1 coordinate 7,751,955, forward strand.
CCGTCGGTCAGGGTGTAAAAAATTGTATACAGTTATCTAGTGGTACTTTTCCTGTTGTTACTCACACCAGTAGTGAGAGAAGTGGCACAGAAACATTTTATCCCATGGTGGGAGTTGGAAATGGAGCATAGTGAATCTGCGTCCCGTTGGTTGAGACTGGACCATTGAATAGGTCGCAAAGTAGATATTGGAGCTTTGAGGAAGGTTGTGAAACCTCAAAACAAATAGGTCATTGGATATTGAATTTGAAAGGGCTTTATAGACATGCTCAAGTCTCATAGGTACATACAGGTCAACCCTTATGGCAAGTGGCAAGTCAATCACATCAAATTCTGTTAGTAGTCGGGCTTTGGCGAGAGTAGTCCTAGGTTGGATGAACCGTTGAGAAGTGTAATCTAAGTGATGGTGCATACGAGGCCCTTGGTTCATGGGCTGGGACGTGGCATATGAGGAAAATAAATGAAATTCCCACACCGTTATTGCAACTTTGGTTGAATAATTCATATGCCTCTTTAGAGTACTTGCACCTATTTTTGTATTACGTTTCTTGTCTATTGGTTTTATCATTTCTTTGCATCTCTTTATTATCTTCGAGTATGTGTGCTTTGCTCATATTATTGGTGCACATTATTCTTGATACAAAAGCCATTGAGGTTTATTCTGGGATTTTTTTTAATCACTTAAAGGAAGGTAGTTCCGTGATCTTTGACATATGCAGATCTTTTAGCTTTATAGTTATCATCTTTTAGTTGGTTCCTTTTCTTATTGATTTTTTATAAGGGCACATCAAAAGTTGATCAGGACTGTCCAGTTTTTAACTTTCATTTATTTACAAGTTTGCCACTGAAAAATTTACTTAGGGCTATCCAATTCCTAGGTATAAAAGATAACGCTTTTTATTTTATTTTGCTCTCTTCTCTTTCTTCCCAAGAACAAGAAGAGAAAGAAGAAAGAAGAACAACAAGAAGAACAAGAAGAAAGAAGGAGAAGAACAAGAAGAAGGAAAACAAGAACAATATCTCTTTCTCCAAACTCTAGTTTATTTTTTTGCTCTCTTCTAGTTTCTCATATTTTTTTCTCTAAACCCTAGTTTATGTATGAAATCCTAGTTGTAGAAGAAATTGGGTTATCAAATCTATCAAATCTATTAATCCATTAATCTATTAATCTATTTTTTTTCATTAATAGAAGAAATTATGGATCAACCCTAATTCTAGAAGAAATCGATTTGTTGAGCAAGTAAATATTAGGACTGCCACAATTTCTGGCAGTCTTAGAAGTATTGAGGATTGTCAGGAATTGTGGCAGTCCTGAAAGGGACTTGCTGTACAACAGGACTGTCACAATTTTTGGCAGTTGTAGAAGTATTGAGGACTGCCAGAAATTGTGGCAGTCCTAAAAGGCCTTATACAACATGACTGCCACAATTTCTGGCAGTCCTAGAAGTATTGAGGAATGTCAAGTACATTTTAGGACTGCCACAATTTCTGACAGTCCTAAAATTGAAATGGCCGAATGAAAAACATATGTTAGGATTTATTTCCATCTTGATAATATAGTGAAATATACATTTTAGGGTTTATTTTCATACATTTTTTATGAGAAAGAATAAAATAAACATGTTAGGGTTTATTTTCATACATTATTTGTAAGGAATCAAAATGATAAGAATAAAAATTGTGGAGAGAAAAACTAGAATTTTGATGGAAATGATGGAGAAGAAAACTAGGATTTAGAGTGGAAAAATGGTGGAGAAGAAGATGATGAAGAAGAAGATGTATAGTTTGGGAAGTGAGAAATGGTGAAGAAGAAGAAGAAGTAGAAGAAGAAGAAGGTGAGCAGGAAGAAGAAAGGGTTTTGGAGAAGAGAGAGTGAAATTTACAAATGAGAGTGAAATTTGAGGTTTGGGGGGTGTGGAGTTGGGACAATCCCATGAGTAAAAAAATTGGATAGCCCCAGTAATTTCTCCTCAAACATGGACTAGCCCCAATCCTGGCTAGCCCTGATCAACTTTGATGTGCCCTTATAAAAAATCTTCTTATTTTGGGTTTGGGTCCTATTGTATCGGGAAAATTGATAATTGACATGAAGATCTCCCATTGTTCTTCTAGTATTGTTTGTTCACGAGTTATATATATATATATATATATATATATATATATAGGGAGCGGATCGGGAGCCCCGCCCGCGGATCCCCGCCGAAGCCCCGCTCCCCCTTAGCCGTTGGATCGCGCGGGCGGGGGCGGGCCCCACGTGGGCCCCGCGCGATCCGATGGTGCAGGGGGGGGCGGGGCTTCGACGGGGCTCCGCGGGCGGGGCCTTTGATCCGCTTCCATATATATATATATATATATATATATATATATATATATATACTGAAATACATGGTGTATTGGACCCCGTAACTTGTCAAAAAATATGTTCAAGTTTTATCCCCCTCGTCATTGGATTCAGTTTCAATCGAAGCATAGACGCCGAAAAGTGAAAGTTACAAGGACTGAGAGCTACAGTGCTGGTAAAGGTGTTTTACACAGGAGAGAGAGCATCTCCAACCCTATTGTCTTGTTTTGTGTTGTGAATCCTATGTGGCATGGGACACAAGACAATGTCTTGTATAGGTGGCAAAAATATATTCACAAATGACAATGAGTTTAAAAGGTCATCTCCAATGCAAAAGTATTGAGAAGACAATACAAATTAATTTTTTACAACTTCCAAGACAACTTTTACTCTTCTACTTCTTTTTATAAATATTTTTATTCACAAATGATGATGTGGACACAAAGACATTGTGAAGTGCATTGTCTAGATCTAGACAACCAACTTCACATTGTCTTTGCCATATCATTGCCATGTCAACTCCACATTTTTTTCACATTTGCATTGGAAAAGTACTTTTGGAAAAAATGGTTGTCATTCCTATGTGGCAACCATTTTTTTCAAACTCACAATAGGGTTGGAGATGCTCTTACTGGGGACTTTGGAACTTGTTGGTTGCACAGTGTGAAGGTTCAAATATATTGCAAATGAGGACTCGGTTTCAACCAAAGCATAGAGGTCGAAAGTGAAAGTCGTAAGGACTGAGAGCTAAAGTGCTGGTAAAGGTGTGTTGAGACAGGAGAGTTGCGTACTTGGAGGCATTTGCTCCCATTGCCAAGATGAACACAAATATGTCTTTCTTCTGTTGCAACTGAAGAAAAGTGACTTACATTTGGATATTGCTTTTATTGATGTGGGCTTTTGGGAAGGCGACTAGGTCTCCTTAGGGACGATTCTAGCAAAAATGGGGCCCTATGCGATCCTGAAAACGGGGGCCCCTATGTGAAAATTTGAGGCCTTTGTAAAATTTAGGGTTTTTTTTGTAAAATTTTAGGGAACCTATACAAATTTTTGGGGGGTTTTGTAGAATTCTGGGGGACTTTGTAAAATTTAGGTGCCCTAAAATTTACAAAGTCCCCCAGAATTCTACAAAACCCTCCAAATTTTGTAAAGGCCTCCTAGATTTTACAAAGGTCCCAATAGAAAAACTCGAACTTCATATCTTGTAATTGACCTGGGCCTCAAAAAAAATTCAACAGAAAGACAAATTTAGTTGAAACAAAGTTTTTTCGATGTATTTTGGATACTAAATTTTACAAAACCTTTTAGATATAAATATAATTGAATTGGGCCCCAAAAGTTTTTTTAATACCAAAATTTTTAGGTCTCATTATTATTTTCTATTTTTGGGCCCCAATTTTTGGGTGTAACCTGTTTTTTTTTTGTTTTTTTTGTGTGATTTCATAGATGGTATTAGTATTATGCGTAATTACTTATGCTAATTTTACCATTGTTTACCAAACAGTGTCTCATCCTATCGAACACAGATACAACGTGACACGGTAAGGACATGGTGCCACTTGTTTTGGTGTGCCCTACTGTATTTTGGAGTGTTTGTGAAATGTCCGATAGGTGTCCAACACGACAACCACATTTTGTTTTATTCTCTTTTCTTTCATTTCAGGCACTATCTAAAGCTCTCGGGGAGGATGAGCTATTGTATCTCAGGTCTCAGTTCAATTTATTAGAACCTAATAAGGAGGATCACATCTCGCTTGAGAACTTTCGGATGGTCAGTTTCATTCTTTAACATTTTCTTCGGCGAAGTTGAGCTTTGCTGTTATTTCAGCTATAGTTACATTTTGATTATGCAGGCACTCATGCGAAATGCAACCGATGCAATGCAAGTCTCCAAAGTTCCTGATATCTTGAATTTGGTGCGGCATCTTATAAGCTCTAAAGCTTGAAATAAGTACTTTGTAAAATTTCTTCTTGTTTATACCGTCATCTTTCAGCGCAATTTATTGTACATGTGACATTTATGATTTCTTGATTATAATCATGTAAATTCTCTTGATCCTTTCCAAATCCAAGAGAATGAAGATCAAACTATCCAAAGTATTGACGTTGTTTCTTTGGCAGATGGAACCAATCTCTAAGAGATGGATGGACTTTGAGGAGTTCTGTGCTGCCGCAGTCAGTCCTTATCATCTAGAGGCTTTGGAAGGGTGGGGGCAAATTGCCAGTGCAGCTTTCGAGTACTTTGAGCGAGAGGGAAATCGAGTTGTACTGTTGAGGAGCTGGCTCAGGTACCCCACGCACAAACCTACTTTTTGATTTTGAAATCTCACACACGCACACACAATTAGGGGACTCAAACCTACCTGAGAAAACATTTAGACTTATTCATGTATTTTTTGCGGATATTATGGAAAACTCTTAGCTCTCGTTTGGTTCACGGATTTAAGGAACCAAGAAAGAAAAGTTGTATCTTTCCTTTGTTTGGTAGCCACAAACTTGGAAATCAATTTCCTGACAAGGGTAAAAATTGGTGGGAATATGGTTCCACTCAAGACCCATGGGATTGATTTTCCCTCCCCCGTTCCCAACATTTATTACAACAGTTATGACAAAAGTAACCATGTGTCATTGCTTATTTTACCATTAATGTTATTTTTTATAATATTATTTTTATTTTAAAAGGTAAGGATATTATTGGAACATTGTTATATTTTGCTTCCCTTTCCTAGGTAGTTTTTTTGTTTTACCAAACAACGGAAAGGAAATGTGATAGGAATCATACTTTCTTTCCCATTTTCATGGAAAGTACAATGGAATTCATTTCCTTTCCGTGAACCAAACGAGGCCTTATTGTTCGTGTGCGGGTTGTGTGCAGGAAATGAACCTTGCTCCGACTCACCATTCTATGGTCCAAGACTGGATCAGAAACTCAGATGGCAAGCTCAGTTTTCTTGGATATACAAAATATTTGCACGGCATGACAATACGATCAAACATGATAAATCACTAGCATGTACAAAAATATCATTTTATTCTAAAGATTCATGTGTTTCATATAGGCTAATTTTTTACTTGAATATTTTGAACTATTACGTCTTTTCACTTTAATATATCATACTAGTCATGAATTTTACTTTTTTACTTCAATGTTAGAGGGTCCGACTATTGACATCCCATGTATTTCTAAGGACACCCCATGTAACTTAAGTGAAAAAATAAATTAATGTGTAAAGACGTAAATGACCCTCCACTTTCTCTCCCCAACCCAAAAGCAAAAACCCTCCACTTTCAGGGGTCTGATCCAAAGCCAGAACCCTCCACTTCTTAGTACACCCCACTTTCTCTCCCCAACCCAAAAATCCTCCACTTTCTCTCCCCAAGCAAAAAACCCTAAATTCTTCTTACTTTAAAGGAAGTTGAAGAAATCATAATGGAGGGACAAAATGCAGATGAATCTTCCAAGGTACGTTCCTCTTTTGTTGAATTTTTTCGTTTGTAATCGTGTGATTCGGTTTTTTTTTTTTGAATTTTTTTTTCAGAATTCGTGATCTGTTCGACCTGGACAAGTCGAACAGATCAACAGATGCTCGACCTGTAAGAGCCGAACATATAACGTTTGCCCGACCTGCTCTGGTCGAACAGTACGAGTTTGTTCGACTCTAATAGGCCGAACAGTTTAAGTTTGCACGACCTGCTGTGGTCGAACAATATTAGTTTTTTTTTCTCCTTATTCAGTTGTTAAATTTTTCACTGTAGGAAAACACTTCAAATGACAATGAAATTAACACTGAAATGAGCATTATCAGGCATCCAATGTTTGAAGAACAACGTAATTTCTTAGACGAATTTCATACGGATGCGTTATTTGAGAATCGTGAATCTTTGGTGAATTGGGTACGTACGGTAGGAAACCGTCATAATATGGTTATTTTGGTTAAACGATCGGATAGCAGAGATGGAAGGCGAGCTCGAGTAATTTTGGGTTGTGAGCGCGGTGGTAAATATCGGCAGAAGAAGCCAAAAGTCGATGAAAAAAATTCGACTAACATTGCCAAGAAGCCGAGACGTGAAAGGCTTACGGGCACGAAGAAATGTGATTGTCCATTTCAGTTGAAGGGAGTGCAAGCCAATGACGTAGGACAATGGTCATTGAGGGTTATATTCGGGTCACATAATCACCCACTGGGACGAAATTTGGTTGGACACTCATATGCCGGTCGACTGACCCCTGCAGAAGATCAACTTGTTAAAGACCCGACGAAGAACAATACAAGGCCAAAAGATATACTGAGCACGTTGAAAGATAGTTTTAGTGGGAATGAGTCAACATTGAAGACTATTTACAATGCTCGACATAAGCATAGAGTTGTCGAGCATGGAGGACTTTCTCAGATGCAATATTTGTTGGGAAAATTGGAGTCGGAAAAGTACTACTATCTGACTAGGAGATGTGAGCAACCTATCGAATGAAGGATCTTTTTATGCTCACCCGACTAGTGTGGACTTGTTGCGTGCATTTCCATATATTATATTGATGGATTGTACATACAAGACTAACAGGTATAAGATGCCACTTTTGGAAGTGGTAGGCGTTACTTCCACAAATATTACATTTTCAGTGGCATGTGTTTATATGGAGGCAGAGCGGGAAGACAATTATATATGGGCACTTAGTACGCTTAAAGGATTAGTGGATCAATCATTCTTACCCAAGGTGATTGTGACTGATCGTGAGTTAGCACTAATGAATGCCATAAGCGTTACTTTCCCCAGCTCCACTCACTTGCTTTGTCGGTGGCATATTAGCAAAAATATTTTGGCCATTTGCAAAAAGATGTTTCGTACCAAGGAGAAGTGGGATAGTTTCAATAATTCATGGAATTCGTTGGTTCTTGCTGAAGACCAACCTAGATTCAATGAGTTGCTTAGAAGATTGAAGCAAGATTTCTCCGATTATCCGAAAGCAGTTGAGTATGCCATCAATAATTGGATAGAGCCCTATAAAGAAAGATTTGTTTCGTGTTGGACAAACAATGTCATGCATTTTGAGAACACTTTGCATGTGTAAATGTTAATTATCTTACAAAGTATGAATCTCACTCTATAATTTTCATATTCACAGGGCGGAGAGTGCACATTCAAAATTGAAAAAATAATTGGGCACGAGTCAATCAACTTTTGAGATCTCATGGACAAGGATACACGACTTGCTGACAACGTCACACAACCAAATAAAAGCCTCATTTGAGATGTGTCTTAATGTTGCACCACATCGTTATAGTTCTCCGCTATTCAAGATTATCAGAGGATTGGTGTCTCATCATGCTCTTGGTAAGATTTATGAAGAGATGAAGGGTATAGAAACTACCGGAGTAGATCCTCTCCTTTGTGGTTGTGTGTTAAGGAGGACTTGCGGGTTACCTTGTGCACATGAACTTGCAGAGTTGAATCGGGATGGTCAGGTAATTCAGCTCGATATGGTTGAGAGATTTTGGCGGAAGTTGGATTCTGAACCCTACAAAACAGACAGTGTAGCTAATGAAGATATCCGAAGCCGTTGGGTGGAGACCATGACTGATATTAATTGTAAGTTTGAGGCGGCTACCGATTCTCAAAGGTTGTTGTTGCTGAAAAAAGTACGGGAGATATCAGTTCCTTCAACATCTTCGTTGCTTGAACCGGTGGTCCACAAACGAGCTCGTGGTAGGCCAAGTGTCACGCCCCAGTACCGAAATACGGGGACGGACTAGGCCAGTTACTCCATATGAGGTACGTAACGTCATACGGCGATCGTGGCTGTCGAGAGACTAGGGGGTACATGCTACAATCAAGTCTCCTATGGTCCCACAGAGTTCTATGTCTCAATCAATTAAGTCAAATCAGCAATTAAATGAACATTAAAGATAAAGCAGTAAGGCGTCCCTGACGCTTCATCAAAATGATCATGAGAGACTAGCTTTATAATTTAGCTATCTCAGAGAGTCAGGAGTACAAAATTATACACAGCTGCAGTCTGTTTAATTACAATTATGTACTGACACAAAATATTAAGTAATCCGACTAACAGGTGCCGGTGGCTAAACGCCGCAAAAGTATAAGCAGGAGTGGTGGAGAAGAAACCCACTCGAGTCCCCGAACCGCCATGCTCCTAGTATGCACCATGGATGTCAGGGAGGAAGATCGTGTCCTCTGGCTCTGCTACGAGATCTGGCCAAACAAAACCAGCGGGGTCAGCCCCGAATAGCAAGTACCGCCAAAGGGGCACAAGAGTTAAGATTAAAAATCCAACTAATAGAATGACTGATAATAGTAATACTTATGCTACTATTATAGGGTAGCGCAACATCCTCGAACCCATATGGCACCCTTACAACCAAACAAGGACAAAAGGTGCCGCATGGAGTCGGGACGTGTCGTACTCTATAACTTTCACATAAGTTAAAAAGGTATAAACCATAAAATCTCCTGATCGTGACTTCGGTCGATAGCCTATCGCAGCACAATAACCAACCCAACAATCAAACAAGAACATGTGTTGGATCATGTACCATGATAGACCATGTTCCTCAGTCATTCACAGAAGTAGCACTTCACAACCAGAATAAGTCTTCCGTTCATAACTTCGGTCCACAGCCTGTCATAGTACGATAACCAACCCAACAATCAAACAAGAACATGGGTTGGATCACGTACCACAACAGTCCGCTTCCCTCGGTTATTCGCGGAAGGTAAATAGGAAACATGCAAGTCGTTTTCACGGCCAATCAAGTCTACGAGTTTCTAGTGGGACGAGGTTATCCTCGCGTCATGTTATTAGAAAAATCCTCAGATCGTATCTTTCCAGCAAGGCTAGCCAACCCAGGGGTTCGCGTAGACAGGTGTCATGGAGCACAGGTCCCTCGTGAGGCCACCTTGCCCAGACATGTAATATATAGCAGGAATTAATCGGATACAGTCATCCACTCGTTGCGGATGACACAATATCCGTGGAGACCAGCCGGCGCGCCAAGACAACATCTCAGGGCGACTGGTGTAACACGATCTCGGGACTCTGCCCTCCCCATGCATCTAGTATATTCAGTTGCCTAGTTTAACCCTAGGTGAAATCTTGGACTCTCATGCTGTGGCCTGCATGATTATCCTCCTAAAGTCGTACTTTAGTACGAGTACCCTAAGTGAGGATCCATGTCAATCAGTATGTCAACATGTGCTACCCTCCTTAGTGTAATGCATCATTACAAATACGCCACGTGGAGTTACGAGTCATTTGTCGAGCATGAACAGGAACTGGGACATTCAGGTACATGTATCGGGTAGGAACACATTGTTCTCCGGGGTCACATTAGTGCTCATATCATGCTCGGGACAAAAGGCGTAAGGATATAAAATGGGCATATAATATCTAATAAAATATCAAAAGCATACGCACAACAAGGCAGCGTGGGTGAAAAGTCACGCAAGCTTACACAAGGCAGCGTGCGTAAAAAGTCACGCAGGCTCAAGGAGAGAGCTGCGTGAAAAGTCACGCAGGCTCAAGGGAAAGAGCAGCGTGAAAAGTCACGCAAGCTCAAGGGAGAGTGCTGCGTGAAAAGTCACGCAGGCTCAAGGGAAAGAGCAGCGTGAAAAGTCACGCAAGCTCAAGGGAGAGTGCTGCGTGAAAAGTCATGCAGACTCGAGGGAAGAGCTGTGTGAAAAGTCACGCAGGCTCAAGGGAAAGAGCAGCGTGAAAAGTCACGCAAGCTCAAGGGAGAGTGCTGCGTGAAAAGTCACGCAGGCTCAAGGGAAAGAGCAGCGTGAAAAGTCACGCAAGCTCAAGGGAGAGTGCTGCGTGAAAAGTCACGCAGACTCAAGGGAAGAGCTGTGTGAAAAGTCACGCAAGCTCAAGGGAGAGTGCTGCGTGAAAAGTCACGCAAGCTCAAGGGAGAGTACTGCGTGAAAAGTCACGCAGGCTCAAGGGAAAGAGCAGCGTGAAAAGTCACGCAAGCTCAAGGGAGAGTGCTGCGTGAAAAGTCACGCAGACTCGAGGGAGCAGCGTAGGTGAAAAGTCACGCACGCTACGGGAGACACGCTTCCAACAGGAAACGTACCTAAGTCTGCGTACGCAGCGCTAAAGAGCGCGCGTAGCTCAGTGTGCGTGAGCTAAGAAGCTCTGCACACTGCTCACTGTCTTCTCCAAACAGCAAGAACACTATGGCAGAACCCAAAACTTCAAAAACAACATAACTTGGTCATCCGAACTCCAAATCCGGATTTCCAAAGTTCCAACTTGGGTGAAATGGAATTCTCTTCCACCTGGAAGCATCAAAACCCATAAAACTTCAACGAAAATAGATCAAAACTAAGGAAATCCGAAAATGATTAAAACTTAGATCTACAAAAATCAAAGCTTCAAAATAGAAATTTCCAAGTTCTAAACTAGTATAGATTGAGGAGAAGAACATGTTTTGGCAAATAGTTTTGTAAGAATCATTAACAAAATTATGGATCCTTCTCTTGAGCAAGTTGGTACTTGCCTTGGTTGGTGGAGGAAGTAAATGAGAAGAAGTAAAATGAGAGGAGAGAGAAGGAGATGAGTTATTATATAGAATCTTGAACCCATGGGTTCATGATGAACCAAAGGGTTCATGATGAACCATGGGTGAACCAAGAATAGGTTACCCAAATGAGCCAAAACTGTAGGCCCAAATGCAGAAAATAAATTAGGAAATAATATTTTGTCGAATATTTTTGGGAAATGCATGAAGAAATACTGCATAATAAATATCATATAAATTCAAGGTAAATACAATTTATCGGTTTACGTATTAAAATACGTATTCCAGGATTGGGGAGTGACATCTCTACCCTTCTTAGAAAAATTCCGTCCTCGGAATTCCAGCCAAGACAAGATAGTGAAATCAGGGCAAGCAAGGCACAATCATATATATAAGTTAACTATCATAGCAGTTATTATCATACATCACAAAGTGCAAAATAAGCAGGTGCAGAAAAGCATGGATTCGTGTCAATAAGGTGCATAAATATACCTTATTAGTCAAACAAATACGGATAACGAGATCTGATCTCGTCCTCGCGCTTCCAGGTTGACTCTCCCGAAGAGTGATGGTTCCAAGAAACACGGACAAGGCTTATCGTCCGATTCTTGAGTACCTTCTCTCGCCGGTCCAAAATAGATACGGGTTGTTCCTCGTAAGTTAGGTCGGTACCAACGACTAACTCAGAATGATCGAGGACATGACTCGGATCTGGGACATACCCACGTAATTGGGACACATGAAACACATCATGTATGCCAGTTAACGAAGGCGGAAGGGCAAGTCGATAAGCCACATCGCCTACCCGAGCGAGAATCTTGAAAGGACCAACGTATCTTGGACTAAGCTTTCCCCGGGTTCCAAATCTGATGATACCCCGAGTAGGCAAAATCCGCAGAAACACTTGGTCGCCAACTCTGAACTCTAGAGGCCTACGATGCTGATCTGCCCAGTGACGATGTCGGTCCTTTGCAACTCGAAGGCGCTCTCTGACTAACTTAACTATCTCCACAGTTTGCGTGATCATCTCTGGCCCCAACAACTTCCGTTCTCCGACGTCGTCCCATGCCAAAGGGGACCTGCACTTCCTTCCGTACAATGCTTCGAACGGGGCCATCTGAATGCTAGCCTGATAGCTGTTGTTATAGGAGAACTCCACTAGATGAAGGTGATACTCCCAAGATCCGCCAAAATCCAAGGTACACGCCCGTAGCATATCTTCTAATGTCTGAATGGTTCTTTCTGATTGCCCGTCAGTTTGTGGATGATAAGCAGTACTGAATCTTAACTTGGTTCCCAAACTTTGGTGCAAGCTCTGCCAAAAATGGGAAGTAAACCGCGTATCCCGATCTGATACTATACTAACTGGAACACCGTGCTGCCTTACTATCTGTTTCATGTACATTTCTGCTAGCTGTTCAGTAGTCTGTCCAACTCGGAAGGGAAGGAAATGAGCGACCTTCGTGAGTCGATCTACTATTACCCAGACTGCATTCATGCCAGCTGGGGATCTAGGTAAACCGGTCACAAAATCCATCGTGATGTGCTCCCATTTCCATTCTGGGATAGGAAGCGGCTGTAGCAACCATGCTGGTCTCTGCTGCTCGGCTTTCACCTGCTGACATACCAGACACTTGGATACAAATCTCGCTATCTCTCTTTTCATGCCATTCCACCAAAAGAACTGCCTGATATCTCGATACATCTTCGTTCCTCCTGGATGAATGGAGTAAATAGAACTATGAGCTTCGGACATAACTTCTTGCCGAAGGTCTCCACTCGGTACACAGAGTCTGTTTCCAAACCTGAGCGTACCATCTTCATGAATCACTAACTCCTTCCTACGGCCTGATTCACACTCCGACCGCAACTTCTGAATCTGTGGATCTCCTGCTTGTGCTGCCCTTATCCTCTCTACTAAGGTTGACTGAATCTGCATACTGGTCATTCTTCCTATATTCCTTGGCAAAACTACTTCGATTCCCATACTCTGAAGGTCTTCTAGAATATGCTTCTGCGAGGTCAAGATAAAGACACTGTCTCTCCTACTCAGTGCATCTGCAACTACATTCGCCTTGCCTGGATGATACTGAAGATCTAAATCAAAATCCTTCAGCAGTTCTAACCATCTTCTTTGCCTCATGTTCAAATCTCGCTGCGTGAATACGTATTTCAAACTCTTATGATCAGTATAGATCTCTACCCGATCCCCGTATAAATAATGCCTCCACAACTTGAGTGAAAACACCACAGCTGCTAACTCCAAATCGTGAGTCGGGTAATTTTTCTCATGGTCTCGAAGCTGCCGAGACGCATATGCTATCACTTTTTCATGCTGCATCAATACACATCCAAGACCCTTCCCTGATGCGTCACAATATACTGTAAAGCCTCCTGCTCCTACTGGAAGTGTCAAGATCGGGGCTGAGATCAATCTCTTCTTCAATTCTTCAAATGATGCCTGACAGCTAGCTGACCAAACAAACTCTACGTCCTTGTGCGTCAAACGCGTTAAGGGCGCAGAGATCTTGGCAAAGTCCGCCACGAACCTTCTGTAGTAACCAGCTAATCCTAAGAAACTTCGCACTTCTGCAACCGTTCTCGGGACTGGCCAATGCTCTACGGCCTCAATCTTCTTCGGATCCACTGACACTCCTGCCCCAGAAATTACATGCCCCAGGAACGAAATGTGATCTAACCAGAATTCACACTTGTCGAGCTTCGCATAAAGTTGATGCTCCCTCAATGTCTGTAAGACAGTCCTAAGATGTTTCTCATGCTCCTCTTCACTGCTGGAATAGACAAGAATGTCATCTATGAACACCACCACAAATTTATCCAAGTACGGCAGAAAGATGCGGTTCATTAAATCCATGAATACTGCGGGGGCGTTGGTTAGTCCAAAGGGCATTACTAAAAACTCATAATGCCCATATCTAGATCTGAATGCTGTCTTCGGTATGTCTTGCTCCCGGACTCTTACTTGATAGTATCCTGACCTAAGATCGATCTTGGAAAAGACGCTGGCCTTGCTCAACTGGTCAAACAGGTCATCAATCCTTGGCAGCGGGTACTTATTCTTCACTGTTACTGCATTCAGCTTGCGGTAGTCGATGCACATCCTCGTCGACCCATCCTTCTTGGGAACTAGAATCACTGGCGCGGCCCAGGGCGATTTACTGTCTCGGATGAATCCCTTAGACTTCAACTCTTCTTCATGTTGATATAACTTATCCTGTTCTGACGGCGACATTCTGTAAACTCTATCTGCAATAGGCCTCGTTCCAGGGTTCAACTCAATGCTAAATTCTACCTCTCTGACTGGGGGTATCCCTGGGAGCTCATCAGGGAAGACGTCGAGAAAATCTTCGACCACTCTCGAAATCTGTCCTGGCTCTGACACTGCTGCTGAGATGACGCCTCCGGCCTGATTCTTCAAGGTTCGAGTAAAGATGAACTGCTCCATCCCAGGAACACTGAATATGACCCTACCTCCTCTACAATCAATTGTCGCATGACTGTCTCTCAACCAGTCCATGCCAAGAACGACATCAAAATTCCCCATAGGGAATTCAATCAATGATGCGGGCAATAAATGCCCACACACCTCCACCGGACATGAGAAGCGCACTCTGCTAACTTCTACGAGCCCATTGCCGGTGAGTATATCCATCCTCTCCGGCAATGCCTCAAACTCTAATCCAATCCGTGTATCATATTGTGCAGAGATGAATGAGTGAGTAGCGCCTGAATCAAATAATGCTACAGCGGAAAATGAGGTGACGAGAATTTTACCTGCCACCACGTCACTAGACGCTAGAGCCTCTCCCAAGGTCAATGTGAGAGCCTGGCCCCGCGGAGCCCCTTGTTGCGGCCTTCCTCGACCATGCTGTTGCTGCCTCTGAGGGCCTTCGGCTTCCTGTGCCTGGCGGAACATCTGAGCCTGCGTTGGCAGACGCTGGGCTAGGGGCCTTACTGCTAATACTGGCCCTCCACTCGGGGTTGCCACTGGAGCTGGCAATGCTGGAAACTGTTGAGCTGGCCCTCCTGGCCTCTGCATCATAGGACAAGTGGAAATACGGTGGTCTGCACGACCACACCTCAAACATAAGCCATTCGCTGACCGACACACCTCCCTCGTGTGCCCTGCCTTCCCACAGAAGGTACAGCCCTGGGGTGCTCCCTGACACTGCTGCTGGTTCCTCGGCTGCTGATGCCGAACTGGCGCTGTATTAGTTGACACGGCCGTCCTTCGCGGCGCTCCTGCATCATGAATACGTACACCGGGTGCTGGTGTCGACGTTCGCTGCACTGCTCCTCCTCCAACTTGGGAATGAGATCTCTTCTGACCTCCTGTCCTTGATGCTAACCTCTGCTGGGTAAGCTCGTGCCTCCGAGCGGCCGTCAAAACAGCGTCAAACGTCTGGTAGTCGTGTCCTTCCACAAGCTGTAATAGTTCCAAATGAAGTCCCTGCTGGAACCTCATAGCCTTCTCCGGCTCCGTTGCCACCATTGCTGGTGCGAAACGGCACAATCTGCAGAACTCTGCTGCATACCCATCTACGGTCTTGCCTGCTTGCTTGAGACTGATAAACTTCTGTTGGAGCTCATATCGAGCTACTACGCCAAAATACTTGGCCTTGAATCTGTCACTGAAGGTGGTCCAACGAACAGGACGTCTTATACCAACTTCTTCTGATGCCCACCAGTCGCGGGCAAGATCCTGAAGTACTAATTTGACCTGATCAACCTTCTCATCATCTGGAACCTTGGCCGCCACAAGAATGGCTTCAATGTCTTGAATCCAGGCATCCGCAGTGATGGCATCCTCCGTGCCATCAAAATACCTCGGGTTCAAGCGACGGAACCTTCCTGATGCTCCCGAGTCAACCCCGGCACTCCTCTCAAGAGCTAACTGAATCTCCTGGTTCAGCAACACGTTCTGCTCCTGCTGCCGAGTCTGTTGCTGTTGGTGAGTGACAAGAATCCCTCGGACGATCTCCAGGAGTGCTACGGCATCTGGTACTGCCGTCGCTGCTGGTGCTGCAGGAGTTCCAATAACCTGCGGCTGCACTGCCTCTGGTCCCACTTCTGCTCGTGCCTGCCCTGGGGAAGGTTCTCTCCCCTGTTGCTGCCCAGTCGAGCCATGCTCTTGCTGCTCTTCCTCATGGGCCTCACCCGCTACTGAGAATGAAGCACCCCTATAGAGAAAGATATAAGATTATCAAGTCCGGACAAGGAAGATTTCGAGGATGCAAGTCAGGTTAGAGATCAAGACAAGGACAGAGAATTCGAAACAGAATTTCAAGGGGAACAAGTTGTGATTGAGACTCCTAATAATTCGCAATACCCCACAAGTCTGGAAATCAGACCTGCATGGGCCACCACTAAAACCTTGTCACGCCCCAGTACCGAAATACGGGGACGGACTAGGCCAGCTACTCCATATGAGGTACGTAACGTCATACGGCGATCGTGGCTGCCGAGAGACTAGGGGGTACATGCTACAATCAAGTCTCCTATGGTCCCACAGAGTTCTATGTCTCAATCAATTAAGTCAAATCAGCAATTAAATGAACATTAAAGATAAAGCAGTAAGGCATCCCTGACGCTTCATCAAAATGATTATGAGAGACTAGCTTTATAATTTAGCTATCTCAGAGAGTCAGGAGTACAAAATTATACACAGCTGCAGTCTGTTTAATTACAATTATGTACTGACACAAAATATCAAGTAATCCGGCTAACAGGTGCCGGTGGCTAAACGCCGCAAAAGTATAAGCAGGAGTGGTGGAGAAGAAACCCACTCGAGTCCCCGAACCGCCATGCTCCTAGTATGCACCATGGATGTCAGGGAGGAAGATCGTGTCCTCTAGCTCTGCTACGAGATCTGGCCAAACAAAACCAGCGGGGTCAGCCCCGAATAGCAAGTACCGCCAAAGGGGCACAAGAGTTAAGATTAAAAACCCAACTAATAGAATGACTGATAATAGTAATACTTATGCTACTATTATAGGGTAGCGCAACATCCTCGAACCCATATGGCACCCTTACAACCAAACAAGGACAAAAGGTGCCGCATGGAGTCGGGACGTGTCGTACTCTATAACTTTCACATAAGTTAAAAAGGTATAAACCATAAAATCTCCTGATCGTGACTTCGGTCGATAGCCTATCGCAGCACAATAACCAACCCAACAATCAAACAAGAACATGGGTTGGATCATGTACCATGATAGACCATGTTCCTCAGTCATTCACAGAAGTAGCACTTCACAACCAGAATAAGTCTTCCGTTCATAACTTCGGTCCACAGCCTGTCATAGTACGATAACCAACCCAACAATCAAACAAGAACATGGGTTGGATCACGTACCACAACAGTCCGCTTCCCTCGGTTATTCGCGGAAGGTAAATAGGAAACATGCAAGTCGTTTTCACGGCCAATCAAGTCTACGAGTTTCTAGTGGGACGAGGTTATCCTCGCGTCATGTTATTAGAAAAATTCTCAGATCGTATCTTTCCAGCAAGGCTAGCCAACCCAGGGGTTCGCGTAGACAGGTGTCATGGAGCACAGGTCCCTCGTGAGGCCACCTTGCCCAGACATGTAATATATAGCAGGAATTAATCGGATACAGTCATCCACTCGTTGCGGATGACACAATATCCGTGGAGACCAGCCGGCGCGCCAAGACAACATCTCAGGGCGACTGGTGTAACATGATCTCGGGACTCTGCCCTCCCCATGCATCTAGTATATTCAGTTGCCTAGTTTAACCCTAGGTGAAATCTTGGACTCTCATGCTGTGGCCTGCATGATTATCCTCCTAAAGTCGTACTTTAGTACGAGTACCCTAAGTGAGGATCCATGTCAATCAGTATGTCAACATGTGCTACCCTCCTTAGTGTAATGCATCATTACAAATACGCCACGTGGAGTTACGAGTCATTTGTCGAGCATGAACATGAACTGGGACATTCAGGTACATGTATCGGGTAGGAACACATTGTTCTCCGGGGTCACATTAGTGCTCATATCATGCTCGGGACAAAAGGCGTAAGGATATAAAATGGGCATATAATATCTAATAAAATATCAAAAGCATACGCACAACAAGGCAGCGTGGGTGAAAAGTCACGCAAGCTTACACAAGGCAGCGTGCGTAAAAAGTCACGCAGGCTCAAGGAGAGAGCTGCGTGAAAAGTCACGCAGGCTCAAGGGAAAGAGCAGCGTGAAAAGTCACGCAAGCTCAAGGGAGAGTGCTGCGTGAAAAGTCACGCAGGCTCAAGGGAAAGAGCAGCGTGAAAAGTCACGCAAGCTCAAGGGAGAGTGCTGCGTGAAAAGTCACGCAGACTCAAGGGAAGAGCTGTGTGAAAAGTCACGCAGGCTCAAGGGAAAGAGCAGCGTGAAAAGTCACGCAAGCTCAAGGGAGAGTGCTGCGTGAAAAGTCACGCAAGCTCAAGGGAAAGTGCAGCGTGAAAAGTCACGCAAGCTCAGGGAGAGTGCTGCGTGAAAAGTCACGCAGGCTCAAGAGAAAGAGCAGCGTGAAAAGTCACGCAAGCTCAAGGGAGAGTGCTGCGTGAAAAGTCACGCAGACTCAAGGGAAGAGCTGTGTGAAAAGTCACGCAGGCTCAAGGGAAAGAGCAGCGTGAAAAGTCACGCAAGCTCAAGGGAGAGTGCTGCGTGAAAAGTCACGCAGGCTCAAGGGAGCAGCGTAGGTGAAAAGTCACGCACGCTACGAGAGACACGCTTCCAACAGGAAACGTACCTAAGTCTGCGTACGCAGCGCTAAAGAGCGCGCGTAGCTCAGTGTGCGTGAGCTAAGAAGCTCTGCACACTGCTCAATGTCTTCTCCAAACAGCAAGAACACTATGGCAGAACCCAAAACTTCAAAAACAACATAACTTGGTCATCCGAACTCCAAATCCGGATTTCCAAAGTTCCAACTTGGGTGAAATGGAATTCTCTTCCACCTGGAAGCATCAAAACCCACAAAACTTCAACGAAAATAGATCAAAACTAAGGAAATCCGAAAATGATTAAAACTTAGATCTACAAAAATCAAAGCTTCAAAATAGAAATTTCCAAGTTCTAAACTAGTATAGATTGAGGAGAAGAACATGTTTTGGCAAATAGTTTTGTAAGAATCATTAACAAAATTATGGATCCTTCTCTTGAGCAAGTTGGTACTTGCCTTGGTTGGTGGAGGAAGTAAATGAGAAGAAGTAAAATGAGAGGAGAGAGAAGGAGATGAGTTATTATATAGAATCTTGAACCCATGGGTTCATGATGAACCAAAGGGTTCATGATGAACCATGGGTGAACCAAGAATAGGTTACCCAAATGAGCCAAAACTGTAGGCCCAAATGCAGAAAATAAATTAGGAAATAATATTTTGTCGAATATTTTTGGGAAATGCATGAAGAAATACTGCATAATAAATATCATATAAATTCAAGGTAAATACAATTTATCGGTTTACGTATTAAAATACGTATTCCAGGATTGGGGAGTGACACCAAGCAAAACGAAAATCCGCCATGCAAATTCGACGAAACGGAACCCAAGCAAATTCGAAATTGTAGAGTCTGCTGACGATAGTTGTTCTCCGTTGGATGAAACTATCATTGTCGGTGCTCACCCTTCGGCAAAACCAATGTTTTCTTCCATCCGAAGGAAAAAGGATCCGGTCCAACGCAAGTCATCACGCAATGAACCCGATTTTGCATACATACAACAAGTTCCATCTCATTTCCATCCCTATGTGTTGAGTACGAAAAATGTACTAGGGGATGGACATTGTGGTTTTCGATGCATAGCCCATGCACTTGGGTTGGGGGAGGAATCCTGGCCGAAAGTTCGTACTGACATGATTCAAGAGCTAACAAACTTGGAAGATTTATACGCTAGATGTAACTTGCTTAAGGGGTCTCCCGAAGATGTACGAGTAGCTTTGAATTATTTTACAACACCCATTTATGACAGTAAGTACTGGTGGTCATACCCAGATATGTACTACTTGGCGGCGTCGGCCTACAATATGGCCATCGTCCACATGCACAAGAACGGTTCCTCGTTGTTCTACCTATGAGGACTGAAGTTCCAACACTTCCTCAGCTTGTATGCATGGCATTTGTTAACGAAAATCATTTCATCTTGGTAAATTTTAGTACGAACATCATTTCATCTTGGTAAATCATTTGTTAACGTAAATTATAGTGACATGTTATGTTTTGTATGCAGGTAAATTTGGCCGAAGACGCACCGCTACCATCCATTATCACCAGGTGGTCTATTCTGCGTCTTCCATGTGCATCCGGTTGGGAGGATATCTACAAAGAACGGATCAAAAAGTATAAGGAAATTGTTCCATCCGGTAGCTCACATGTTGAGGATTTGGCCGATTAGCGAGGACGATTAATTGTATTGAATTCCATGAACTTTATGAAATTGTATTAAATGCATGTGGACAGCTTGGTTCCATGAAGTATCATGTATTTGTACCAAAAAAATGATGTATTGGTAACAAAAGTTGTGAATTGGTACTTTGGGATGATCTTCCATGTGAAAAGTTGTGAATTGGTACTTTGGGATGATGTATTGGTAACAAAAGTTGTGAATTGGTACTTTTGCAATTGAAATGTACTTGTACTTATATTTTTTGACTGAAAATGTACTGCTCGGCCACAATTGGTCGTCCAGGTTCATACTGTTCGACCACAACAGGTCGAACACTTGCAAACTGTTCGACCTGTATTGGTCGAACAGTATGCAATTGTTCGACATGTTGTGGTCGAACAGTATGAACCTGGACGACCAATTGTGGCCGAGCAGTACATTTTCAGTCAAAAAATATAAGTACAAGTACCATTTAACAAAGTAACAACCAACATTTCATACAACAAACATTTAACAACCAACTTTTATCAAGAATTTCAAAGTAACATTTAACAAAGTCCAAGCCACATTTAGCAACCAACAAACAAAATTTAACAAAGTCAATGCCGCTTGTAATCACGATTCACCACTTGTAATCAAGATTCACCACAAAATCTTAACAACCACATATTAACAAAAACCACATCAAAAAACATCTTTAAAACCACTTGTAGTCATAGTCTATGACCTACGACGACGCCTACGGCTTGGTTCCCTCCTAGAAGATTCAGGTTTTTGTTGGGGCTCGAGCTTTAGTGCACCATATGCGCCAACTATGGCTGTCTCTATGATCGACGGGTCTAGTGCCTCTTGATTGTCCATCAATTGCTGGTACGCCGGTTGTAGATATTCTAATGCATTTTCGATCATGCCCCATGGGTCTGGCCCTGTCTGGGTAGATGTAGTACCAGCGGCGCTAGAGACGTTATCTGGATTTTGGACGATAGGATGTGAAAACGTCCTATACCAAACCATATAATCATTTGTACACTCCCATGCAGGGTTGGCAGCTCTCCCACGGGCTTCGGGAGACAGTACATGGCTGCGCCAGTATTGGAAGTAGCCTCCTAGAACATTGAACGCCAGCTTGTACTGCTGGCTCGTGCTTCCCCGACGGACCTCACTTGGAAACAAAGGATCGTAAGGAATTTTTTGTCGTAGCCCAAATTGTCGAAGGACACGGTCGGGATGATACGGCTCTACAATGTCAAAGGCACGTATACATCCATGAAAGAAAGTCACGTCGTCGCGAGGAAAACTGTTCCTCATTCCGTGGTAGGGTGTCCAATTCACCTACATCATAAATTGAAACAATTAGTTATGGGTAGAACACAAGTTATGAGTAAATGGATAAATTAACACTCACATTGTGGACTTGAAGATTGTCCAATACCTCCCTGATGGATGAGACCATGTTGGTACCTGGTCCAGCATGGGGTCTATTGGCCCACCTCATAGCAAGTAGGTCCCCCATCTTATAGTTGACGTTATGTGTAGGCCTCGTGAAGGGAAAATACTCGAATATCCAGGCCTACAATACGAAAATATGAAGCATATTGGTCGTTGTATAACATTAAAAAAATGCATATCACAGGCTGAGATATAGATACCTCCAGTAAAGTCAAGTATCCACATATTTGGCGGACCCCACTCCGAGATGCTACTCCAAGCTGTCGGTATAAGAAAGCTAAAGCAGCAGCTCCCCAGGCATAGTCATTGACGTTGTTGATATTCTCTAAAAGGCTGAGAACTTTTGTATCAACACGTGTTCCACTTTTGTCAGAAAATATTGTGCATCCAAGTACGAACCATAAATATGCACGGATGGCACGCCTTCTTTTCGCATTATCCGTGCTACTGACGTCTGACTCAAATTCAGACCGGAGCCACTCCATCCGGACCGAGCTACCTCTCTGGCCCAGAAGCTCAGTATGTGCATCCCTTTCTGACACCCCCCAACAACCTATTAATCATCTTCTTTGGCTCCTCCCGTCCCCTTGCTGACAATGGTTCAACCACTGGTAGCCCACTGACCGGGAGTCCGATGAGACAAAAAACATCATCCAACGTAATTGTCATCTCACCGAATGGCATGTGGAATGTGTTAGTCTCTGGTTGCCAACGCTCGAGAAACGCACAAATTAGATTCTTATTTGGCGTCTTGTACGAAAACGACCTTAATTTCGCAACTCGAGAGTTCCGAAGCAACTCGCTTATATTGCCTTCTAAATTCCATGTATCCATCTTGGTTGTGTGGCACCAACACCTCAATACGGGCCTCTCAATTCCGTTCCAAATCTCGTACGCCACATGAGTTTTGAAACTTGGAATAAGTCGGGGATCCTCAGGTCCACCGGGACAAGGGCCCGTCAAAATATCAGCGTCTTCTTCCTCTTCTTCATCTGTGCGCCGCTCTTCGTCTGCGTGGCCTTCTTCTTCGTCTAATTGGCCGGTCGTTTGAGTCGGAGCAACGACCGTAGCTTCTTCAAGACGTGCACGTTCTTGTTCTTCGGCACGACGTCTCCTAGCAGAAGCATGAGTGGCATCCCTCCGCCTAGTGTTTCCTGCAAATTTAATCAACAACCATAAATTAAGGAGAAAAAATATGTTTTGCCTTCAAAATGTACTGTTCGACCAATAATTGTCGGACAAACCCATACTGTTCGACCAGAGCAGGTCGAACAAAAGTAAACTGTTCGACCAGAGAAGGTCGAACAAAAGTAAACCGTTCGACCAGAGCAGGTCGAACATTTGTTGTATGTCCGACCGACCAGGGTCGAACAGGGCCGCGAATTCCAAAAAAAATTTCGAACTATTGTTTCGTTTTTGTCACAATCGATCGGTTTCGAAACATATACAGAGATCCTAAACGAAGATAGAAACTAATTTCGAACAAGATTACTCATCTACATGTCGATTTGCGGAAATTTACCTTCCGATTGAACTTGTTTTCCTCTATCCATTGCGAAGCCGAACAAGGGAGAACTCTTCGACGAAGGGGAGACGACCGGGCAGCGACTGGAGGGACCGAAGTTGGCTTTGGAGTGAGGAGAGTGGAGTGTTAGGGTTTTGTGAGGGAGGAGAGTGGAATGTTAGGGTTTTGTGAGGGAGGAGAGTGGAGTGGAATGTTAGGGTTTTAGTGGGGTGTACTTAGAAAGCTTTGAGATGGGGGTGTAGAATAGGTAAGGGTATTTTTGTCAAATATTGGGGTGTACTTAGTATTTTTATAAGCTTAATCAACTACATGTGGGGTGTACTTAGAAATTGGGGTGTTCTTAGAAATACATGGGGTGTCAATAGTCGGACCCAATGTTAGAACTATCACTCTTTAGTTCAAACGTATATAGCCAAATGACCATAATACCCTTTTAATAAAATAAAGAATATTTAATTAAAAATATAAAACAATTATGTTCCTTCCATCTTCGTAATCCTAACCCTTGCCCATATGGAATGGTTATGCACGCCTGATTACATAAAACGATCTGAGATGGAGGACATCAAAACCTACTATGACTTGGGATTTCCGAAATTTTCCAATGCAAATTCAGAGAATGTCTGTTCAGTGACCCCAACCTTAGTAGAAAAAGGAAAGAAAAAAAAAGTTTCCATTGTCGAACATATTTAAATGGTGTTAATTAATCCTATGTACAAAGTCTCTGATATATGTGTCAGCTGACTTCTCACGGACAATTTGCTACTCGATGCAAATTAAGAATTTATACGGCAGCTAATACTTATTTCAGAGAAGTGCACATTGTGTAGTATGAGAGCTTTGACCAAGGAATGATACTCATTCAATGATGTAGATCGAATATTTTGCTGCATAAACTTTTGAGAGAGTGCAAGAGAATGATAGAATATACATATAATTAAGTCATAGATTATTCAAATATACCAATTCTTCAACTTTAACTACGATATATAAGTTGATTACGGACATACTATGTACTATAATAGCGATCGATAGAACATGGATCACTGATCCGCCCTAAAGTACTTGGCTGAGTTTTTCTAGTGTACATAGGTGGTTTCAACCATCTAAATCTCTCTATTTTCCTACATTAACAAGACCTAGGGGTGCAATTCGGACGGGTTGGATCGAGTTTGAGCTCAACCTGAGATAGTCCAAGCTCGAGTTCGAGCCCAACCCGACCTCGGCTTCGATGTATGAAATCCAAGATCGAGCCTGGAGGAATAGAGAAGCACCTAAGTTCCTAGGGTGTGGTTGAGTCCATCGGCTTTATCGGACTTTAATATGATATTTGAAATAATTTTATAGAAGATTAATAAAACACATAATTAAATAGCAATAATGTCTCAATTATTGTAAAGTACAAGCAAAAATATGATTTAGGGTAAAGAGTTGAAGATTTTGGATGAAAAACTTTATATATATATATATATATATATATATATATATATATATATATATATATATCCGAGTCCAACCCAATTTCTTGATCGGGTTCAGATATTTTAATCCGAGTCCAACGCCAAGTATCTTCAACCATAACTCAATCTTTTAATGGTAACGGATTTATCCGATCGGACTCGTGTTTAGCCCCGTATAATGTGAATCATGTATTAGCATCAGCCTTGTGCTATACTAGAATGCTTTTTTTACCCATATATTTCAATTAGATATAAGTTGTTACAGTACAGACGAGATTACAAATACAAAGACGGATACGGATACAAACCCAATGGACAAAACCATTTTTAGTTGCCTCTTAGTTATGGGGTCGGCTATCCGCACCCCACCACATACTACGCACACCCCAAAAATAAAAAAATTTTCTATTCTACCCCTCCCCTCCCTTCCCCCGAACTGCTCAGCACATCCCACCCCCTCCCGACCCCCTTCCTCCTCCTCCTCCCGCCGAGCCGCCTCCTCCTCCACCCGACCCTCCCCTCCTCCTCCTCCACCCGACCCTCCCCTCCTCCCGCCGACCCTCGGCCTCTTCCTCCTCCGCTCTCCCCTCCGCCTCCTCATCCCGCTCCCCTCCCTCCCCCCCCACCCTCTCCCCTCCCTCCGATCCTCCTCCACCTCCTCCCGACCCCCTCCCCTACTCCTCCTCCTCCCGCCGATCCTCCTCCTCCTCCTCCGGTCGACCCTCCTCTTCCCAACCCTCCTCCTCCTCCCCTCCCCTCCGGATCCCTCCTCCTCCTCCGGGGTCGGAGGTCGGGGTCGAAGGTCGGAGGAGGAGGGGTCGGGATTGGGGGAGGAGGAGGAGGAGGCTCGGCGGGAGGAGGAGGATGGGGGTCGGGAGGGGGGTGGGGTGTGCTGACTAGTTCGGGGGAAGGGAGGGGAGGGGTAGAATAGGAATTTTTTTATTTTTAGGATGTGTTTAGCATGTGGTGGGGTGCGGATAGCCGCACCCCTTAGTTATCCCGTTCGGTAAGTTACTAATCCTCTTTTGGGAGATTACATAACAAAAAGGAAAGGTTTAGTGACTCGATCATGATGAGTTAGGTTTGTGATGATTTTAGGGTTAGGTAGCAGATCCACATCTGTCAGTAAGGAATATTACCACCCTCCAACCACACCAATCCACTGAGGCACACGCACCATACGTTCTGAAAGCACACCTTTTCGTTTCCTCTGGCCTGTTCCCAATAAGAAACGTTTTTCTCACTCAATATATTATAATTTGTTATATATATATATATATATATATATATATATATATATATATATATATATATATATATATATAGGGTCCTTCTACAATACATTCTATAAAAAAATTTGTATCGATACATCCAAAATCTGAACCATTGGATGTTGATCCAATGGTTCTGATTGAGGTCAAAAGTCAAAATCAGCATTAAATGATATTTCTTACTCTATTAATCTAAATCAACATTAATGCTGATTTTGACTTTTGACCTCAATCCGAACCATTGGATCAACATCCAATGGTTCAGATTTTGGATGTATTGATACAAATTTTTTCATATGATGTATTGAAGAATTTTCCATATATATATATATATATATATATATATATATATATATATATGAGTATGATATATCTTTACGTTTGAAAAGGATCCAAAATGTGCCGTCATATACTTGATTTTTTTCTTTCTAAAATCCTATAAACATATCTATAACAAATTAAAATTAAAATATTTTTTTTTGAATAAAAATTAAAATATATTCAATATTTAAATTATATTTAAACTAAGTATTATCCATATATATATATATATATATATATATATATATATATATATATATATATATATATATGGATATATTCTACTATATAATAGGAAAACTTTTGAATTCTGAAAATATCCTTACATGTCTATACTAATTAAAAATGGTTCATTAATTTTAATAAGGACAACTTAGTAATTACGACGACTATCCTTTGGTCTTCCTAAAAAGTCTTTCTAAGTTAATTAAAAGAATGTTAAAATACGTGTAAGGCACGTGCACATATGCTAGTATGTATAAAATAAATTTTAAGTAAATATATTAAAATCATATTTAAACTATGTAAATATAATTTAAATTTGTATCTATTTTTTTAACAATGTTATTTATTTTTGTACGTGAATATGACTAAATTTAAGTTTGGTTTCCTACTCTTGATCTCTAGCAAAGCTAAGACTTTTTTTTTCCCTTCCCCAAATGGTCCCCGAATTGAAGAAAATAATCTCCAAGTAAAACTTGATCTGTTCTAGCCAACTTGTCAGTCAGTCAGTCAGAGTTTAGCGGATATGCATGGAAAAGAGTAACATTATTGCTTAATTGTCAACAAAACCTACAGCAAGTATATGCATAATTTAGCGCAGTCTTCGTATGAGTCTGTTTCATGACGTTCATAAAATTTATGACATGTTGATCCTCTGGATGCCGTTTGGTGATGGCCAGGGACGCGGCGACTACTTGCATATATGTAAGAATGGAATTGTGCCGAGAGTGCTAATATTTGACAAATCATAGAGCTAACAAAACCTTTCACACTGAGGAAGTAATGACATCTACGTACGTACAATGATGTCAATCCCACTTTTGTTGATGTGATTGGAATTTCTTGTGTTTAAAATCAATTCACACTATAATTTCCAATCTCAACCACACTAACATGTATTTCACAATTCCGAATCTCAACCACACATTTCTAGGCTAAGTCAGGAACTTAGAAGTTACCATGCATGACATAATTAGCACGTTTTTTTTACCAGGAAGCGTGCAAAATCATGAATCCAAAGTAATTATAATAGACCTTTTTTTTTTTTTTTGAGATGCCACCCTAATCTTCGGAACTTTGTTCATGCGACATTGCATAATTTTTAGGCTCATTTTTTATATAAATGGATGCAGTGGCGTAGCCAGAATTTAGGTACAGCGGGATCAAAATCGAATAATAAATTTTCAATCCAAAATTATATATATAAATGCAAAGAAAACTAATAGCAGAAATTAGTTGCAAAATATTTCGATCACAAAGACACATTAAAATAGTTGCAGTTAAAATCAATGAGGATAAAATAGAGTAATATAGACTCAATAAATAGAGTAAAATAGAGTAAATTAATTAATGAGGCATGAATAGGACAAAATCAATGAGGCATGAATAATGAATCAATTTTATTTCATATAAGAGAAAATAAAGTTTTGAGCAAAATCAATTAAGACATGACTCAGTTGGGAGCCATCTAATTTAGGGCATGAATGAATTAGGAACCATCTAATTTATGACATGAATCAAATAAAAGATATCTAATTTAGGACATGAATCAATTAAAAAATATTTTAAAAAAATTAGGGCATAAATTAATTAAATATATTACCTGAAACTGAGAGGAAGATAGCCCCACGGAGAGAGCGGGGAGAGCCACCACGGGAGAGAGAGGAGAAAGCTAATTAGCTAAGTGCAAGAATGGTTGTTGAAATATTTTTTTGAAAAGCCAAATGCACAGCACCGCACCAGAGAGCAAAGAAAATGGAGAGGGACAAAGAAAGCTGCTGCTGTGATTTGCTCCTTCTTTCTTTTTGGCTCACATGCACCCGCTGGCCTACACCACTCCAAACAAATGTGATTTGCTGCTGCTTATTTTTTTCGCTCACATTCACATAGTTGGGTGAGTCGTGAGTGGAATGGACTAACACAAAAAAAAATTCCTCACAATTTTTTTTTTCTCCAGCGGGGTCACATGACCCTACTGGCCCTCCTCTCCCTCCGCCAGTGAATGGATGGAATAATATGTCTCCGTGACTCGATTTATCGATTTTCCTCCGATCGACCAGTCAAGGCTCTTATTCCTCTTTCCGACGGGGCCGATCCTGAGGTAAGTCAGGCAAGCCATCGGACTTGGACAACCCTCCTAGTTAGGGCAACCCTTCAGGCCCCTAAGTCTCTAGCTCTCCGCTAACATAGCTTTTGAGGTCCACCCCAACTCCTTGTCAATTGAGCTAACACTCTCCCATGCCCATATCTTGAGTTAAATTTGAGAAGACCTAGAGTAGCTCATGAGTCCGGAGGGTAACTCGGAATTCGAACTCCACACCGTCGTCAGAACCGGGGGCTTCGACGCCGCCGCCAATCCTACTTGCCGTCAATTATAGGGACAAATACTCCCGAACACGGTATATCCTCTCCTTTTGGAGTCATGGTCAAGGGACAACCAAAATTAGCTCTGACTAGGATAACCCAACCGCAGTCGGCCCTGTAGTTTTCGGAAACCACGAAGGTCATTCAAGTTCGTCATTATAATAGACTGTACGATGAATCTTTTAATTTTTATTTGAAAAATATATTATGCTACATAAAAGGTAAATGTTAAGTCGGACAATGACTGATTAAATTGATAATTTTAGCGAGATAAATGAATAAAATAATATAACAAAATAATTACAACCAAATTTACCAAAAATTCTAGAGGAACTCATGAGTTCTTTATCTTTAAAAACTTGGCCATTAATAGTTGTTTAATTACATGCATCTAAGTCCTTGATTTTTTAAGAATCTAAACAAAAAAGTCAAGAACCTAAATGTAAAAGATAATGTCACATGTGATAACCACATTGTAAGTTCATATTTGAGTTTATGTAGTCGGACTGCAATTCTACCATCATTGATGTGAAATTGAAGTCTTGTTGAATTCAAATAAGTACAATTATTAATAACACACGAAATTGAATTTCTTTAGCAGTACAATTTATATATATATATATATATGAGAAATGATAGGTATTCATACACTTTTTTGCATCCCCATGTTCACATTCGTTGGATGTGTTTTTAAGTCATCTAATCTTAACCATTGGTAAATCAATGGTTAAGATTAGATGACTTAAAGCACCATCCAACGGTGTAAATATGGAGGATACTTGGGGACGCAAAAAGTGTGGAGATATTGATCCTTTCTCTCTCTCTCTATATATATATAGGTAATGTTGTGTTAAAAGATCAAAAAAGAAAGTTGCTAAGACTTTGGAAGGAAGGAAGAGGTTGATAAGAAAGAAGTAGGTATATAATTAACTACAACTACATCGTGCATAGGCTGGTGAGTTGTTTTATTAAAAGTCCTCCTTTAATAATGAAATATGGGTATATATGCGAGTAAGACTCTTTCTCAAGAACTCTTCAAAAAATGAACTACACCAGCTATAAAAAGAAAAAGAAAAAGAAAAAGAAAAAGAAATCTATTCGAAGTGCCTGTGCCCCTTGCCCTACCCAAGACAAGAATAAAGCAAGCAAGTACCACATATATATATTCTTGTAACAATGAAAAAGCCTCACTTCTCCACTAAGAAGGGAATTGCACAAACAAAAGAATATTTGGCTTTTAGGTGAAGCAACCAAAAGGAAAGGAGGAGAAGAAGAAGAGCAATTGGTATAGAAAATTATAAACAATTTCATTCCTAAATTTTACTATATTAATTCTTTTTTCCTCAAACAGAAAAAAAAAAAAAATCATGCAAAGATGACCATTCTGCACAGCGTACAGTCTGATGCTTTTTTGTTACCTAAACCTAAAAAAACAACAAATATAGTAAGCAGTAAGAACTATGAAGCTTTGAAGCAGCCATAGAGGTGGAAGTGGAGATGATGATGATGATTATGATGGTTGTGTCTTCCTCCAACGCCGTCGTCGACGTAGC
The DNA here is from genome assembly GCA_029216955.1 of Iris pallida. Taxonomy (NCBI): domain Eukaryota; kingdom Viridiplantae; phylum Streptophyta; class Magnoliopsida; order Asparagales; family Iridaceae; genus Iris; species Iris pallida. The sequence goes on from JANAVB010020999.1 coordinate 7,782,394, forward strand.
CGCTGTCGCGGTGGATGATGATCCCCTGAAGGACCTGCCTGAAGCGGTCGACGTGGCAGGGGATGGTGATGGCGCCCCTGTGCTCGAACCCGTACTCGTCCTCGGCCTCCTTGAGGAGGCCGAGGAAGAGGGGGTGGTTCAGGAACGCCACGGGCACCACGAACCTCTCCTGCTCCTCCTCCTCCCGCCCGACCCTCACGGCCATGCACCCCTTCGGAGGAAGCTCCTTCTTGCTGCCAATTCCATGCTGCAGGAAGTGGTGATGACCCATGTTACGTTACTTACGTACGTACGTCTCTTCAATTCTCTCTAGCTAGGAAAGGAAAGGAAGCAGTATAGAGAGAGAGAGAGAGAGAGAGAGAGAGAGAGAGAGGAGGTTAGAGAGAGAATGGCCAAGGGTCAGAGCTGGAGATGGCGAGGTGGAAGAGAGTGAGGGAGGAGTCACGGAGAGCTATAGGGAAGTTGGACATGGTAGAGTCCTTAATTTAAGCTTAGCTTCGTTGATTGCACAAGAACACAAACAACACCAAGCACTGTCTTCATATTTATAGTGTAGCGCTAGCTAGCTAGGACATGGATTAATTTTGCTTTTGGTATTGTTCGTAGGGATTGTACACTAAAGTGTTTCCTTCCTTCCTTCTTTATGGCAAATTCTATTATCAACTCAAGTTTTCCTAGACGACTGACAATATTGTTGCAGTTCTACTTTATTGAATAGTTTAGATTTGGACTGTCAATAAAGTTGGCAGTCCTAACATAAAGTAGGATTGTCAACTTTATCGACAGTTCTACTTTATGTTAGGACTATCAATTTTGTTGACAGTCCCAAAAAGAGTTGAACAGTCAAAATAAAATTGAAATTATTCTGAATAAAATTTATATCAAATTAGCCTGTCCTGAAGTAAAATATATATAGAATGCCTAAAAAATTTACCTTTTATTTATAGGACTTGGTCCTAGTTTCTCCTAAACTAAGACAAGTAAGCGGCTCTATTGACCAAGCGGGGTTCACAACTGACTGACTCGTTCTTCTATTATGTCTGTCCTTAAGAAAGCATTTTTAATAAGCTAGGTGCCAGACGTTCCTCTGACTTGTTACATGCGGGTCAGTCTGGCATTTGGATTGTTCAGAGTAAACTAGTTTGGTCTGATTCTTTAGATCGTTCGACTGGCTTCAACAGCTTGAATCAAATTGGTCTGTCTGAAATAAATATTAGGGCTTCGAGTGACGTACAATATAAGATTTGTTGCTTACAAGATTCAATTTTGAGTCATAAAAATAACCTCTTCGAGATATATTTGAGTCCAAGCTCTCTAGCCTAGCGGTATTAGAGCGGACACCCGGAGGGGCCGACAAAGTTCGAGTCCCCCAATTGTGTGTGTGAGTGTGATTTCAAAAAAAAGAAAGAAAGATATATTTGATATATATTTATTTTTCCTAGACGCTACATAAGCATAAACGTCATCGATGCATCATTGAGACACCTAATACATTTCAAAGACATAAGTTCCTTTTTTTTCCCAATTAATTGTCTATCTAAAGTATCAGCCAAAAGCCAACATAAATTGAGATGTTGAAGAATATATATATATATATATATATATATATATATATATATATATATATATATATGCACACACGGAAATAATAAATGGTCCGCTGTTTCTGTCCGCGGATGTGACCGTGGGTCTATGTGGCCGAATTCCATTCGTCCCCCCTATTTGCATGGAGACCACTGTCGGTACACTACTAAAATATCATCAAATAGCGATGTAATGCAGCGACGGCAAGGAATTACGTCGTCAGTAGCGACTTCTTTATAAACACGTCGCAAAACGTCGCTGACTAGCGACGTCCTGCGACAGGAGTATACTACGTCGCTGAATAGCGACGTTCAGCGACATATTATAAGTATATGTCGTCATGGTTGCGACGTTTAGCGACGTCAACAAGTTACGTCGCTAAGTTATTTTACTTAGGGCACGCCGCTGCCTTCTTTCCCCCTCACTCTCACTCGAAAACCCCCGAAAATTTTAATTTTCCCCCCCCACCCCCCCCACCCCCCCCCCCCCCCCCCCCCCCCCCCCCCCCCCCCCGGCGACTCCCTCCCCCTCTGTCAGTGCCCTCCCCCCCCCCCGGCGACCCCCTCCCCCCCGGCGACTCCCTCCCCCTCCGGCGAGCTCCTCCTCCTCGAGATCCTCCTCCTCGAGCTCCTCCTCCCCCAATCCGACCTCCTCCTCTTCCTCTGGTAAACCCTAACCTAACTCCTCTCCTTCCTCCTCCTCCTCTCCCACGGACACACACACACACACACACACGGACACGGACACACACACACACACACACACACACACACACACAGACACAGACACACACACATACACACACGGACGCACACGGACACTGACACCACTACAAGAAAATACATGTTCAGCGACATAAGCAATGTGTAGCAGAAAGATAAATTTGTGTCGCCAAAGCTTTTCTGCGACATATCTTGCTATGTCGCACGCATGTCGCTGTAGCCTTGTCTGGGAAAGTATTTGGCGACATAAACATACCATTTCGCAGAAAGATGCCCACTTTTGGCGACATCACATATGTTTTTTTTAAAATAACTTTTGGAGACATGCATGTCTTGTATGTCGCTGAAAGTTGATATAGTGGCAACATAACACATGTCGGTAAAAATAGTATTTTTTTACTATATAGGATATGACTTTCTACTACCCAATTTGATGTCGCAAAAACTATTTTATATTATTTATAATAATTTATCGTTAGAAATAATTATTTTTTCTTTTCGCATACATTTCCAACAGAGATATACAAAAACCTTATTTCGAAAATAAATTACAAACACTAAAAATTGTATTGAAAGAACTTAAAGAACAAAGAGCAACAAGTTGTCTTACACACAACATGATATCCAATATAATATCTTAAAATGTCTCTTCATAAAATAATTCAATAGTGCAAATATTTTAACAACTTCAAGTAATTCATTCAACAAGAAATGTATTGTATTCCACAAATGTATTGTATTCCAGCTAGACAAGTATAATGTAGACAAAAACACATGAATTGAATGTCTTATAGCCTATGATAAATCTCTTGATATGAATCTCTTCCCAAAACATTGGCTCTTAGTCCATGTGATCCTGCAAACAAATATTAAAGGAAAATTTTGTAAGTAAAACAAAATATATAATAAAAGAATGAAATTTCATCTATAACTCATTAACTATTCAGATTTTTTTTCTTGACTCTATATTTGTAAATCTTCTTACATGATTCTGTTATAGAGAAAGAAATGTCAAGAAGAAAATTAGTCTGCATACAACATTTAAAAAAAGTATTCTGGTCATATTGTATGGAATGCCATGAATTAAGTTTTTTTAATATCTTAGTATGCTTTCACAATTTAAAGTAGTTTTTTAAACTAAACACATAAAATTTAGGATAATGACAAATTGATGTTGATGAAAGAACTAATGATGGCACCGGTAGTAATGATAAATCAAATATTGATGTCATATGTTCCAAGGCCAATGCAGTGTTTGTGAGTGAATAATAAAATATGACAATTTTCCTGTACTTTTAAAGGTATTTTCATTATGTTGTTAACTAAGATAACTAATCATGTCAAAACATGAATATGTGCAAGTTTTAAGATGAGATAATGAATGTATCTAAGCGGGTAGATAAACACATGTCGATAATGGAAATAAAGATGGAATTATTTCTGTTAAGTCATTTAGTAAAGCTGGAAAGTAATTTTACCTGATATTTACTCACAACTAGATCGAAAAACACATGAATTTTTCAGGTCACCAAGGAAGCAACCTGGTAGAAGAAACAATAAAAAAGCATAATTATACACCTTCGCAAAACCTCATATCAAGATGTATTATTATGAAAAAACAAATAACAAAGATTCTTATGGGCTACAGTCATTTTGGAGCTATGAAAAAATAGCTAATTTGATATTCTCTATGGCCAAATATTTAAGGAAAAATAAGAATAATGTATATAATAGGCGCAGCCAACAAAAGATTTCAGCTTTATTAATTAATGCATAAAAAAGATATTATTGCATGGAGACAAATAAAGTTTCTAAAATGTATATAACTGTGAAGCTAAAAGGATAACGGAGGGCAATCAAGGTACACTCCATAATTACACACAGAAGACATAATTACATAATACTACAATTGGTTTTCAAATGACTACATGACTCCAGGCTTATCAGATTAGGGTCTTGACTATTATCAAAGAGTGGTGGGTTAATCCTTTTTGATGGTTTGGAGTTGTGATGTTTCTTAACCCAAATAAGACATCTTGCTTGTCTTAAGAAAACAAATATTATGAAAACAAATTGATAGAGGACGGCAGTAGAAGCTAGACTTGTCTCAGTTTTTTAGATCCCTTTAGTCCGAGGTTAACTTCTGTCTTATGCATAGAATCCTTCCTAATCTGCAAAAAAGGCATTTTACATTCAGCAACTAAAGGAACTGAATGATACTCATCTTGCAAGTAAATGAGTCAGATATAGTACAAAAAATTGGATATGTAATGACACAACCCTTAGGTTTATATGCAAAGCTTGTTCACAAAATCGATTGGAACCCATCATCATGGGATTGTCACCCACTGAGATCTCACAACATAAGGTGAGAGCCAATGGAAGATCTACAATGCTGAGGAGCATTGATCTTGTTTTTAGAAGTAGATGCCCTTAGAAAGTATAATTTGGGTATCAAGGTCCAAATCTCTCAATTATGGATTAACTTGGTTTTCCAATCCAAATTCATGGGGTTGGTTTCCATATTCATGTAAAATAGAGGGGTTTCTCAAAAAAATTACATCTGATGTAAATTAGGACTAATTTGTTTAATGTGCATTTATTTTTTATTTTTGGATCCGTACTTGCTTCTTCTTCTTTTTTTGCTTTTACTTTATAGTTGTATGTAGAGCTGCTTACAGTTGTGTACAATAAGCTTGCAATGTTCTTGTCTTCACTTATCTTTGTTTGATATAAATGAACCTTGAACTTTTGACCTCCATAATACAAATATGTCTAGATATGATGATCCCCATAGAAACACAAGATTGTATGTTGGTCGTTTGCCATCCCGTACTCGGTCACGTGATCTTGAAGACCTTTTCAGCGTATATGGAAGCTATGTGCCCATTAAAACTTAAAGTAGTGATTTCCATCTAGTGTTCTATATCCAGGTGTGACAACAAATCATATTAATTTTTTCATTATAATCACATGCACAAGATGCACTATCAAGCGCTAAGCATTCCTAACTCCTTAGTCTAGTCCTAAAGTTCTGTTATTAAGTCTTAAGGTTTGTTCAGTTAAAGACGTTTATTTAAGTTATTTTATATTTTTGTCTGCATGATCTTCATGAATTATTATGGAATCCTGATTCTCTTCTAGCTATAATAATCTAGAAAAAAATTCTTGTTGGTCCCTTTGTATCAGTTTACATTATTGAATCAAGGCATACCCTATAATCTTGTGCCTGGGTATTTGCTAAAAGTTAATGTTCAACAGCTAGTTTGATGCTAATGTTAGCTGGTTGATATTTTGTGGTTTCTCAAGCACTTCCAATACATTCTTCAAAAGTATGGGTGGTGCTATAGATATCTAGATGATGATGGATATAGGTCCCTTGCCAAGCCAATCTATTGTGCTTGAATATTGGAATCTCAATAATTCACAAACTACTTCCTCGTATATAATAGTGTGATCATCTTTTGTATGGAGCAAGATGCCTGATTCTAGAGAACAAAGCAGAACTAAAAAAACCCTGATAAAGTGTCTTTGTCGATATTTTCTAGTTTGTCCTTTTGCCTATATTATATCTTGATTAATCTAGCCTAAAGGACCTTGGTACTTCTTAAACATGATGGTTACCCTTGCCAAGTTATAGATCAGAAAAGATTACCATTAAGGCAAGCTTAACATGGATATACCAATTATATTGTAAAGTTGTGGGAAGGGGTTACAAATCTATGACAAAAGATTTAGGATTACCACACTTGTTAATATCTACAATAAATGCCATCGACAAAACTGTATATGGACCAATCTCATTTTATCGGAAATACTTTAATGGCATATGCACTACTTAACCACTAATACATGCAAATGACTCCAATTTATTATATAAGGCTACTACCTTCAGAAGGATGTCTTCATAGGTGACCTTGGCAATAGATTAGATGAAATAGGGTATTGTCTTTTGGATTCTCCCGTATGGCACTTGCCCCTAACATCCAAAGAAGCAAATTTAAGTTCTACTAACTTTTAAAGTTCAACAAAAATGTACACAAGTTCAAGGCTGATATATTTACTTGAAACACTGGAGTGATGCCAGAACCACCAAGTAGCATCCCAAATGCTCCGATCTTCCCAGATTGATATTTGAACCGACCCTGCAACTATATATGCAAGAACCATAAACAAGAAATCATCAGCTTCCTTCTGTACAGATTTCTATAATGTTCGTCTTCAAACATATACTACATCAAAGCTGTAGCACTATAGAAGAGGTAAGAACAATGGAGAGAAGTAATCATCATTTCTCAAGCCTCATACGTAAACTAATGAGCAAATGTAACAATCTAAAAGCACACAATGGTGCATTCAGATCATCATTGTCGCACATATGCGTATCTACATAGAAAGAGAAAAGGAAATAAGATAAGAAAGACAGAAAGAGGAAGAGAACCGGATTCACCCTCGATCCAAAACATTAAGGATATCATTAACATTCCATCCGACGACATTGCAACTCCTTGCAACTGCACCAAAACAACTTAAATTGGTGAAGGTTCAGTAACTATTTTTTCCCAACGCCCCAACAAGATATTTAATGGGTTAACCGTATTTACAAAAACAATATAATTTTTTGTAAAGAGCTTACCTTTATAACAAGTTCAAAATACCCAAGATCTGAGTCCAAAGTAGTTGGTGCATAGGGTTTGATAACTTCTTCACCAACACCATAAATCCCCCTATCAACCACATTAATAACATTAATTACTACATCAAACACTAACCAAAATTTAAAAAATAAATTGATTTCAAAGCAAATAGAAATAATGAATAACATGCAACTCATATGTTGCCCAATAGGAAGTCCTAAGACAGATATAGTAGTTGGAAGAGCAAATTTGAATTTTGCCACATTGTGGCTTAGCTGTTTTCAATGAGCTTGAAATCCCTAAAAAATTTAGGATCCAAGCAACCTTTGGAGGTTGAAACAATAAGTTCAAGCCCTCAAGGTATACATTAGTGCTTAGTAGTCAATTCTACATTAAAAATTTATAAGTTCCCAACTAATTAGCCAACTATTTAGAGTGTTACACATGTGTGTCTATTCTATCTTATTTGTGATTCAAGAATCAAAATAGAAATACAAATTGGTAGTGGGAATTGTAGTAAAAACACACTCATCGTCATCCAAAATGTCAAACGTGTATGCATGTAAACAAGTTATGCCATGTGCCTTGTGAAACTTCAATGGTCTGGCCCATAACCCAGACTATAGTAGAAACAAATTTGCTCCAAATTTCCTACAATATACTAAAAGAAATAATAAAATAAACTAAACTAAACTTTACCATGAGTACCATTTGCATGCTTCATCATCATCATCCAACACCTCTCCCATCAAACTGTCTCTTATGTAGCATAAACAAGTTCCATAAAAGAATTTACATCTTTTATAACCTGCTATTAAGCTGACATCAACCATGTTTGTGACATATTCCTAGACATGGATGCTATAAGCATGAGATGATCATGCCATAAAACCTAGATGGCCAATTGGTGGGTATGTAGGCCCATCTTTCATAACTTATACGAAAGAAAATATTTCCTAACTAACATGATGACGAAAATGTCCGTTTTATGTATATGTATCATGTATCTATCCGCATCTTTGTCAGAATTTGTGCAACATAGGTAACAAAAATAAAATTTTAAAGAAAAAACTATCGACGACCCCCTTATTGCAGTTGCCCTTACCCCTTTGTCGCTACTAGTACCATATATATTATCCTTCCTCCACGGCTCCACCAGCCTTCCGCCTTCCTTACTCCATTCCCTTCTTCAACCTCCTCTTCCACTCTACCATATCATGTCGATGGACTATGACCCAACTGTGTCAAATCCTGTCATCTGTAGTAGTGACCCCCTCACCCATATTAAACATCTAGTATTTGCTAACAACAAATAATAATCAGAGCGCAATGAGCTTATGGAAACTGAACATGATAAAAAATACCCCCAATCATCGTGCTTTACAAAATGGAACCTGCATTTGAGTGAGACCCAAAATCAAACATTTAGATACAACTCATCAAAATTCTAACCAAAAATTATAAATTAGGGTTTAGGGTTTATGTATTACCGACTAAAATTCAGAACTAAATAACAGAATTAGAAGAAATAAGGGGTTATTAAATCTAGGGTGTAGAAGTAGAAAGAACGAGCCATACAAATTGAGAACTGAAATGAAGAGGAGGGGATTATTAGTTAAAATTATACCATCGACGAATAAGAAGGAGGAGGTAGAGAGGGAAGCAAAGGGAAGGATGGAGCGGAAGGAGCGTCCGACGGCGACGACGACTGCGATGCACAGACCCACGACGATAACTCGTACGGGAAGGCGGCGGAGGTCTACCGCTGTCGGCGACGTCGACGATAATCTCGATCTCGTGATTCCTAGCTTTGATTGTGGAAATGAAGAAGAAGAGGAGGGGAGATAGTACAAGGGATTTGATAGAGGGGGGAAATTTTGTAAGGGGAGAAATAGGTGTTTGTGGCTGCTAAGTATTGAGAGAGAACCCAAATCTCTCTTTCTGTCTTTTGAGGGTTTTGTATTATTTTCTAATGTTATTATTCAGATTAGTAAAATTCAGAAATATATTTCACAACACAAACACATGTCGGTAAATATAGTGTGCCTTTCTGCGACATTTTGATGTCGCAAAATATAGAGGATTCTTAGCGGGATTGATGTTTGGTTTCCCGCTAGTAAAAGTTTTATGTTTTTCGCGACATACTAGAACCAATGTCGCCAATACATGTCAAAATTTGTCTTTTGGAGACATAATAACCCCTATGTCGCTAAAAAGTGTTGCTAAAAATGTAATTTGTTATAGTGCACACACACACACACACACACAGACACAGACACAGACACAGACACAGACACACATACACACACGGACACGGACACACACACACACACACACACACACACACATGCACACACACACAGACACAGATTTATTCCTAGTTTAAATGGTTTAAATTGTGATTTAAATGCTAGATTTGATTCCTAGACATGTTGTTAATCTATGTTAGTTGATATTTACATTGAGAATGGGTCGTTGCTGTGATATGGGATTCGAACATATGTGGGTTGACTTTACATGACTGATACATGATACGTTTCAAGTTTTTCCTATGTCAATCCTGTTAATCTGATTCTAACTAATGTTTTAAGTACCAATATTACTCCTACATGTGTATTAGCCTATGATAGATTGATCTTTACTTATTAAATTAAGTTTTATGATATGGGAATGGAATTTGGACTCGAGTTGGTTTCAATGGGTTGACTGATACTCATGAATCAGTTTTGATTGTCCCCTGAACTTCAATTCCAAATTTTTTTGATTTCTAATTGTTGTTCAGTTATCATTGGTTGTAACACATGTGTTAGTACCTGTTAATTCCTTTTTTTTATTTCTGATTAGGCTTGTGATTTGAGAATATGATATTGGACATGGGGTTCGATTTAAATTGGTTTGATGAAACTCAGGAATTTGGTTTGCTGTTCTTCCTTGAACTGAATTGAACTGATTCCTTTTGATGAGTTATAATGATCCCCACATGTTCTAGTTTGTGTTTACTGCAGGATTGCTTAATTAGAATAGGCTTCATGTTAGCTCACTGATTCCTTTGGTGAATTGTGTCTTATTATAGACAACAAGGGTTTCCTATTTTAAAGGTAACATGGCAACATGTGTAAGGGAACATATAGGTGTGTGTTTGTGTTTGAAAGGGAGTGTCACAAGAGTAAGACGTGAGCATGTGTTAGTATTTTGAGCTGTGAGAGTGTTTGTTCTATTGAGGTTAGTACCAACTGTATTTTGAGCTGTTACATTCTTTTACATTCTGTTACATATACTTACCAGATGGCACCCATGACCCGAGGAGCGGCACGTCGTTTGAAGAAAACAGTGAATGCTGAGGTGGCTCCTCCTACAGTTGAGGAGGAAGTGGCACCGGTTGCTAGTGAGACCGGGAGTTCTATTCATCCAGCACCGGTAGCTAGTGAGACCGAGAGTTCTCTTCATGCAGTCCTTGCAAGGGACGACATCTCTCCTCGCGCCAAAAATCTCGCTTTTTCGAGGCGGTTGCGTGAACGTATCACTGAGCGTTTGCGTGAGCAGCGTGGTTCTCATTAGCTATTAGTACTTATTTGTATTGGACTATTTGTATTGGGTTGTTTTTGTATTAGACTATTTGTATTGGACTACATATATGAATTAGAACTGTGTCAATCTCTGGATTATATTGGACTACGACACCGCGGTAACATAGTCCCTGCAGCCATTCGACTGGCGAGGCAGAAACTATGTATCCGTAGATAAAGTCGACTGTTCTCCGACCCTCATCCCTCGGCAATGATGATACGACAACCAACCGGAGAGGATACTCTGAGATATCCATCTGAGAGGGACGTATACTCTGAGAGATCACTTTTACAAAAATGATATTAGTAGTGGGATTGAGTGCTGGAGGAGATATTATCAGAGTATACGTCCTACTCAGATGGGTCTCTCACCGTTACTATTTTTTCTGACAGCATGGTGGATGTGCTCCGTCCACAGATTCTTGCTCCGAGCCAAAACTTTGTCCCGGAGCTCAAGTGGATATCTTTGGTGTAGAGCTCGAGTGAGAGGTTCCTGACAGCATGGTGGCCTCCTTTGTTAAAGTATCCGTGCACATCCCAATGTGGGATGTGCACGGATACTTTAACAAAAGAGACCACCATGATGTCAGGAACCTCTCACTCGAGCTCTACACCAAGGATGTCCACTTGAGCTCCGGGACAAAGTTTTGGCTCGGAGCAAGAATCTGTGGACGGAGCACATCCACCATGCTGTCAGAAAAAAATAGTAACGGTGAGAGACCCATCTGAGTAGGACGTATACTTTGATAATATCTCCTCCAACACTCGATCCCACTACTGATATAATTCTTGTAAAGGTGATCTCTCAGAGTATACGTCCCTCTCAGATGGATCTCTTAGAGTATCCTCTCCGGTTGGGTTGTGTTCTGAGCCATCCGTTCTCACAGAGGGTCCTATTTGGATTCTATATTTTGTATTTTGGTTTCTGTATTTTGTATTTTGGTTTCTGTATTTTGGTTTCTGTATTTTGTATTTTGGTTTCAGTATTTTGTATTTTGGTTTCTGTATTTTGTGTTTTGATTTCTGTATTTTGGTTTCAGTATTTTGTATTTTGGTTTCAGTATTTTGTATTTTGGTTTCTGTATTTTGTATTTTGGTTTCTGTATTTTGTATTTTGTATTTTGGATTATGTATTTTGTAGTAGATGATGTCTTAGTATTACATTATGTGAGTTCATCTTGATTCTGTTACATTCTTCAGATACTAGATACGATAAGAACATATACATTCTGTTACATTCTTTTACATTCTGTTACATATACTTACCAGATGGCACCCATGACCCGAGGATCAGGACATAGTCCCTGCAGCCATTCGACTGGCGAGGCAGAAACTATGTAGTCTTAGATAAAGTTGACTATCCTCCGACCCTCATCCCTCGGCAATGATGATACGATAACCTATCAGAATCCTCGACTCTCTTTCGCTTCTTGGATATTGACCCAGCTTCCAATCTCTTATTTCCCTCCGGGTCCACTCTACTCCCAATCTCTTCCTCTTTTATACACGGATCTACAGAATCAATACCATCCAAGGAAGGCAAAACTGAATCAAGGCATAACGGGCTGCTCAGCGTGCCCAGCTTCTTCAACTTCTCGCTGGCTGCAGAGTCGAAATAGGAACGGGTCCTCTTTGCCGGAAGACGCTGATTCAGTTTTGCCTTCTCCTCTCCTCCACCATGGCTATGGACCCATCTGCTCCTCCCTACTTCCATTCTTCTTATTTGACTCTCTCAGCCACATATGATATCCAGCTCAAGTGTAGAGTCGGGGGAAGAAGAAGTGGACAGGAATAGGAGGGGGAAGCAGCACAGCCGGCGGCATGACCCGGAGGAAGTACAGAGGTTTCTTCAACATACGTAGGAGAACTATAAGGATATATTTTTTCACAATATGTCATCTTGTCAAAGACCCTTAATGTGACAACCATGTTACCGCGGTATCGGAAGACTAACATGTCATAATTTCTAAGCCGTGTGTTTTGACATAATCCTCCCAACTCTTTCCTCCTATGTCGTAATCTTGCATTATTACATAGAACTGAAATTCGGTTGGAGGATTATGTCAAAACACACGGCTTATAAAATTATGACATGTTAGTCTTCCGACACCGCGGTAACATGGTTGGCACATTAAGGGTCTTTGACAAGGTGATATGTTATGAAAAGATATATCCTTATAGTTCTCCTACGTATGTTGAAGAAAACCTCTGTACTTCCTCCGGGTCATGCCGCCGGCTGTGTTGCTTCCCCCTCCTATTCCTGTCCATTTTCTCTCCCCCGACTCTACACTTGAGCTGGATATCATATGTGGCTGAGAGAGTCAAATAAGAAGAATGGAAGTAGGGAGGAGCAGATGGGTCCATAGCCATGGTGGAGGAGAGGAGAAGGCAAAACTGAATCAGCGTCTTCCGGCAAAGAGGACCCGTTCCCATTTCGACTCTGCAGCCAGCGAGAAGTTGAAGAAGCTGGGCACGCTGAGCAGCCCGTTATGCCTTGATTCAGTTTTGCCTTCCTTGGATGGTATTGATTCTGTAGATCCGTGTATAAAAGAGGAAGAGATTGGGAGTAGAGTGGACCCGGAGGGAAATGAGAGATTGGAAGCTGGGTCAATATCCAAGAAGCGAAAGAGAGTCGAGGATTCTGATAGGTTGTTGTATCATCATTGCCGAGGGATGAGGATCGGAGGACAGTCAACTTTATCTACGGCTACATAGTTTCTGCCTCGCTAGTCGAATGGCTGCCGGAGTCATCCCGGGCCCCCTCTGTCAGTGCGCAGTCTCCGGCTACGCAGGCGTCGTCACGAGCTGAGGATGTTCGTCGTCAGATCGAGGAGCTGCGTCGCGAGTTGCAGCAGCAGATTTCTGATACGGTCGAGCGCAGTATACAGGAGCAGTATGACTACATTCTATCCCAGTTGCCCCAGTTGCGCGACAGGGGTCCGCAGTGATTTTATTGATTTTTTTATGACTTGTATGTATTGGCCCTATGGGCAAATTGTTTATTGGTACACTGTTGTTTATACACTTGGTGGGAGACTTTTTATCATCTTCCATTTTTATTTGACTCTATTGGATGTTTGTGAGGATGTGTGTCTGTGATATTTACTTTGCACTGCCTCCTATTTTTATTGTGATATTTACTTTGTGATATCTGCGACGGGGATGACAAATATACCTACGCATGGTTATAAGCGATGATCTGATATACAAAGGAGGTGTTGCCGAAATTTTAAAAAAAATATTGTGTATTTTTGTTATGATGTGTGTCTGTGTTTACAGTGAATGTGAAATGCAGTGTTCGGAACCATCGACAGTTTCGATTACTGTTGTATGTGTTATCTTGGATAGAAATAGCAACAGTTCAGGGTGCACTTCTGAGAGCTTCATTTTCACGTCCTTCACTTTCTCGGGACGTCGTAAAGGTTTCCGAGAAGGTGAATGACGTGAAGAGGAAGCTCTGAGAAGTGCACCCTGAACTGTTGCTCTTTCTATCCAAGATAAAACATAGAACAGTAAGCGAAACTGTCGATGGTTCGAACACTGCAATTCACACACACTGTAAATACAGACACACAACATAACAAAAATATTAATTATATTTTTTTAAATTTTTTTATAATATCTGCGACGTATAGCGACGTTCTGCGACGTATTGCGACGGACCTTTGACGTCGCTATACGTCGCTAACTAGCGACGTAACGTCGCTAGATGTTACTAATACTACGTCGCTACATCTGTCGGTAGGCGTCGCTAAGTTGTCCACGTGGCTGCCATGCCATGTCATCATATATAAAGTTTACAGCGTCGCAAGTGGTCGCTTTACGTCGCAATGTTGGCGACGTAGTGATACGTCGCTATAAGTCGCTAATTTTGCGACGTCTAGCGACAATGAATTTCGCGTCGCGAATAGCGACGTTCGGCGACGAAAGTGACATCTGCGACTTGCCTATAAGCGACGTCCGATTTTCGTCGCTAAATACGTCGCAAATTGGTTTTAGCGACGTATTTTCCTTATTTAGCGACGTCTTCTGATGTCGCTAAAATGGGTTATTTTAGTAGTGGTAGACTTGCCAATAGGAGGCTGTCATGTGGATTGCGAACCAAAAGTGCGGTTCACATAGCAACGTTCTATTTTTGTTATTGTAACCTAGGATATGACTTTTAATTAAAAATAATAATTCAAACACCGGATCTTATAATTTTTAAAGTGTCTGTCCAAAATAAGATCTAACTAGCTACCATGATGAAGCATGCCCTTCCAAGTTAAGTTTGAGCAATATGATGGATGTTCCCTTTCCTCTTCCAGCAATTCAATTCCAATTGGCAACACATTGTTGGTCTAGGATCACTTTGTTGTTAGGTTTTCGATTTTCTTACTCAACAAAGACTGGTAACACCATCTGTTTCTTTTTTTTCTTTTTTAAAAAAAACATTTTTGGGGCTAATTTATATATGTTTTGCTTTTAAGTAAGGCAAAAGATAGACAAAGACATTGCAAACCATACCATTGTTTGTCAGTAGCAAGAAAATATGTTGATGATTTTATTTATATATATTTGATTTATTGTCCGCTTAACAAAATCAATGAAATGGGCCACAGGGCTACAAATTAACAGAACGACAAAAGCTGGATTCAATTTGACTTGATTTCTTTAACAAATCATAGTTTGAAAAAATATATATATCAATTTGACTTGATTTCTTTAACAAATCGAAGTTTGAAAAAAAATATTGAACTCGATTTTTCTGAGAGTCAAATTTGAATATAGGGAACTCCGCTCGAGAGTTCCAGAACAAACTTAACTTCAAAGAGTATTAGACTCGACTCGACTCGATAGGTGTCGACATTCTTAATTTTTTATTATTATTTTACATCATTTATCTCTTTCAAATTCATTAACAAAATATCAAATATCTAAATGTTCTTACCATTTACTGAGTTATAGTTCTATTTGTATTTCACTTCTTTATTTTTCGGGATATTTAGACCTTAGATCTCGAATAAGAGAATATTTTTGTTTGGATTTCTATAATAGATATAATTAGTGTTTATCTCGAATAAATTAGAATATTTGTATTTAAGTCTCCATAATAAATATAATTAGTATTTAGATCTTGGACTAACGGTTGACTAATTAAATCTAACTAAAAAATAAGAAAATAAAAAGGAAACAAAATGAAAAAGAAAAAGAAAAAAAATGAAAAAAGCGAACAAATGAATAAAAAACCAAAAACCGAGAAAAACAAAAACAAAAAAAAGATAAAAAACGAGAAACAAATGACGAAATAAAGAGAAAAAAAGGATAAAAAATTGTCAAGAATATTTAGACTTTAGGTCTCGATATGATATTCACGGACAAATTTATTTTCAAAAATTACGAATACCCGGATAAATTTATTCCCACAATAAATTTATTCCTGTAGTTTTTTTTTTTCATTTTTATCTCTTGCTAATTTTTTTGAGATGCTCTCTCTCTTTCTCTTTTTGTTTTATTTTTTTTATTTTTTTATTTTCTTATTTCCATTTTTTCCTTTACTCGTCCTTTTCTTTTCTTCTTTTCATTTTTTAGTTGGATTTTGAGAGCCAATAGTTAGTCTAAGACCTAAATACTAATTATATCTATCATGTAAACCCAAACACAAATATTTTAACTTATTATAAATCCAAATATTAATTATGTGTGTGTCTATTATGAATATCAAAATACAAATATATTAACTTATTCGAGACCTAAAGTCTAAATATCCTTCTTCTTCTTTTTCTTTTTTTTGCCAATACCTTTATCATGTGTTTTTAAAATACAATCTGCTGAAAAATATATCAGAAATTATACACGTTCGGCTTGAGCTTGAACAGTTTGTAAGCTGTTGAAAGGGAACAGTTCGTGCTCGAGCTCGACACGAAAGCAAAACGAGTCGAACTAGAACATTTTTCTAGCAAACTCAAACTCGAGCTCCACTCGATAAATATCAATATTAAATGAGCCGAACTTGAACATTGAACATGTAAAACTAGACTCGTCTTGGCTCGATTGCAACCATGTGGAAAGTAATATATATGCCGGCAGCAGCAAATTAATTGAGGTTGAACAACATAGCCCCCTCATAGGAAGAGTGTTTGTCGACACGTCTTGAGGAGTTTGGGCAGCCAGACGGGAACTAGGTAGAGGCATTCTTGACGTGTCGCCTCATTTTCTGCAGCTGTGTCCCGAAACAGCAGTGCAAGTGGGACTCGTGTTTTCTTCCATGTTCTTGACACCCAATTAATCGAAAAATTCCAAGCCAAACTACGTACAATTTCAAGCCTTATTTTCCTCCACAACCTAACCCCCTCTCCGTAACATCCTCTCTTCTTCCACAGCATTGGGTTGGCCATCAGGCCCCCATCACAAAAAATAAGGAAAGTTTATCACAGAAATTTCTTAGAATATCTTTCTTCTGAGCATGACATATCATCACAAACAATAATGAGGAGAGTAACCACTTACGGGACATTTAATTCTGTCCATTTCTGTCCCTCTCCATATTATATGTAGGTCATGGGAGTAGATATACGGATGGTGGCCCAGGAGGTGTAATAGGAGGAATACAGAATTCAACAAAATTAAATGGGCCATCAGATCAGCGCTTCTACCACTTATATATATTTGAGTATGTGAGTTTCCAAAAAGTATATTAAAATTTAAATATATAACCAAGCATAATACAAGTAGTCTTTAAACTGATAAATATGTCGTTTAGTTGATAATTTAAGCCAGCTAACAGTAGGGGTGCAACTCAGATGGGCTAAATCCGAGTTCGATCGGATAAACCCGTCAATGAGTTGGATTATGATTGAAGATACTTGGGCTCGGACTTGGATTCGGATTAAAATATTTGAACCCAGCCAAAAGTCAGGTTGGGCTCGGGTTCATGTATCGGTTTACCCAAATAACCCGAAATCCAGGGCCGGCCCTGAGCTAATGAGGGCCCTTGGCGAAAGTTTTAAAATGGGCCCTCCATACATGTAAAAAAAAATATAACAAAAAATTGTTGTCACCAAGTTTTGAACCAATACCCTCTAAAGTAAAAGCCTTCATTATAACCACTACACTACATTGTTTTTGGGTTAAAAATGGCACTTGATACATACTAGTTCTATTGTAGATAGAACTATGATGGTGCTCCCTTTCGCCTGGAGGCCCTGGGCCAGGGCCGCCCCTGCCGAAATCCGACACACACACACACACACACAGGTATATATATATATATATATATATATATATATATATATATATATATATATATATATATATATATA
Organism: Iris pallida; assembly: GCA_029216955.1. Taxonomy (NCBI): domain Eukaryota; kingdom Viridiplantae; phylum Streptophyta; class Magnoliopsida; order Asparagales; family Iridaceae; genus Iris; species Iris pallida. The sequence goes on from JANAVB010020999.1 coordinate 7,800,204, forward strand.
TATATATATATTGAAAGAAGGTAATTGTGACAAATGGTCACCGGCTTTATATATATATATATATATATATATATATATATATATATATATATATATTGAAAGAAGGTAATTGTGACAAATGGTCACCGGCTTTATATATATATATATATATATATATATATATATATATATATATATATATATATATATATATATATAAATAAAGCCGGTGACCATTTGTCACAATTACCTTCTTTCAATATATATATATATATATATATATATATATATATATATATATATATATATAGTTTCATACTTTTTAAATAAAAAATTTAAATCCTAAATTTATCAATCCAAATTCTTCAACTCCTTCTAAATCTTATGTTAGTTTGTATTTTGTAATGATTGATGTTTAATTGCTATTTGCTTACGTGTTTAATATTAATCTTATTTAAAATAATTTTAAATATTATATTGGAGTCCGATAAACCCGATGTACCGGACCCAACCCGGACTTCCTCTGGGCTCGGTCTTGGACTTCATATGTGGAACCCGAGGTCTGATATGAGTTGATTGGACTCGGATTAGAATTATCATTTGTCACTCCCCGATCCCAATAGACGTATTCTTTCATGAATTCTGTACATGGTATCCCGTATTTAGCATCTGCATAATTCTATTTATTATTATTTAATGGTTGCATGTAGTTTTAAGCATGTCATTAGTGGAATGGTTGGAGCATGTTTAGAGGTTAGGGTTTTCTTAATCCAACCTAACCCCTATTTATATTCTCTTTCTCACTCTCTCTCCTCATTCACTCCTCCATTTATTTTCCTCAACCACCATCCTTAGGCAAGTACAACTTGCTCAAAAGTAGAGATTTGTGCATTTTTCATTTTTGATTTTTTTCCTTTGATATTATTTGTCTATATTGTTCTTCTCTTCATTCTCTACAAGTTTAGTTCTTGGAGTTTTTGATTTTAATGACTAGTTTGGTGTAGATCTAAGTTTTTAAAACAAGAGTTTTATGTATTTACATGGTTTTGATCTACCAAACTTGGTTATTTTCGAAAACTAATGGTCATAGGTTGTAGGAAATTTGATTCTACACAATTTTGATCTTTGAAAAGTTAGATTTCGACTTGTTTTGAGGAAGTTATGGCCAAAACAATTTTGGTCAAACTTCTATGTTCATCTGTCCTGATTCTGGCAGGGACGATGAATAGTGCCGAGCCGCATAAGGATGATGCATAGTGCTGCATAGTGCCGAGCCGCATAAGGATGCTGCATAGTGCTGCATAGTGCCGAGCCGCATAAGGATGATGCATAGTGCTGCATAGTGCCGAGCCGCATAAGGATGATGCATAGTGCTGCATAGTGCTGTATAGTGCCGAGCCGCATAAGGATGCTGCATAGTGATGCATAGTGCTGCATAGTGCCGAGCCGCATAAGGATGATGCATAGTACTGCATAGTGCCGAGCCGCATAAGGATGCTGAATAGTGCCGCATAGTGCTAAATAGTGCCGCATAGTACCTATTTTGGCTATTTTTGGCTATTTTAAGTCCTATTTGGCTGAATTGTGGCCAGAATTTCTTCAAACCTCCAACATAAAAGTTGTAGATCTTTGTCTTGGCTTCAAGGACCTTCAAGTCTCACTTTAACCTGAATTCATATGTGACTTTTATGTCACGAGGGGTCCACATGACTTCTTGACTTGACCGTGTTCCTGACCTGATTACCTGTATACGTGCTGGTACCTATTCTAAGTGTGTATTGAGATACAATATTAGTATGCACTGCGGTGCCATTTAATGAGTGCACTGAGGTGTGACTCTACATGCTAAGTGATCATTCGTGTTATATGTCAATACATGTGTACCTTCCAGCAAAGTCATGGTAATTGGTCAGTAATAGTGTTGTGGTAAAATGATTGTTGTTTGATGTATTACACTAAGCATGGATCTAGATTGAGCCGATGTGGATTCATACTTAGGGTATACGTACTATGGTATGACATATAGGAGGATGACCATGTGACCACGACATGTAATTCCAATATCGAGATAGGGTTAATCTAAGCAACTTAAATTGGTAGAAGCATTGGGAGGGAACAGAATCTCGAGATCGTATGTCACCAGCCGTCCTGGGTCCCGTCCTGGCGCGTCGGGTTGGCTGCCTCGGATATTGTATAGTCATCCGCACTAGTGGAGTGCAGTATCTGATTTATGACTGCCGAGCCAGCTCTTCCTATAGGAGAGCTGGAACCGTTACTGCTTATTCTAGCGCGGTGGCCTTTCGAGGGACCGGTGCATTTCGTGCTTGCTTGTATATAATGGTTTGGCTAGCCCTGCTGGAATACGATACGATCTGAGGATTCCTATATATATATATACATATATTGCATTACTGGGATAACCCAGGCACATCATAGAAAACCGTAGGATTGATTGGCCGATTGTAAGCTGACTTGTTTGTGATATGTTTTCTTCTGTTAGCTACCGAGGAATATGGACTATCGTGGTGCGTGGTCCAACCCATGTCCTTGTTTGGTTATTGGGTTGGGCTATTGTGCTGCGATAGGCTATGGACCGAAGTCGCGAATCAGAAGCCCTTTTACCTGCCCATGGTTATAGGATATATCTTATCCCGGCACGATATTGGCACCGTTTGTCCTTGTTTGGTTGTAAGGGTGCCGTATTGTCTCGATGATATGGTATAAGCCTATAACTCATGAATCGGGTCTTATTTAACTCATTGGATTTATCTCACTCTTTTGTGCTCCCTTGTGGTACTTGCTATTCGGGGCCTGACCCCGCTGGTTTTGTTTGGCCAGATCTCGTAGCAGCTCCAGAGGATCCAGCCTTCCACCCGAACAATGGTGCACACCAGGAGTATGGGCGCCAGGGACCATGAGTGGGTTTCTTCTTCACCGCTCTGATATCTTCTATTTTGTACTTGGCGTTTAGCCACCGGCACTTGTTTAGCCGGCAGTTCTGGACACTAGTTTTCTTTGCATAATTGTAATTAAATCAGACTGCAGCTGACTATAGTTATGTACTATTGACTCTCTGAACTAGCTCATCATTTTGTATAGCTAGACTCATGAATCATTCTGATGAAGCGTCGGGGACGCCTTACTGCTTTGTCTTATATGGTCATTATTTACTGCTTCTTGTTTTGATTGATTGAGACATAGATGCTCTGTGGGACCATAGGAGACCTGATTGTAGCATGCACCCCATAGTCTCTTGACAGCCACAATCGCCGTATGACGTTTATATACCTCATATGGTGTAGCTGGCCTAGTCCGTCTCAGTATTCCGGTACTGGGGCGTGACATCATTCATCGGGTTGGACACGGATTCAACTCAAATCCGATCCAACCCGTCCTAGTTGCACCCCTGGCTAACAGCCATTAATAGTTTTCATGGAATGAACGCTCGAAAACACAAATACTTGGAAGTACCAAACACTAGCCTTACTCAAAAATCCACCATAGAGGAAAGAGCACGAGCATCAAAGTCTAAGTCTAATTAAGTTGACACTTGAGTAGGGTGAGCATTATTATGTTTTGGATCGAGAATCCAAAGTAACGTACGGAATAAAAGATTTAGTCAATTCGATTTTGATTTTAAAAATATTAAATAAAAAATATTCTGTTTGAATTTCTTTTTTGAATTTTAATTTCCATCGAAAACCAAAAATAGAATAAGACTTATATAATTATATAATTAATATTAGTTTTATGTATATTTTATGATTAAAAATGTGTATATTTTGTAAACAATAATTATATGTATGCGTTTTTAATTATAACTTTGGTAGTTTAATACTAGTCTAATTTTAGATCAATCTTTAAAATATAACAAACATATGTATAAAAATTATGCATTTTTAATATAATTTAACTATAATTCCAATTTTGGGTCGTGTCCATCAAACAATGAAAATAGTTTGAGCAAAGAAATGGAATAAACTAAATCAGTTCGGTTCGATATCGGTTATGGATAATTTTGGTTTGAATTTTTTAGAAGTTCGGTTTATTCAATTTTGTTTGTTTTCCTGAAGTCATATAAACCAAATACTCACCCCCTACAAGTCAGCAAACCCCACTATATATATTTTAGGCACGCACCCTTGTCAAGTTTCCAGGGCAGGAGGCCCTCCTATGATCCTATCCCATGCACGTACATTCCCCAAATGCACTCTCATCGATCGATGGATCGTTGTGACGTACGTGCTTGCTCATCATTTTAATGTCCACTGTTTGTATTATACAAGTGAAAATAAATGCTCTCTTCGATGTTGTGTTACCTAGGGGTGAGCTAAATCAAAATTCTAAAAATCCAAATTCGAGACGGAACAGAAATTAACCAAAATTGAAACTAAACTGAACTGAATAACGATTCGGGTTAATTAATAACGATTTGTGTGTGTGTGTGTGTGTGATTTCAAAAAAAAAAATAACGATTCGGGTTGTTCAGTTAGACTATTTCTATTGTATAATGGTAGGGTCCAAATTTAAAATCGTGGTTAATTAATATTAAAAAAAAATATTTTTATATACATATTTGTTATATTTGCGTCTAAAGTTAGACTAGTTATTAAATTACCAAAGTTTGGTTTCAAAACACATATAAATTATTATCATTTTCAAAATATACACATTTTAATTACAATATATACATAAAATTCAAAGTATTTGCATAATTTTACAAGTCTTATTTGATTTTTAATTTTGGACCGAAATCCAAAAAAAAAATCAATTTTTTTCTTTTTTTGGTATTTTTATATCTCGAAATCAAACCTTTTTTAAAAAAAAAATTTATATCTCTAAAAACATGTGTACCATGGCGTCTAAGTTCAGCTTCGTGTCATGGCCAGGCTACCAAGCCAAGGAATTCTTTAGCAAGAAAAAAAAGAAGCAGCAGCTTCCCAATGAAAGTATTTTTAATATGTTAACGTTCACTTATTACATTTTATTTATTTTAGTCCCTGCACCAAATTATATGACGGATTAGGCCAGTAGAGATCATGGCCACTGCAAGTAAATGCCCAAACACAGGCCGCTCGTGTTGGGCCCTTACGAGTTGGATCTTGAATTCATTGAATTGTTACTTTAATATATATGTTTCTTTCGGGCTGCAATTATTGTGACAGAAAAAAATATGTTGTCCGTCTTAGCCATTTGAGAGTCATTTAAACCCAAAAATAATTTTCTTTTTGTCCGTGAGTTATGCCTAGTGGTAGCAACGGAGGCCTTGACGAGGAAGGTGCAAGTTTGAATCTTCCCTTGGCATTTGACAAGTCGCAGAAAAGGACACCTAAAAAAAAAACCCCTAAGTTTTCATTGTTTTTTTTTTCATTAATGTAATAGACAAGTTTTTGTTAGGGCCATTGTTTTGGTTTCAAAATCTTGTATGGGTTCAACCCTAGAAGCAGTCCAACCTCTTATTAATTTTTAGTCCCACTTCCATTATATGAGGAACTCGATATAAGCTTCTATAATTTTGCATTTTTCATACCTAGTTTTTAGAATAAGTTCTTTTAAAATTTGTACCACAACTAAAAGGGCCACACCGAAAATTCTCGGGACCTAGAACGGGATTTGAAAGTGAGGCCTCTTGAACTTCTAAATGGAAAACATTTGATTTTTTTAAAACAAAATTTATGAATTTTTTTTTCTTGGATACCAATTTTATCAATCAATTTAACAAATAAAATTTTCTCAAAAAAATAACAAATAAAGGATGATAAAAAGGTAGCTATTTAATTGAGTATGGTTACTTAAGTTTTTTCTAACAGTCAAAGAAGATAAATAAAAATAAGATCATTTAGAGACAAATGAACAAAGTCACTCTTAGAATAATAAAAGATATTTCAAAATAATTGTGACTCCATATATATTTTATATCTCAAAATCTAAAATCATGACGGAAATTTGTATATAGGTGGAGACATAAACAGCTTGCATACACGAAATTGTCAGAAAGTTCACATGCGTAGGCTGATTGTTTTAATAGCATGGAATAATACATGTTACCTCCCCCAGACCTGCCAATTCTTTAATGCGAATGGTCAAATTTGGAGACTACACTCTACGGTGATGCACACATCGCTTCAATGCCAAGATATATACATCGAGAGTACCACCTACCACTTTTGAGAGAGAGAGAGAGAGAGAGAATGGTGATGAAAGCATATTGATAACAATCTTTTGGTGACATTCAAATCTATTTTCAATTGAGGATTTGACTCGGGTGATCTGAACAGGAGCTGACACTAGTTTGTGGTTTAATCATTGGCTTAATCATCAGAGCATATTGTATCGCTTAACTTGGCATGTATATGAGTTGATTGGGCGGACTAACCCCCAAGAATTACTTGTCATAGACACTGTCGTGTCGTGTCAAGGCTCAGCATACCATTCAACTCTTCACTGATGAAAAATTGTGAGCATTTAGATTGACTCGGATGGGCTTACGGAGTATGAGATTTGGCATGGCTCGTCGGCGGAAGAGTTTTCCTTCAAAGTAGCATTCGAGTAGTTTGGTCCGCCATCCCCAAACCATATGGACTAATTCATTTGGACGAAAGCAAAGACGGAAACATAAATTCAAATTAGGATAGACTAGAGTGGACTAATATATATATATATATATATATATATATATATATATATATATATATATATATATATATATATATATATGACCTCTAGCCTAGTGCTTAAGAAAGATGCATGCGGTCCAAGTGGTCGGAAGTTCGAGCCTCAGTGGAGGCGAGTTTGCCACAAGTACCTATTGCTTCAAATATATATATATATATATATATATATATATATATATATATATATATATATATATATATATATATATATATATATAATATGATTTTTTTTAGGTTGGAGTGGAGCCCATCTCAATCCAAAGCTGAATCCGTGACTAGACGAAAGGTGCCCATGAAAATAAAACTATACTAGTAACCTCGTTTAGATGTTGTGCCACCGAGGCACTCTCTTTGTACTTCAAGTTGACTAGTTGGCGAATAAGAAACGTCTTGTTGCCAGCTGTCTTCCTTTCGTACAAGCTTCTCCCGCAATATTTTTGTGGGACACTCTATGGACACATGGTGAAATATCGAATCGTCCAACTATTGGCGGATGAATCCCACGGCCTTTCGATCCAGTCGTTTCCAGTCTTCATCAGCTTTGTCCGACGGCTTTGCGCTGTCGCCCTCCAACGGACCATGCAATTCCTTACACCAGAGTAGATCCTCCATCATTGGCTTCCAAATCACCCAGTTTCCTCCTATAAGGTTGATCATACGAGTGTTCATCTGCTCCGTAGACATGGTTGTCAGAACCCTAAAAGCTCTTATACCAAATGTTAGAAATCGAACACGTCCTACAAGCGTTCCGATATCATGTCTGAGACGTTGTCACAGCGAAAACTTAGGTCAACCCACCTGAAATAACAAACATCCGTCTAACGAACACAAGCACAGATAAAGAAAACTATATAGCGGTGACTATGTCACCTGGACAAATCATAATCTATATAACTCAGATAAAATTACACGATTGACAAAAATCAATGTTGAACCTTTTGTCATAATATGTTCCACCACATAACCACACTCAAGAAGAAACGACAAAGATTATAATAAAATCACTAACCAACTCGTAAAAAATCTCCCTAACTGAAGTTGACGACTTCTTGATCAGATCTCCTGTAAGATCTTCTGTGGACAAGCACCCCGAATCTCAATTTACTTTATGCTATGCTTTGTGACCCGACCCTCCCTCCATATATATATAGGGTGAGAAAATCATATTCATGTCATAATATAATTTCCTAAATAGAAACACTAAAAAAAGAATAATATTACACCTAAAATAGTCCAACGCCAATTATGAACGTTCAAATCTAATCTAATCAAATATTTAAGCAGATTTAATCTCCACAAATATTTTGTTATCAAATACAGGCATTATTAAAAAATCAACTGCAGAAGCTAGCGGTCCGTGGTTTGTGGCCTAGTGGTAGCAACGGAAGTCCTGACGCGCTTTGGTATTTGTCAAGTCGGAGAAAAAGACACATCTTTTTTTTTTGATAAGAGAAAAAGACACATCAAAAAAGAAAAATCCTGCAGAAACTAGCCTAATATGTAAATGTTTATGTAACACGTCACTTTAAAGACAACCATTAACCGTTACAGACACTTACTGCTTTGTATGTAAAGAATAGGATGATATTTACACTGCTATCAAACTTTTGCACGTAAAAATGTTTTCTTCTACGGGAGAAGTATATATAGAAGTGTTATAGATGTAAATATGAAGGTTAAGGGCATTAAAATTCACTGGAAAGAATTTAGGTTATCACCCAGTTTAGTTACGGAGCTGCGATGTTTTTCGTTTTGTAACCGCGAACGTGACTGCCGACCGCCGACCATTGATCTCCTGATCCTGGTGGGATCCAGAAATAGCGGGAGGGAGGGGGGCCCAATAGCTGACCATCATGTCGACCGGTGATCATGTTCGCGGTTACAAATCGCGAACAAAATATTATTTTCGGTTTAGTTATAGCCTAAGAGCATTCCGTGACAATATTGCACAGGCAGTGGCATCAAATGATTAAAATCTCAAAATGTTACTATGAAAGGCAAACAAGTTGGTAAAGAAACAAGAAGAGAGGGAAGCCCTTTCTCGTGCCAACAATAAATGGCTTTTCCTCTGCAGGGAGACAGTGAACAGAAAAGTGACACAGCAGACAGTCAAAATAACACCATCATTACACCAATCTGCTCTCTCTCTCTCTCTCTCTCTCACACCAAAAACAGGAAAGAGAAGAAAATTGCAGACGTAGAATAAAACCTCACCTGCAGAATCACAAATTCCACCTAAATATTCTATATGGTAGTTTTAAAAAGAAAATAAAAATAAAACAGCAAACCCATCATAGTTCATATTGGCAAATGGCAATTATTGTACTACAATTCTTTACTCTTCTCAACAATTAACTTTGTTTGAGCTTGCATTTTGCAATGACTTTCTCATGCTTATCAAGTATGACATTTTTCAGGGTTGCCTAGCTAGTATTTCTCTAGTAAACTACTAAACCATAGAATAGAATAAGCCATTAGAGATCAGTCATGAAAAGTCCAGTATCACTACTAGATAGAACAAAGTGGGAAAGTAAGGACCTAAATTCAATAATGTCCTACGAAGCAAATACCCAAAAGCTCATCTTGCTGTGATTAAGTCAAAGACTTCCTCAAGATTTCTAATATTTCCTTTTTTTCAGGGATGAAGAAGGATTATAAGCATTTAGTATAGCAAAATAGAATGTCTAGGAAGCTTCAAAGTTCCATAAGCAGATTTGGTTACTTAAGAAACAAGGTCCCCACTCCCCAGTTCTGTTACTTGACCAGTTGAGGTTACTTGAGCAACAAAAAATTCTTGGTGCAACTTGTTAATATATCACTGTGAGGCAGGGTCAAGGTTTTTTATTTTTTAACACAACTATTGCTGTTTTAAAATTGACTGCAGCATGAGTGATATCCAATAATTAAAAGATGGAATGCAGCTTCATGAGTACAAGAAAGTAAACATCCAGGCCTCCTGAACCAGTGCTATAGCTACATAGAAATTACTTAGGGTCTGTTTGGATATGTTTTCTGAAAAAAAAATTCGAAAACAGTTTTTTGAGAAAAAGTTATAAAGTTGTTTTCTGAGTGCTGAAACTCTGAGTTTGCGTTTGGTTACTCTCATCTAGAAAATAATTTTTTAAACAAAAAATAAAAAAATTGTTTGGTAAAATATTTTTAGAAAGTATTTTTGTTATTTATCATGTGTCACATTGTATTGTGCCTGATTTTTTGTGTATGTAGATGACTATCACAGCGGAGGAGGGCCTCCACCGCCGTCAGCTCGACGAGGGGGGTCCCTACCACCGCAGCATCTCCGACGAGTAGGACGACGTCCCGACGAAGCCGTCGCCTCCCGGCAACCGCCAGCACAGCGGAGGATGGCCTCCACCGTCGTCGGCTCGACGAGGGGGGTCCCTACCACCACAACATCTCCGACGAGGAGGGCCTCCACCGTGGCCGGCTCAACGAGGAGGGCCTCCACCGTCGTCGGCTCGACGAGGAGCCCCTCCACCGTCACCTGCTGGACGAGGAGGACGTCGGCTCTACATGGACTTCTCCGTCGAGCTGAGAGAGGTGGGCGTCGTCACTATCGTTCGTGGCCGAGGGGGTCGTCGTCACCACTGTTTGCGGTCGAGGGCGTCGTCACCGGCGTTGGCAGTCGAGAGAAGGGGGAGAATGAAAAAGGGTTGGGGAAGGAGTTCTTTGTGGAGGGAAAAAAGGAAAGAGAAATTTTGAGTTGCACCCCACATTGTTTAACCATATTCAAGGTGCACCCCGCAGTTTTACCATAATGTATAATACCTCCCACTTCCGTCAAAAACTGACAGTCAACTCCGTTGACCGTTAAGTTTTGACCGAAATACTCCTTCCCTTTTTCCAAGCTGACGATGTGGAACTAGTAATAATGGTGATTTGTTAGGGGTATTTCGGTCAAAAATTAACAGTCAACGGAGTTGACCGTTACTTTTTGACGAAAGTGGGGGATATTATACATTATGGTAAAGCAGTAGGGTACACCTTGAATATGGTTAAATAATGTGGGGTGCAACTCAAAATTTTTCAAAAGGAAATGAGGAGAGAGAAGAACGTGAGATGTTGGAAAGAGTGAAAAAAAAATTGGAAAACAGGTTTTCACAGTTTTCTGAAACCTACTTTTAAACGTTGGCTTTTGGAAAAAAATTTTTGGAAACCAAAACAGAGCTGCTGCTGCCAAACGTGATTTATGTGACTTTTTGAGTTTAAACTCATAACATGTGGACAAAACACACATCCAAACAGGGCCTTAGATTGCAGCACCAGTCACTGGTGGATCCAAGATTATAATTCATGGAGTCACAATTATAAAGGGGTTCGGAAACAACACCTTCAAATTTTTTTTTTGAAGTACAATAATACATTAAAAAAATTCACTAAGTGCCTCACCCCCAGCGGCTCCCATGTGGATCCGCCACTGGCACCAACACAATATATGATTGTCTTAATTATAACTAAAAAGTTATCAGTTATAATTGTAAATCATGTCAGATTTCTAGTGAGTAGAGCTGAAGCATAAAGAGTTAAATGATGGGGCAGTGCTACATGGACTGCGGTTTGGGACCGTAGTCCTGGCCCGTAATCCCAGTGTCGGCCTCTCGTTGGTGGGCCCCCAGAATTTCAGAGATGGGCCCGATGGGTGCTCTAATGGGAGGGGGACATGTCAGCTTGGGCTCAGCCGCGGTCACCCTTCCCACTGGCAAAAAAGAGTTTCTGCAAATGATGCTCTTTCCTATGACTTCTTATTGTTTTCCTTATGAAGCAAAAGAAACCCTAACCCTATCAAAAAAATTCTCACAGGTTTCTAGGAAATATACAAACTCTGGGTGCAGAGGTATTAGCATAAATACTATGATCAGAGAGTTTAAAAAAAGAAAGCCCAAAATAGGCAGGAGTTTGAGTGTCATTGCACACTGTCAAAGTGCATAAACTAAACCCTTCTCATTTGGTTTTCTTTCTCAAATTCTGAAAAAAGAACTACTGAAACCATACTGAGAAAACATCAAGCTTACTTGAAATCTTTCAAATTTGAAAATTTCAGAGCTCACATGACTTGCAGTGAGTAACCCCGAGGAATAAAGTCGAGTTACAATTTACAAAGTCATATGTGCCTTGAAATAGAGGGGTCAAATATTGTTTATCTTCATTGACTCCGCTTAAAATATTACACCATTTTAGTTTGACCTTGTGCAATAACCTCAAGAGAATATCTTGAATTTGTAGCTCTGAAATATTTTTTGATCCAGGCTATTCTCTTTCTAGGTCTAAGAAAATACTTAAACCATATTAAAGCGCAAAAATCAAGAGTTTGGTTCCTATTTGTTGCAACTAATAATTTGAAAATTAATTTCTCCATTATCAACACAAGTAGGCAATGCATCTAGTTACATGATTTTGGTTTTCTCAAGATTTGCAGGATCAGTATCGATATCGATATCGGAATCAGATCCAGATCCTTCCTATGAGTATCGGAATCGGATCGAAATATCCGATGTTTTGGTATTGGGAAAAAAATATCTTTAATAAGTTATTAAAATTCTATTTTTTTTATATATATTTAGACATAATTTTAGGTATTTAATGTGTTATTTTTTAATTTGTTTTATTAAATGAAATATTAATCACTCTTGTCGATTGGTTTAACTGCGATAGATAAAGTTTCTTTTCTTACATGCGTTTACATTCTTATTATACTTTTACAATCTTGTTGACTGGCTTTTTTCGTTTAATTTTTTTTGCCAAATTGACTGAAAAAGAGACATCCGATGTCGGTATTGCCCGTATCGGTATCGAATCGGAAAATGCCAAATTGTATCAATATCGTCTCTATACGATTGTATCGGCAGATATTGTATATTGTACTGTGGATTTTCTTAGATATATCAATAGTGAATAAAATGTGTCTCGAAGTATAACCCGTACAACTAGAAAGTAATTATAGATCTAGTTTCTTCGTACATCATCAATTTTATAGATAGAATATAACATTTGTAACTTAATTGTATATTAATCCAAAAAAATTCATTACTTTGTACTAAATTTTAAATTTTAGTAAGTTGTCTCGAGTCACATAAATTATCACAACAAAACCAAGTCACGGAAAACCAAAATCATTATTATGTATTAAAAAAAACAAGCATGCACTAGATAGTGAGAACACACAATTTAACTAGATAATATCTGAAAACAAAATGGCAATAAAAAATATGCAGTAGCAGGAGAAAGGAGAAGCTGAAAATTAAAAACAAACTACAAAGTCGCTCAACTAAGAAACTTGTAAATAAGAAGGAAGGCAAGAGAACTTGCATGAAAAACAAACTTAAATATGTTTTGGACATAAATTAATTTAAATTACCATTGACAGACATTAAGCTAAAAATCTAATTCCAAACTCCTTATTCTCTAACAAAAATACTATAAAAAAAAGAAAGAGAGAACCAAAATGTCACTTGTATCCTACAGGTTATTTTTTCCATCCAAAATATTAGTTAAAATTGAATTGCAATATATTTATCTGTAGAGAGGACACCTTACTTCACTCTCCCCTCCCCATGAGTTTTACATGAACTTTATCACTCAATTTGACCTGCCAAATATATGCAGCAAGGTCACTCTTACTTCATTTTATGATCCTCATCATCTTTATTGTAGTAACATATAGAGTAACTTAGCGGTACGTTACGTGGTCTGACATAAGCTAACTAAATACTAACCCTGCAAGCATATGTGGCTGCTCCTCCCCGTCCACGACCAGGACCACGCTCTCCCATCGGAACCACCCAACCAAACTAGCAATCGGCAGAATAAAGTTGCTATGGTTGAGGTCCAAACCCATTGTTGACATGCATGAAGTACTTGTCGCTGTCTAGTCATGTCTACTAATATCCGGACCTATATTTTAAACATTTCGTCTAGGTTTTTTTTTGCATAAAAGTCCATCAAATATATTATATTTAAAAAAGGCTTTTTAAATCTTCTTAATTGATTAAAAGTGCAATAAAGTATCACTATAGTTATTAACTAGAGTTCCAATTTCACCGGGCAAGTTTAACATAACCATGAGATTAACGGTATCAAAATTACTATAAATTACTTATTTCCTTCATTATCAATTCTCATACAACTTGCTTATACAACAGTGGTCCCCCAACCAAGATTACCATAAATTACTTCTTTCTTTCTTTCATTATCTCATGCAGACTTGCTTATATAACACTAGTGTCATGGCACACGCGATGCGTGTGGAACACGTTTAGGGGTGAGCAACGATTCGGTTCGGTTCAAACCGAACCGTATATACGAAAACCGAAATAACCGTAAACCGTACTTCGCAAAACCGAAAACCGAACCGTTTTTATAAAAACCGAACAAAACCGAACCGAATTAATTCGGTTCGGTTTTCGGTCGGTTCGGTTTCATGGGCCAATGTGCCGGACCTTCAATTTGTTAGCAAAATATGCCTATTTAAATAACAATTTATTTTAAAAATATGGTATTATTGTATTAATGAATTATATATTACATAGTGTGAAAAATATCAGTATATATATAGATTGAGGGTAGAGAGAGAGTGCTCAAAAAAGTACCGACAGAGAATAAGAGAAGAGTGCCCTCGGCTAAGGGTTACAAAACATTAGTATATGTAGATTGAGGATAGTTTGATAAATTATTAAATCTAAATCGGTTTTCGGTTCGGTTCGGTTATCCGGATCAAGAACCGAAAACCGAACCGTTATTTTAAAATTTTAAATTTTCAAACCGAACCGATAACCGAAAAGCCGAACCGTTTGTCATATTTCGGTTCGGTTCGGTTCGGTTTTCGGTTTTCAACCGTTATATGCTCACCCCTAAACACGTTTTACAAATGTTAAAATTATTTTATGTAACAAAAATAATTTACAACTAAACTTATTAAAAGCATTTTCTTGATATAATTTTTTATGTTAGAAATATTGATATCATCTTATTTAATATTTCAAATATGCTGATATTAATGATAGATAATACTTTTGCTCCTAGCTTTCAGATTTTTGTCATTTGTAGTCAACATGAACTTGCTAGACTTGTGCCTTTTACAACTAACTTTTTGAATAAAACAACAGGTTAACATCTTGAGGTCATAGAAAGTAAACTAAATATAGTTTAATTTAATTAAATCTATAATTTAAATTATAGTCAATGAATCTAAGCTATAATTTAAATCTAGTTAGAATCATAATTTAAATTCAATTCAATATAATCTAGTTAGAATCATAATTTAAATTCAATTCAATCTAATTTATATTTTAAATCTAATCAAAATTTAAACTTTAATATAATATGGTTAGATTCATAATTTAAATCCAATATAATCTAATATATAATTTAAAGGCTTATCAAATTTAAAATTAATTTGATGTATATCACCTTCTGTTTAAATTAGTGCCAATATAATTAATTATTTTGACATTTATTATTAAAATATAATACCATTTATTTATACAATTATATACAAAATTAATAATTCTCGTGACAACTATGACACAGTTATCTTAAAAAGAAAGAATGATACAAAATCATAATCGTACATTTTCCATGGCATTCGTTGTGTTGCCTGCAACATTTATAGCATCAGTTTTCTCACGAAAACCTGTGGTTCATCACCTCCAGTAGCAATGGTAGTAAACATGTTACATAAATAACTATGTAGTAGCGACCGATGGGATGAAGCTTCGTGGTGCGACAACACCGAATCTCTATGTCTTACTGGTTGTCTTCTTCTTTTGGTGATCCCGATGTTGGAACTGGTGGGAGAGAAAAAGGGAACAAATAATTAAAGAGAGAGAAACGGATGGTAAGTGCACGGAGATAAGATTAGATTGTTGGATAATGGATCGACTTTAGATAGTGGGTGTTTAAATTACATTATTATCCATACATAATTAATATATTGGATAAGAAAGTATATGGCCAAAATAATTTATCATACCCCTCCTATTTGAATTATATAATAGTATAGATAGGGATTTATACACATATTTTCCAAAAATTAATACACATGTAATCATAATTTATTAGGCGCCATTTTTCTATCATGTTCTCGTCAACTTCATTATTAGGCTCCAATGACACAATTTGTACATCAGTTCTTCTTTGTGCTATACTTGGATGTGCATTTGTTTGATTTATTTTTCTGGATTCGTCATATTCTAGGGTTAGAATTTTCTTTCTGCCTTCGTCTATTGGTGGGGTTAGAGAAGAAAATGGAGATGAATAGAAAAAAGAAAATGGAGATTAGCAGAATAAAAGAAAGAAAATAATAAGTGTGGCTTTAAATTAATTTGCCGTGTAAGATTGAAAACGTTCTGTCACCCTCACTTTTTCCAGTTAGGGGTAAAATGGTAATTTTCCATTTTATAATATTTTTTGAAAAATTTTATTTCATGAATATTATTATTTAATTATTATAGGAGTCGGGTTCGAATTTCATCGCATTCCGAGTTAATTCGGGACCCCGGTGAATTTCGACTTGAGTCGCAATTAGCCTGTTATTTAACCATGGCCCACCACACTAAACTTTTAAATTTAGGAGTTTGGACTAGTTTTCCCATGAGTAATTAAGTTTAATTATGATTTTTATTTATTTTTAGCATTTTTCAAAACCCATTTTTGGATTAATTTTGCATTAGGCTTAGGGAGGGGCAAACTTGTAAATACAAGTGCCCCTACCCCTTGGCACCATGGCCGGCCACCTATAGGGCCACCCCCTCCACCTCTTTTACTTCCTCACTAAGTTTCTTCTTCTTCTCCATTACTTTCTTTCCAACTCCTTCTCCTTCCTTTTCAAATCCACTTTTAGGTATGATTTTTAAACCCTTTTAAATTCCTCCTTTTGCATTTATTCCTTCACATAAATGATAGAGGGGATCATTCTCTACAAGTTGACCATAGCCTTTGTAGGTTCCCTTAAAATATAGGTTAAGGATTTATTATGGTTTAATCCTTTTTGAGAGTGGTATATATATATATATATATATATATATATATATATATATATATATATATATATATATATATATACATGTGCAAATATGTGTATGTATATGTATCTATATGTATATTTGTGTGTATGTGTGAGATTTATATATATATTTATATATATATATATACATTTGTGCATGTTTGGGTGTTTTATATAGGTATGTATATATATATATATATATATATATATATATATATATATATATATATATATATATTGTATATGTATGTATCAATGCTTAGAGTTATGCATTAGAACTTATAGTTGTGCATTAGAGCCTTAGAGTTGTGCATGAGAGCCTTTTAGTTGTGCAGGAATGCCTTAGAAGTGTGCAGAATACTATTCAGGAAAAACTGTGCAGTAGAGCCTTAAAGGTGAGCAGAGGAGCCTTAAAGGTGAGCAGAAGTGCCTTAAAGGTGAGCATGAGAGCCTTAAAGGTGTGCAGGTTGTCCCAGTATGCTAAAATCCGAGAAATTGAGTATTTTGTGTGTTTGTGCTTTATGTGCGTGTGTAAGGAAAATTGGAGAGTGTGTGTGTGTTTATATATAGATAGATACATAGAGAAGATTAGAAGAAGTTTAAGAATTAGAAGAAGTTAGAAGAATAGGAAGAAAAGTGAGAAATAGGAAATAGAGGGGATCGAGTTAGAGGGCGAAACGGAGCTTGGAGTATCGGAATGAGTTGAAACTTGGCGTGGGGCAAGAATATGTGAATTAGATTTTGCGGGTAGGCTCCCGAGTGGAAATCGGGGTTGTAGGGCGCCGGTATCGCGCCGTACCATTTCGTATCTTGAAATATTCAAGATATCGGCAATGGACCGTATCGTGGACTAAATGTCCACTTTACATAGGTATCTTAGTAGGTAATGGTTGTATAGGCTAGTACCCTACTACCTTAGGAAGCACGGAGTGAAATTCCTAAGGGAAAGCCACTTGGCGTCAAGTTAGAACGGTTTAAGGGTAAATGTTAAGGGGTAATCGGGTAATTTCGAGATACGGAGTTCGGGTAGTCGGATTGACTTGAAACTTGGGTGGCTTATTGGGTACACCCTATAAATATCATATTTGAACCAATTTTGGCTCAGTTGACCCAGAGTTGACTTTTTACCCAAAAGTCAACCGTGAGTCAACACTTTGTCTAGATTTGACCAAATCCAAATCAGAGTTGACCAGTTGACCAAAAGTCAACTGTTGGTCAACATTTGACCAGTTTGACCTAGAGTTGACCAGATTTGACCAGGGTTGACCAGTTGACCAAAAGTCAACTGTAGGCCAACTCTTGACCCCGTTTGACTTTCTTCGACTTGTTTTGACCTGTGATGACTGGTATGACCTAGGATTGACTTGGATTGGCTTAGATTGACTTGATATAACTTGATTTGACCTAGTTTGACTTGAAAGGACTTAGTGTGACTCAGTGAGACCTAGTTTGACCTAGATGCATATCATTCATTGTGAATCATTCCTAAACTTGTTTAAACCTAAATTAACATACAGTATTTCATATTTAGGTCTTCTGATACCGCTCTGAGCATTGCTATATCCTACAGCTCAGGACAGCAGGCGAGTACATTCACTGATAGTTTTTATTGTCTTGATATCTACTATATCCGATTCAGTTGTAGTGTCTTACTTGATTCTCGACACGATAGTTCACGGACTAGTATTATCGGATTCCGGTCATGAGATGTCATTCCTGAATTTCTTGGGATACTGGTACTTGCTTGGTCTTGATTCTTGTACTTGTATTGACGTCGATTCCTGAAGAGGACTTGCTCCCCTCTTAGGGAATCCCGCGTCATGACGTGCTATGTCCGGATCCGTATACTATTCGGGGATGGGAGAAATTATTAGGGGTTATGTGATCAAAGCCCCATGTCCTTATTTTGCTAGCGCCACCCTCACCTCACGTAGGGTGTAGCAGACACCCCTTGCCGGGTTATCCAGGTTGGCCGGCATGACCCTTTCTAGAGATTTTCCTGTGATTATCGGGCCAAGTGGATGACCCTATCCTTACTCCCTAGCTGATCACATATCGCTCTAATAATTCAAATCACATTTTACAATTATTGTCGTATCTTATATTTCAGTTCAGTTTTACTTTCTGTACTTCTCACCATGCTATGATTTCATTTACTCACATGCTCTACCTGCCTTATACTGTACTATGATTTGAGACTAAGTCTTGTTTGAAAGAAGGGTTACAACCCCGGTCCTTGTTTGGTTTAAGGGTTGTAACTCGGCTTTCGAATGGTTCCCAAGTCGCCTATATCTTTGTCTTGTATTTTATTATACTGTCTCTTATAGTATTTGTCAATTCACATGGAACTGCTGTTGGTGGTTGTACTTGCTCATTTTCCTGCCAGGATACCGTTGACAAATTTTACAGATGTTTCTGAGACAGATGGAGACTCAGGCCAGGGCAGTGACATGATAGATTGGCCACTAGATTTTATACTCCCTGAGTAGTTAGCACTTGTTAGGCTTGACTGGACTGCGATCCAGCTTTGGATTTTAGAATGTAGTATTATATATTATTCTGTGATGTTACGTTTAGTTTTGGACTTGTGTGGATCTCGAACTTATTTCTTGCTTCATCTATCATATTTCCTTTCCATGCTATCTACCTTAGTTTTACATTGTGATTGAGACTGTATTGCTTTGTCACCTCCATTCGGAGTGTATATACTGTACAGGTACCTTTATCTGTTTAGTTGTAGTATTCTAGATGACCTAGACAGCGTTCTACCGCCGATGCTGCGGCATAGGCTGGACGTACCCACTTCTCGTGCCCCTAATCAGGGTACGGGTCGTGACACGTTCCATACATACAAAATTGGACATATCAAAAAATGAATTAATTGGCCTTTAATTAATTCGGATGATATGGACATGCCAAATTACCTGCCACATAAGTGTGGTTACATATTTTGTCAATAAAATGTGTCACCATAGAATTACTTTGAATTATTTAGTTGGTGAGATGAATCCTAGGAAACCCTCTAACCTTAAAGTGAACCGGAAGCATTAATTGCTTGGTTGGCACATGAAATCAGGGGCGGAAGCATAATTTAATTCACCTACATATAGAAATTCTTAATGTTGTCGTATTAATTAAACTTCAATAGCTAAAAAAAAACTAAAACTCAAACAAAACTGAGCATAGGGGTGAAGAAAAAACTGCCCGGGACCCTTAATAAATTCCTTAAAGATAGTTTGGGAAGAAGTAGTACGACTTTTTCACTTCGTGTCCTCAAACCCCCTCTTACACTTCCTTCTTCCAAGAGTGGATGTGGGAAAATTTTGGCGGAGAAAGCTTTTGACTTTTCAGCGTAGTATTTTGGTGTATCTCCGCCCAACTATAGTCAACGCTGCTTCGAATTCTTCTCCCATTCTCGTCTAGAAAATTTTCTTGAAAAAAATATCTACCGTGAATTATTTTTTAAAGAAATTTACCATAGGTGGGATCCGATTTTATTTGAGCGTTGCTACCTTGCATCCACGCAGACCAGCCCCCGTCACGTGGCCAAACCTCATTGGTAGGTCCACCGGCGTGGGATCCATACAAATAAGGGGCAATGGGGTTTGGCCACGCAGGCGGGCGCGCCAGTCCGCCTGCGGGCAAATTAGCATTTTCTGTCTTATTTTCTGTTGTAGAAATCAAAGCTTCAATCATGATTTCAAAATCTACAAAATTTTTTGGGATGAGAAAATGAGAATTTTTTGAAGTAATCTTTCAAGTAAGTGGTCTGATCTTTTTGTTTTTTTTTTTGGTGAAATCAAAGTATTATCTATATCTATGAAGTTGCTGGGAAGATAAATTTTTTGAAGAGATCTTTCAAGTATGAGTTTGATCTTGTTTTATGTCGAAGAAATCAATGATTCGATCATGGCTTGTAGACCTAATTCTAGATCTATAGATTTTTTTGGGTGGAATTATTTTGATATTTTTTCAAATTGGACAATGTTGTTGGAGTGGGTGGGGTTCCCAATCTATGTGGAGAAGACCGCAGAGTGCGACGAGCGCCATCTGTGTGTTAGAGAAGCTCGGGGAGGTGACGAGACCATTCGGAGACGAAGAAGAAACTCGGGAGCCATATTTTTACATTCTGGAACAGGGGAGGCAGAATTCTGCCCGAATTCTGCCCCCATACAGAATTCTGTCCGAATTCTGCTTTTTGGTTCCAGAACTGTTCTGGAGGCAGAACACAGAGTTCTGGCCGAACTCTGTGTCATCGGGGCTGAAGCGTTTTTAGGGTGACTTTTCACCGTTGGATCATATCTGATGGTCCAGATTTTGCTGCGGATTAGGGGAGTTAATATTAGGTTATTCCTAACCCTAATCATTGTAGAACACACAACAAGAAAAGAGAGAGGAAGGAGGCAAGTGTGCCATTACAACTTTGGGAGAGAAGACGGAAGAACGAAGGTGTTTTTCGAAGGAGAATCGGATTCGGGTAATCTCTACTCGTCGTTCTTGTTCGTCGTAGCCTTGTAATCATTGCTCTTGCTTCCAAGTGTTGTGGGGATCCGATTTGGATTGGGAGAAGTTTGTAGAGGGTGCAATTCTTCTATTTCATTAGTGGAGGCTTCTCAGGGTTGGACTCCGATCGTCCCGTGGTTTTTTCCCGCAAGAATTTTTCACGTCAAAAATTCTCTGTGTCTGCGTGGTTGTTTTGGTGTTTTGGTTTGTGCGTTGTTTGTTCGGTTCTCACGCAGGTACTCTCTAGTTTGGGAAAAGATTTCCGCGTTTCTTTTCCAACAAATGTTCGGTTTGATTTTATATCGTCCATCCATGGTTTCTATTGAATTCTTTTCCCTAATTTTGGTTTAACGCTGATGACTGTTGCTTAGGTCTACCATTTTTCTACATGCGTCGATGTATAATTTTATATCTGAAGTTGGTGTTTGATGTACATGATTTTGTTGACTCGGATTGATCTTTGTCTAAGCTTGCACGTTGCTTGAAATTAGGGGTGAGTATTCGGTTTATTCGGTTCCAACCGAACCGAATAACCGAAAATCGAATTGGACCGAAACCGAATAAGCAAAATCGAAACCGAACCGAATTGGTCAATAACCGAACCGAATTAAATCGGTTCGATTTTCGGTTTATTCGATTTTTGGGTGTATTTGTATTTTTTTTTGTTAATATATATAATAACTAAATATACCCTATATATATATATATATATATATATATATATATATATATATATATATATATATATATATATATATATATATATGGAAAATTCTACAATACATCCGCTGGAAATGGATGTATCGATACATCCGAAATCTGGACCGTTGGATTTTAATCCAACGGTTCAGGTTTAATTCAGATAAAATAATACAGGAGACATCATTTAATGCTGATTTAGACTTCTGACCTGTTGGTAACTTGCTTTAGCAGGTCATTCTTCACTTTAATTTTTTCAATGAACACCCTAAATTAACTCATATTTACTCTCTCAAAAGTCCATCCAATTTAATCTGAACCTTTTTTTTTTGGGTTACAGGCCATGGTAGTCGTGGTGGTGCTGGTGGTGGTGGAAAGAGAAACGGAGATGAAGAAGGAAATAAGAAACGGTTCGGATCGCGTCGAACGTCGTCGAGCACCCCTAGAACAACGAGGAGTACCAGCTGCGCCGAGAAGAATCGGTCCGCTTCGCGTCAGACGTCGTCCAGGCCTCCTCGAACAAGGAGAAGTACCAGCGGTGCCGCTCTAATTTTACTGCCCATGCCATTGTCTGAAATTTTATTTTTCATTAGGAGTACCAGCTGCGCCGAGAAGAATCGGTCCGCTTCGCGTCGGACGTCGTCGAGGCCTCCTCGAACAAGGAGAAGTACCAGCGGCGCCGCTCTAATTTTACTGCCCATGCCATTGTCTGAAATTTTATTTTTCATTTAACAATTTAATATTTTGTTAATAAAGCTACATGTCATGGTGGTGGTGGTGAACTGAGGAAACCTGCTTCTGAGGTCGGGCG
The DNA here is from genome assembly GCA_029216955.1 of Iris pallida. Taxonomy (NCBI): domain Eukaryota; kingdom Viridiplantae; phylum Streptophyta; class Magnoliopsida; order Asparagales; family Iridaceae; genus Iris; species Iris pallida. The sequence goes on from JANAVB010020999.1 coordinate 7,822,888, forward strand.
GATTATTTTTTAACTTTTCTAAAGATAATATTTTCGAGGAGAATATTTTTTTGGACAAAAAATGGCCATTCTCTTTGCTTTTAACACGGAAAATGGTACATTTAGGACGAAGAATGGTACATTTAGGACGGAGAATACGGCGAATGGCCATTCTCTTTGCTTTTAATATGGCGAATGGACGGTGAATACGGCGAATGGACGGAGAATGGCCATTCTCTTTGCTTTTAATATGGCGAATGGACGGTGAATACGGCCAATGGACGGAGAATGGCCATTCTCTTTGCTTTTAATACGGCGAATGGACGGAGAATGGTACATTTAGGACGGAGAATGGACGGAGAATACGGCGAATGGCCATTCTCTTTGCTTTTAATACGGCGAATGGACGGTGAATACGGCGAATGGACAGAGAATGGTCATTCACTTTGCTTTTAACACGGAGAATGGCCATTCTCTTTGCTTTTAATACGGCGAATGGACGAAGAATGGTACATTTAGGACGGAGAATGGTACATTAAGGAAGCCGACAAAAGCTCGTTCTCTCAAATCTCTTCTTTGTGTAAATTAAATCCAAGGAGGACACAATCCCTAATTTTAGTTATTGCTTAGCAGAGTCTGCTTAGTTGTTGTAAAATTGTGGTGTTGCTTCTGTGGCACTTTCATCTTTAATCTCATGTTTTCTATGAATATGTGTTCTGTTTGATTTTGATTTAGTAATCTTTCCGTATTTAGTTTTTTGTTTCATCTAACAATTTAATATTTTTGTTATAAATCTACAGGGCATGGTGGTGCTGGAAGGAGAAACGGAGATGAAGAAGAAAAGAAGAAGTTCCGGTTCGCGGTGGACTTCATCGAGTTCCTCAATCAAGCGGAATTAAACCTCTTATAGAGTTCCTTAATTGGAGTTGATCACGATAACCTTTTGTAATTTTCAAACGGATAGTAGAATCTTCCTCGAGCCCTCCTCAATAAAACGGCTAGTAGAATCTTCCTCGAGCTCTCCTTAATCAAACGGCTAGTAGATTGTTTGCTAGTCTCGAAATTTATTTGTCTTTCCATCTTCCTCACTTTTTGTACTTCTCTCTTGCTATATATACAATAGTTTTCTTGTTTCATAGTACTATTATTCATTCTGAAATACATAGAATAGTTTTCTGAAATACAATAGTTTTCTTGTTCTCAAGATGTCTACTCGTGTGGGGGAAAATGTAGAAGACGTAGAAGATTGGATGCCAAATCCAAATGAAACCTTCATTCCGCGTTTGTTGCGCAAGATTGAACAACATCTGTCGACGATTTCAGCTGATGTTGCAAAGATAAAAATTGAACAAATGAAGTTATCTCGGCGTTTGGATAAGATTGAAGAATCTCAAGCTTTGAAGGAGGCATCTTCATCTAGAGCATTTAATAATGTGAAGGTGGTTTCCATTGAATCTTCTTCCGAAGAGGAGGACGTGGAGCTGCAGTCTCGTAGTAAAGCATTGGACCGATATCTCGCATTGGACGCTATAGAAGAAGAAGAAACTGACTTTAGCAGTCCTTCTAAAAGAATGCGTCGAAATTTACAGCCGGTCATACCATCCAAAAATTTAATAAGGGGTTCAACCTCGAAGCCTAGCAATTGTACTAGTGTTTCTTCGAGATATTACGACTATATTTTTGCAGATGATAGACCTGACGAGTAAGTAATATGAGTTTTGATTTAATTCCAACAGTTTTTTTCTCCTAATTTATTCGTTTCTTTTTTTAGAGAAATAATATCATCTTGCAACAAAACCTATGTGTCTCGGTGGGAGATGAAGACCTTAGCTCCTTTAACGAGAATTACCAATGGGGTATGTATAGATAGTATATTTCTTCTTAGATGCCATCTATGTTTACTTCGATTCCATTGCTGACATTTTTAATATTTTATTCAGATTGTAAGTATTGTCTCTGCTCTTCTCACCGCGGAGGAACGGAAAAGAACCTCCAATAAAGCTAATGTATGGTTTTTACCAATAAGGATGTCGGTGAGTGAGCATTTTATTCTTCAATGCATATGCATTAACAATTTTATCGTTTGTTTGTCCTTCGTAATGTATTAATTGATGTGTATGTAGAAAGCAACGTTACCTCAATCCGTCAAAAAGGCTCATGAAGTATGGAAGAAGTTTAAATACTTTGAGGATTACATGGGATCTTTAAGCACTTGTAAAGAGGTATTAATATATTTATGTTTAATTATTAATCCTAATTTTCTGAAAATTTACTAATTTGTTTTACCTAATTATCCTGATTCAGATATACATACCCATTCATTTGGGCGAACACTATACTCTTGCAAGAGTTGTGTTTAAAAACAGGACTGTTGAAATTTGGGACTCACTTGCATCTAAAGACGATCCGATTCAAAGCAGAACAGTTATAAAAGAAATAGTAAGCTCATATTTATCAATTTTTATGAATTGGGTACAAGAATACGCATTATACCAATACATATTATTTTCTGGTAATTGTAGCTTTCAAATTTGGATATCTTTCTCGAAGAAGAGATTTTGAAGCTGAGAGATGCTAGGTTCAGCTTTTCTACTTTTGCAATAAAACGTCCTTCTTATGTTCCCCGCCAAGGCAATTTAGTTGATTGTGGAATTTTTTTAATTGCATTCATGAAAGACCGATGCAGCCTGGACTACCGTTCTATCGATGTAAGTATGAAAATATGTCGTCAAAAACTTCAACTTTTTTGAGCAATATTTTTGATATTTGTTTGTTATATGCAGTTTGATGCAGAAAAGGAAAGACGCATAGTTGCTGAATGGATTACAACTTCAGAGCACAATGAAGAGCTAAAAAAGAAGTCCAATCTGGTTGAATATGGAAGACGATGATTTTTTTTTCTTCTTCTTTTATATTTAATGTATGGAAAGCCCTAATGTATTATGTTCATTTGTTTTGTTGAGTTGTAATGACATTTTTGCCAAACGGCTTCAATTCTTTTTAATTAAGCAGTAAGGAGTATTTTGCCCTTCCATCGAATGACATTTTTGCCCTTCTAATTAATTCAAAACACCCCCGAACCCTTTTATTAAAAAAAGAAAAGGGAAAAAGAAAACCGTTTCGGAGCCTCCTCTTCTTCCATACTCCATTCTGTACTCAAACCTAGATCATTCTCCTCCAAAATCTTCAAACCTTCCTTCCCATTCGTAATATTCACACCATGTCGGCATCAGCGGCAGAATCATCACTGTCATGCCCCGAGTCGACAAACCGTTCGTCCCTGGTGTTACTTTGCCGATTCGATCGTCCTCGCTAAGGCGTGATGCCGCACGAGCCTGGAGTTGCGCTCGTGCAAGGCAAGATGACAAGTTCTCAAATGGTTATCGTTAAATTTTGATATTAATACGCCAAGTCGAAACTTCACAATTCACATCAGAATATAAGACGCAGTATAGGAAGATAGAAATGCTTTTCATTCATAGCTTGCAACGAAGTGCAAGTCGTAATTTACATTGGATGCCGTTGCGGCTACATTGATTGAAAACAGAAAGAAGATACATTCGACAAGTTGCCTGAACTAACGCTTGCCGTCCCATACATTCGCCCCTTTATACATAAGCCGTCGACTTGAATTGGCTTCAAAATACTTCAGTATAGGAAGAGCTTCAAAACGCCTCTCCGCACTTCAGCTCCAGTTTAGTTGGGCGCGCCCGTCGCACCTGGGGAAATTGGGGGAATGGGATTAGCACACTTGCTAAGTGGACGAGACGAACCCACTCGTCTAAACCGACTCTGATTGTTAGGGTAGGCATGCTTTAGAGTTGTCTTTCTATTAGAACTAAATGAATTCAGTTCATATTCGATAGCCATCTTTGCGTAATAAAGCATACAGTGAAACATAGCAGTTTATCATATTTCTTACCACGGCCGTGCTCGTCCCTGCATGAAAACAGAGATAATATTTACCCTGCATAAGACAATAGGTGAGCATGCTACTATCTTATATGCGGTCATTGATGTTACACATCACGTGGGACTATCTCAACGGCATTTCGGCCCGCTCAGTCTAGGTTGCAAGCCTGACTGACGGTCCCGCAATGCATCGGTGCCGAAGCACGATTTTTCATTCCCCCTAGGCCGATTCGATTCCGATGCCCCGGATATCGATTCGAAGAAAAATATCAACTTGTGCACAAGCTGTCCATGACCATGCCAATGCGTGAACAGTTTAACATATGCAACAGTTTTGTATAGCGCGGATAGTATTGAACGGCATTATCATTTCCCCCAACTTATGCAACGATTCATTTTTTTCCCAAGTCGCACTCGCGATTTAGCGTCCCGCAGGCACCAAATTGTCCGAGGCATCATAACCCACAATCGCCGTTTCATAATATTTTGCAGCACTTGAAATAGTCTATCTTTTTCTGTAAACCTTAAACTTTTCGGTTTATGTGAAAAACTTGTATTTGTAAATCGATACGTTTTTCCCGAGTTCTTGACTTAGTGGATTGGCATGCAATTAACTTGGCATCGTTCGATTTGAATGGATTCGAAGCAAGGATTAAGTTTGCGGGACAGAATAGAAAAGAAGGCCGAATCACCCACCGATTACTTGGCTTCGTGCAGGTCGTCGAAGCGTAACGCAACGTCAATCCTTAGTTACGCGAGCTCCTGCAATGCATCAATACTTTGTTAGATTTCCTTCTTTCCCCCTTGCATCGAAATTGTAATTGCATCCATGAAAACGACGCGAAAGCACTTCAATCAAGCCCAGCGGCAAAGCTCCAAGAAAACCATACAGCGGTCCGGTCCCGTCGAAGGGACTCTTATAGAGAGCTCGCGCGCCGAGACGCAGCCCGCTGCATCTAGGACTTGTTCCAACAGAAGTCGTTCCATTTGTTGGATCGATTCTCGTATCTTCCGTCCAAATCGAATTGAATCGATGCCGCAAGGCGTTAACGTTTACCAAGCTTAGCGATCGAGTCAGATGGCCATCTAAGTTCCCGGCCGATCTGACTCGACGCTAGCATATTATGAAGTTCCGTCGCCTATCGAAAGCGGGGCGCTACAATCACCGGCAGCATTACCAAATAGAGAAGATGCACCAGTTACAGAAAATCCAAAAGCGACAGACGGAGAACAACGGAAACCCTATTCTAAGAAAGTTGCAAAAAAGAAAAAGGAAAAGTTGCTAAACAAAAAGAAGTGCAAGAAGAAGTGCAAACAGAAGGTATAACTTTGATTTTATGTTCGCAAATTCTGTATATATTTCAAGGAAAATGACATTCTCCGTCATAAAACGCATTTGAATGTTAAATTCTATTCGCCGTTTAATTTGGAACGGATAATGTCATTCTCCGTCTAACTTGAAACGGATAATGTCATTCTCCGTCTAACTTGAAACGGAGAATGCCGTTCCCAGTGTTAAAACCCATAAGAATGGCCATTCTCCGACCTAATTTTTGGTTTTTTTTTGTTTTGCAGAAAGAAAATCTGTCAGGAATAAGGATTCAAGACTTTTCCGTTCTACCTTCAAGCCAATACTAAATCTTATGGAGGAGGTCAATCGAGATGCTGGCCGTTTACCTGAGCCAGTTATTGGTTCCTTGAAGAATATCGGTTTCTGGAATTTTGTCGAGATTTTCTACCAAAACAGAGTCCATGTCTCCGAAATGGCCAAGGTAACGGAAGGGCTTGAGAATTTAATTGCAAGTTACACAGAAGAAGAAGATGGCGTCGGATGCTTTGAATTGAGCACCACTGTTAAAATCGCGCCAAGCGTCAAGGATATGGCAGTCATATTCGGTCTACCGCTGAATGAAGA